>JANBXA010000391.1:17485000-17597500 GCA_030556225.1 Cricetiscus sungorus
TCTATAAAATAATAAAAAATAAATCCTTTTGTGTATTTGTTTCTTCAAGACAGGATTTCTCTATGTAGCCCTGACTGGCGTCGAACTCAAAGAGATCCACCTGCCTCTGCCTCCCAAGTGCTGGGATTAAAGGCATGTGCCACTATTGCCCCAGTAAAAAAATAAATATTTTAGAAAAATCAGTTGATTACAAAGACCAACGGAAAAAACAACAAACAGCCGGGTGGTGGTAGTACGAGCCTTTGATGTCAGCACTCGGGAGGCAGAGGCAGGTGGATCTCTGTGAGTTCAAGGCCAGCCTATTCTACAGCATGAGTTCCAGGACAGCCAGGGCTGTTACATAGAGAAAGTCTGTCTCAAAAAAACAAACAATAAACCCCAGTATTTACCACAACTAAAAACCTAATAAATTATTCAACTTCAGTCACAGTAGTATTAAATGAAATACTGATTTTCTGTGTTGTTTTGTTATTGATGTTTTGTACTGATAATATTTTGAGACAGGGTTTCTTGTAGCCCAGGCTGGACTGGAACATCCTTTGTCCAGAGAATGAACTTGAACTCCTGACCTCCTAGGATTATAGTCCTAGCTGCCTTTCAGTTTTAACCTGCCTGTCTTGCAAGAATGAAAAAAAAACAAAAAACAAAAAAAACAAAAATAACCACACAACTGGACAAGGCTGGAGTTGAAGCACAATGATGAAAAGCTAATGTGATGTGTAAGATCTTAGGTTCCCTCCAACACAGAGAGTACCCATGTGCACACACTATATAACATACTGTGATCTTCCATATGAAGAACTTCATAATTTGCTAATAGGAAGCTAAGCTAGTATAGTCGCTATATGGAGCACTTTGCCAATATTCATTAAGGTCAAAACAGATTAACCTGCTCATACACTAGTAATTCTACTTCTAGAAATTTTTATCTTTCAAATGCCAACATTTGTAGAACACAGATTAGACAAATTATAGCATTATCTGTAATGGGAAAAGATTGGAAACTACCTAAATGTTCCCAAAGTGGGGGAAATGGGTGATTAAACGGCAGCATAGCCTTATAAAGTTAATGGTTGTGTTTCTAGTCTTTTATTTATTTTTTTAACACAGGGGTCTCACTATGTAGACCAGGCTGGCCTCAAATACACAGAGATCCACCTCTCTCTTCCTCCCAAGTGCTGGGACTAAAGGTGTGTGCCACCACATGCTAGCTACCATGCTGTTTCCTTTTTGTTTTTTTGTTTTTTAATTTAAAAATCAGGTCATCAAAATGGCTCAACATGTAAAAGATGGCTCACTTGCACTCGACCCTGACACCCTAAATTTGCTTCCCAGAACCCACATGAAGCCAGATGTGGCAGCCAACGTGTATGCTCCCAGCCAGAGCATTGCTATAGTAATGTGGGGACAGAGATAGGGTGATCAGAGAGCTGCAGAACAACAGAGACCTTGAAAGCAAAGAGAACAAACTAGGTGGGGGAGAGAAACCTAGTTCCTAAATGTTGTTCTCTGATCTCCAGATACATGATCATTAACATTTTCTTTAGTTTTGGTTTTTGGTTTTTTTAATTATGTATACAGTGTTCTGCCTGCAGGCCAGAAGAGGGCACCAGATCCCATTACAGACGGTAGTGAGGCACCTTGTGGTTTCGAGGAATTGAACTCAGGACCTCTAGAAGAGCAGCCATCTCTGCTCTAAATCTGAGCCATCTCCAGCCCCTTTAGATTTATTTGTGTATGAGTGTTCTGTCTGCATGCCTGTGTGCACCATGTGTATGCCTGTGCAGAAGTCGGAAGAGGACTTCAGCTCCTCTGGCACTGGAGTTACAGATGGTTGTAAGTCACCAAGTGATTACAGGGAACTGAACCTGGGTCCTCTTAATTAAAAGAGCAAAATAAGTGCTCTAAACCACTGAGCCATCTCTTCAGCCCCAATGATCAAAAAAAAAAATTGTAAATAATCACTGGTTATAATGTGCTAAATGTTTGTATACATTCCTTTTTTTTAAGACTGCACTTACTTGCCAGGCAGTGTTGGTACATGTCTTTAATCCTAGCACTCAGGAAACAGAGGCAGGCAGATAGATCTCTGTGAGTTCAAAGCCAGCTGGTCTACAGAGTGAGTTCCAGGACAGCCAGGGCTACACAGAAAAACCCTGTCTTGAAAAAACAAACAAACAAAATATACTTACTTGTTAAGAAGACAAGATTATCAGTGGTTTGGTTTGGGAAATGATCTAACACAAAATTACCCTTCAGACAATGAGCATTATAAGAGGATGGACACACAAACACCAGGCCATGGTCAGGCCATCATTGGGAAGGCTTTAAGGATAGCACATCACACCAGGGGCAGCATGACAGGGCTGGGAGCTGAGAGACCATCATAGAAATATTGAGATAGTCAGCTTCAGGCGAATGGGTCCAGAGCTGCTATGGAAGAGAGAGGGAGGGAGGGAGGGAGGGAGGGAGGGAGGGAGGGAGGGAAGGTGAGTGAGAAAAACCAGCCAGCTAGGGAAACAGAGACAGAGAGCAGGAGCCAACATCTCCTTTTAAACTTTTAAAGGGATTCTCTAAGAGGTAAGGGGCCTGGCCATGGCTCAAAGCAGCTGCTACTGCGTTAAGAGAGCAGCAGGAGGGGAAGGTGAAGGCAGATCTGGCCCATGACCTAAGTTACTGTCAGACCACACTGTGTGTGAACTACCAGGAGTTGGGGGGTGGGGTGGGGGTTGAGTTAGTCTTCTCCTTCCCACTCTGTGGGTTCCTGGATGGAGGTCAGGTTGTCGGACTTGGTGGCAAGCACCTTTCCATGTCACCAGCCTGCTCCTCTCCGTAAGGTCATTTAACCTTCAGGCCATTGCAGCAAATAGTTAAAACTGCTCTCTGCTGGCTGGGGGAGGGAGGGATGGGGAGGGGGGAACATGTGAAGCTGACACAGGTGAGAAGGGTGAAAGACGCACATGCCACTCCGATCCAGTGATGGAGCCCAAGGTAGTTTATCGTGACTTTGGTTTCTGGCCAACCTGGTCTATTCTGCTCCAGCACCCATCATTTTTGTTTCAGATTCTTTCCGCTCCCCATTCTTCTTATTCTGGGTAATTTATTAATTTGTTTTGGTCTCAGCTTCCTCTGGCTGGCTTAATTCCACCCACCAGAGAGAGGTATGCGGCTCAGTGAAGATAATGAGTCTGAAACAAGTCTGGTGTGTCCATTCCCACGTGGGCTCAGCTCTCCAGCACCCAACACATATTCAGTCAAGGGGCTTCCCAAAAGCATGGCATGAACTCTGTCGCCAACAGTGTATTCTGTCTGCCACATCTTCGGTGAAAGACAGTGAGTTGCTGTCACCAGATTGCCTGATGACGTGGGAGCAGCTTGTCCTTTTATTGATGCCATGTCCTTCAACAGCCCAGGAATTGGGAAAGAGGACTCTTGTATTATGTTAGGGACTGCGTAGTCCACCATGGTCATCTGCAAACCAGGAGGCTAAGACTCCAGTAGCTCTCAGTCCACAAAAACTGGACAACTGCTATGAGTTCAAGGCCAACCTAGACTATAGTGAATTCATGGTCAAGGGCAGCCTGAGTTACATAGCTACATAACTAGATGCTGTATATAAAAAAAGAAATAACGAGTCTGCCAAGCAAGCCTGAGGATCTGAGTTCCACTCTTGGTCGGAATCAACTCCCAGAAGTTGTCCTCTGATCTCCACATATACACCCACATTCACACGGCCCAGATAAAAAGTTTTTTTTTAACCGGGGCTATAGACCATTTGGTAGAAGGCCTGCCTGGTATGCACAAAGTTGTGGGTTCCATCCCCAGAAACACAAACTAGATCTAATAGTGAGACAGGAGGTTCCTGGGCTACATGGATCTGAAAAACTTAAATACCTTTCTACTGCACTAGACAGGCAGAAATGAGCCTTGCAGCTTTGGTCACTCCAAAGCATTTCTCCCTTCACCATCGTTATCATAATGCCAAGATTGGTTTGTTTTCAAGGCATCACGATTACCTTGTGTGTGTGTTTTCCTAGTTGGACACTGTCTCCAACTAAGATATAAGCCCTCATGAAAACAGAAACCCTGTCTTGCCTTGTTCATAACTATCTTCAACAATCCAAACTAAAGGTTTTCTATTCTTCAGCCTTTTCTAGTAGCAACTGAAACACGCTCAATGGGAGGTTAACATTGATATCTATTTTACAAATGAAAACATAAGTTGAGAAACCTGCCCTGTCGTTGGTCATCCGGGAAAAAAAGTGTTTTTTCTGTATAGAAACGGATGGATGGCGGGACTAAATAAATGTGAACCGGTAAGCGTTCTACGCTACGCGTCCGCGGCTCCTCCAATCTCTCGCCAGGGGGCGCTCGTCTCCACGCCTCGACGCCAGTCCCTCCAGTGCGCACTCTTCCTGCGTCTCGGGCTCGCGCGCGCTGCCGCGGCACCGGAAGTGACTGCGCTTGCAAGTTCCCCCGGTCTCTTCAGGGGAAACTGAGGCCGGCTTCTCCGGGAGACACGGTGCGAGCAGTCAGCCAGGTAGGCCGGCCCGAGTCCGCGGCGTACAACTCGGCCGCAAAGCGCCCTCGCGTCTGGAAGCCAGCAGGCCGATGAAGGGGGGATGTGGCCCCCCACGGCTCGTTGGGCTCGCAGGTGAGAGCACCGCCTCCTGTGCTTGACAGGCGCTGCGCCCAATGGGAGCCTTTGCCGTCCCGCTTCCGTGCCGATTCGACCCGCGGATTGGCTGCGCCGGGGCGGGCCGCGGGGGCGAGACCCCTCCTTCCAGAGAGGTCTAGGGGGCGCCCCTGAGGGAGGGCAGTTGCCTAGCAACGGGGCGGTGGCTCGGCGTGTACCCGGCCTAGGGGAGCGCGAGCTGTAAGCGAGGCCTCCTCAGCCCACCCACCCCGGGCTTCTGCGCGGCGCAGCCTCCCGCCCTCGAGCCCTGCAGGGGGCTCCAGGAGGCCGCCTCGGGCCGGGCCTCAGGAAAACGAGGTCTCCGCTGTGGGGGCCTCGACTCTTCTTCCCGGCCGGTGGCGGGGCGCAGCGCCTCCGTCTCACCCCGTCTTTGTGCGGGGTGCCGGCGGCCATTGTGTCCGGGCGCGGAATGGAGGACCTGGCAGTCCCCCAACGCCATGTCCAGGGCCTTCGGGGAATTCAAAGACAACCAGCGGTGTTTGTGGGGGGTCTCCAGAATACAGCCTCTCGGAGAGGCCCGGGGGTGGGCCTTTCGAAATCAGATCGCAGATCCGAAGCCGTTTCCCCCTCCCCTGCGCGAAACCTTGAGATTCACTGAGAAGTCCCTTCAGGGTTTTGGAAGCCTCATCCAGGGCTGGTACTTAAATAGAAAGAAAGAAAGCGGGGGGGGGGGTTACACTAAGCCCGCACCTCCTCCGGGAGAGTTCTCCTGGCTCCCAGTAGGAGGCAGAGAGCCAAGGGGCGTGCTAGAGCGAGGGGGTTGGGCTCTCGGGTGGCTGGAGGCTGCGGAGCACAGAGGCCGCCCTCGGTGTTTGGGCAATGGAGGAAACAAACGAGGAGGCAGGTTCCTAAGCTTCACAATTCCTGGGTCGCCTTCTGGGCTGCCTACCAGATCGCATGATCCCTCCGGCCGGGGCTGGTTTTTTTTTTTTTTTTTTTTTTTTTTTTGCCAGCCGCCGAGAGGCAGGCAGAGTTACCGGCAACCCAGCCACCACCTCCTCCCGACCTATGATACAAAAGATCTTCCGGGGGCTGCACCTGCTTGCTGTCGCCGGAGATAGATTTGAATGTAGGTGGGGGGGAGGCCGCCAATGGGGGTGACTTTTTGAGGAAGGCATTTCGGAGAAAAAGGGGTGGGTGGTTGTAGTAAAAAGAGGCTGATGAAACAATTCAAAGCTTGCTGGTCCTTTCCATTTGACTTCATTGAAGTCCCTTAGAACCTGGACTCAGACCTTCCTAAGAGCCACAAAGAAACCAATTCTGGTACCTGGAGGAGGAATGGGATATTGTAAGGTAAATGACATGCATATTAAAATTTTCTTCTGAAGCTCTTTCTCTCTCTTCAGAACCTTATCCTGGCTTTGGATCCTGGAAAAGAGTCGCTAAACACAGAGCAGACCCAGTGAGTGAGCAGGTGCTTTGGACAATGGACTGGTTGAGCCCATCTCTATTATAAAAATGTCTCAGAGCAACCGGGAGCTAGTGGTTGACTTTCTCTCCTACAAGCTCTCCCAGAAAGGGTACAGCTGGAGCCAGTTTAGTGATGTCGAAGAGAACAGGACTGAGGCCCCAGAAGGAACTGAATCAGAGAGGGAGACCCCCAGTGCCATCAATGGCAACCCATCCTGGCACTTGGCGGACAGCCCCGCCGTGAATGGAGCCACGGGCCACAGCAGCAGTTTGGATGCACGGGAGATGATCCCCATGGCAGCAGTGAAGCAAACGCTGAGAGAGGCCGGCGATGAGTTTGAACTGCGGTACCGGCGGGCATTCAGTGATCTCACATCCCAGCTTCATATAACCCCAGGGACTGCATATCAAAGCTTTGAACAGGTAGTGAATGAACTCTTCCGGGATGGGGTAAACTGGGGTCGCATTGTGGCCTTTTTCTCCTTCGGTGGAGCCCTGTGTGTGGAAAGCGTAGACAAGGAGATGCAGGTATTGGTGAGTCGGATCGCAAGTTGGATGGCCACCTACCTGAATGACCACCTAGAGCCTTGGATCCAGGACAACGGCGGCTGGGTAAGAACCACGCCCCTTGTGTGTCTGTGTGTCATCTTTGGAGATCCCCAGCTGCCCTTGTTGGTCTCCTTTCTGTTGCATGGCATGGTTGTTGAGGATGTTGATTGTTCAGGAAACCTGCCTGGCTTCATTTCAACACAAGAGGTTAACTTTGGAAATACAGATGACCCAGTTCTTGAGAGACCTGCATCTTTCATTCTGGCTACCCCTGTGGCCCCACAATTTCATAGTTTTGTTTCAAAAAAAAATATATATATATATATATAGCCTGTGTGTTTACTTGACTCAAAACCTATGAGAGGGGCAAGTTCTCCCTGCTTTCTGCTCACTCTCGCATAATGGGTCACCTTGGCTGGGAGTGATGAACATAATACCTGGAGAAAATGGAGAGCTGGCAGCCTCAAGCCCATGTATACTTGTATGCTTGGTACTCAGACCATTTGGCCAGTCAGGAGCCCCCACTGACTTGGGTGGCTGAATATTGCCTGATTTTAGAGGAGGGTGGTCTGGCCCAGTTGTGTTTGTGCTAAGTTCATTCTCCCCAAAGTATGCAACTTTCTACATGGGTGGCTTGTTTGTGGAGCTCTTGCTGTGTCATATATTGAACCCCAGGACTTTGCACCTCACTGCCCAGGGTCAGTTGGGGATCTCCAGCTGCTGTGCCTATTGCTTTTCTGGTCAGGGCCCTGGGGCCTCTTTACTGGAGTGGTGTTTGCTGGCAGAGCAAGAACCATGTCTGCGAGACTCTATAGGAAATTAAGGTTTGATGACACTGGATGTGGGTGTTCGTCTTGGCCCTGTGACTTAACTAGCCATGTGACCTTGGACAGGCTGGTTTACCTTCTGGAGCCTTAGTTTCTAACACAGAAAAAAATGCGGCAAGCTCTCCTTGCTTAATAGAGCATTGTGACTCTTAGAGATTGTGGGCAGAGTTGAGAGCCTTCTCTTCAGAGAATCCTGCTTGTCACCTAGTCAGGGTGACATAGAGGTGAGAGCTTCCTCACAGTACCCACCTTAGTAGGCAGTTTTCACCCTTTGTAGTGAACTCCATTCCTGAATAGGGGAGCTCAGGCTTATGAGAAGCCCACTCAGAATATGTAGAAAATGGACAAGCTGTGGAAAATAAGTCATCCATTGAAGGAAGTGAGGTGGAAGGGGCCATGCACCATGGACTCGGGAATGTCAAGAATTCAGTTGTCCATAGGCTGGGCCTAGGGCGGGGCAAGCACTTTGCTTTTACCACTGAGCCAGAGACCTGAGTTTGCCCTAAAACCCATCCTGTCTCTAGCTTCCCATTTCTTTGAAACTTCACTAACTCTTCCCCTCCAGTAGCTCTTGTAAAGGCAAAGAGGTCAGTTGTCAGTAGAGGTCAGATGACCAGGGTCGAGTTATCTAAGGTAAAGGTGGTCTCCTTTAAGCTAAGGATTGCCAGACTTGAAAGTTAGTCTGTAAATGAACTCCCTGAGGAGATAAATGATTAAATAGTTCCTGTTGGTTTGTGCTATGACCTCTTCTATTCATTCTCTCTTGCTTTGATTCTCTTTTGGGGCAAATATTTGTTCAGCTGATTACAGGAGGGACAGGATTCCAGCCCTTCAGACACACCCTCTGAAGCATCTCCAAGTAAACCTGGGCCCTTTGACTCTTAACACTTGCTTACTGTCTTTAGCTAGTTAGTGGTCCTAATAGCAGGTAGGATCTTGCCAGCTATAAACAGTAGGCAGATGGAAGAGGCACCTGCTGGGTCAGCCAGCCTCTGCCGAGGCTACTAGAACTGAGAATTGCCAGCTGCCCCATATTGCATGTCATGTTCCAGTCACTAGGAAAAATGCTAAACTCATCTAAGGCAGCAGCTTAGAGCAAGTTCATTAACTCTCACTGATTAAACACCACCTCTTCACCCAAGAATCTCCAGCGCCTGCTGGGCAACATACCTGGTAACTTGCCGCTTGTGCCTAGTGAGCAGAGGGGGAATGTGTGTGGAGGAGCCGGTTATGGCACAGTCATTTCTAGGCTCGCATTCTTCTCCCACACCAGGGGGTAAAGAACATTCCACTCTGTCATTTGAACCTTGGTGGGGGATACCTGCCTATTTCCTTTTAGGTATGCCCTCTGAGCTGCACCCATGCTGCTGCAGTGGTACTCCAGACTTGCCTGGGGGTGCAGCTTGGAGGTTGTAGAGTTCGAGTGGTTCAGGTGGTTCCCCAGGGAGTGCTCTGAATTTAGCATCCCTGTAGGAAAAGGGAAAGACCTTAGCCTTTCTTGAGTGCCTTGAGTACTTCTTACATATTCAGCATTGTGTTTCATCCTTTATTTAATGTAGCCAGTTTACTGAGCAGCTATTATATTAAGCTAGACACTATCTTTCCATCTTGGAAATACGCAGTCATTCATATGTTCCACACAGTAACTTTCCAAGGTAGGTGAATTTATTCCTAGGTTGTACACAAAGCTCCAGTGGCTAAATGACTGAGCTTAAATGTTTCTCAGCCAACAAAGTGTCTTGAGTGAGAAATTTACATTGAAGTTGGCCTAATTTCAGAGTCTAAACCTTTTCAATCTATATCTTGTTCAGGAAGTAATAATCCAGAGAGACTATCGTAGAAAACCAGGGCTGAGAAAAACATGCCTGTAGAAGGTGCTCATTCCATGTTGTAATTGTAGCATTGTTCAAGCATCTGGAGAACAGTGTCTTTATCATCTGTAGCAGGTTCCCAAATATGTGGAAACCTCAGATTGTAGCACTAGTAAAACTCAGGCATGGCAAGTGTTGAGTGGCATTAGGAGTTTTCCCAGTCATGGTGGGCTTCTTGTTAGTGTTTCATTGTTAAAATCTTAGCCCTGTCAATCATTGAGAGTGTCATGTGTGCAGGGTGATGGCCTGCTCCAGAATCTCTGTTAATTGTGGGGTGATGCTCTAAGCTTGGAACCCCAGCCTCTGGCCATACTACAGCCCAGTCATTTGGAAAAATGCTGAACCTGTTGTGTCTCTTGTCTTGTCTCTCCCACCTGTAAAATGGAATAATGATAGCCAGCCACCAGAATAAAAGTCCTTCCCTAACCTTAATTGTAGGGTGGACGCACTTCTTCTCAGGAATGAGCGTCCTCCCTCAAGTTTCTGAACTTTGCCCCCGGGGTTACTTCTTAAGAAACTAGTCTTAACCCTCAGTAGATGAAACTCTTTTGGGGATGGGGGTGTTTGGAGCCATAGCCAGGAGAAAAACTAGTTTGGCCTTACCCAAGCTGCGGTCTCTTCTTAACCTATGCTGGCTTCTTCAGTGCAACAGTGTGCTTAGTTGAAACACCTCAGCTCCATTTGCAAATTTGGCAGTTCTGTGGTTTTCTTGGGGGAAGCCCCATCAGAAATCCCAACACAAAAATTTTTAGTAATCTCATTCAGGTCTCCAAATGAAATAGAAGTGTCTCAGGGGGCTCCCCCATGAAACACCCACTTCTTCTTGGTATCCTTTTTTTAGGTGACTCTGAAAACTCTTTTGCCATCACAGGGTTTTCCAGACTCCCTAAAGCAATATCCCCAGCAGCCACATGGAGCTCTTTATCTTCTGCTTGAAAATTACCCAGGTATTTTTCAGGGGACCCCAGTGGAACCTGGAGGAGTTCCTTAGCTTTCTTGTGGGTAACCACCAATTTTGTTTGGGCTGTGTGAAGCCATGTTTTTAGCTGACCCTTTTTCCTAGCAGACTTTTGTCCTAAAGCCAATGGATTTGGGCATCCTCCTCCTGTGCTTAGATTTAAGGATAATCCCCAGTGAGCCTGCTCTTCAACAGAAACAACATCTTTAACAAATCAAGATTTGTCTCCATCCCCAGCCTCCAACCTAAGTCTGCAGGTTCCTCTTTTCTTGAAGGCAGAATCCACATCTTAAATTGGTGCTCTTAGCCCAGAGCACCAATGGGTCTTGGGTACAGTAGTCACCTATGAAAGAGATACCAAGTATCTGAGGAAAGGACCTAGCCAAGTCAGAGTAATAATTGTGGGAGTCTCCTCTACCAATTATCGAGTCCCCCGACTCTACTAGGTACTGGGGGAAAAAAAACAAAAGTTTTTGCCATGTGTAGCTCATTCTGGTGGAGAGAAAAAAACAAATCAAAATGTAATGGAGGCTAGGGCTCATCCTGTAAAATGCTTGTTATGCTACCATAAGAATCTGAGTTTGGCAGGGGTATGGTGGCACGCACCATTAGTCCTAGCACTGAGAAAGCAGAGGCAGGGGAGGGATCTCTTTGAGTTTAAGGCCAGCCTGAAGAAAAATAAAGAATCTGAGTTTGATCATCAGAATCCAGAATCTATGTTTAAAAAAAAAAGCCAGGCAATTAGTCCTAGCACTGAGAAAGCAGAGGCAGGGGAGGGATCTCTTTGAGTTTAAGGCCAGCCTGAAGAAAAATAAAGAATCTGAGTTTGATCATCAGAATCCAGAATCTATGTTTAAAAAAAAAAGCCAGGCACAATGGTGTGCACTCACAATCCCAAAGCTGTAAGGTAGAGACAAGGGGATTTCTGGGGCTTGCCGGCTAGCCATCCTAGCCTGACGGGTTACTTCCAGGCCAATGAGGTAGCCAGCTCCTGAGGAACAATACCTAGGGTTAACCTCTGGCCTCTGTATGCTTGTACATATATATGCACACTAAGCTGAGTACACACACACACACACACACACACAAACACACACACTCTTGTATAACATTTTTGTCAGTGATGGACTGTGGGTACCACAGCAGTCCCATAATATGAAGTGGTCTAGGGGATAGAGAGATGGCTCAGTACTTCCTGCTCTTCCAGAGGACCGAAGTTCAGTTTCTAGCATTTGTGTGTGTGTTATATATCAGTTGATAGTAGGTATTCTGAATAAAATAAGGCAGATTGGTCCATAGAGAATGTCCAACAAGGCAGAATGGGACAGTCAGTACTTTAAAAAGGTTAGTCAAAGGACCTGGCAAGGTGGTTCAGCTTGTAAAGGTGCATGCTGTCAAGCCTGATGTCCTGAGTTAGATCACTGGTTCCCACCTGGTAGAAGGGAAGAACTAGCTTCTGCAAGTTAGACCCTGACCTCCATATATATTCATGGCATGCCCCTCCCACAGCAAATAAATAGTAAGTAAATAAATGAAATTTAAAAAGTGAACAGCCAAGATATAGGGGAATGAAAAATAGCTCACCCTTCACCTGTTGATTTTCTTTGGCTAGAATATGAATTAACTTCACATAAGACAAATTAACAGGAGAACAAAGTTTTGATAACTCAGAGCCAATCTCATAATGGCTAGATGCATGATTGAGATTTATGTAGCATCCTGAGGAGGCTGAGTTTGGGTGAACATGCCTTTAATCTCAGCACCCAGGAGGCAGAGACAAGCAGATCTTTGAGCTTGAGGCTAAGCAGAGCTACATGGTGAGACTCTGCCTCAAACCAGTAAGTAAGTAAATAAATGGAAGGAAGGAATAAGATTTGGGATTCATATAGTGACCATTCAAATTTTGAGAGGTTCAGCTGTGAATTATAGTGAGTAGATAGAAGTGTTTCAGGTAATAAAAGTTGTAGAGCAAACTGATAACTGATACAAATACTTTTTGTAGCAAATTTCTTTATAACTGTTTCTTTTATACAAAACACTTCTGTATGTCTCTGAGTGTGGATTTCTCATACTAACCAGCTACAGGTATGCCAAATTCACATGTTGTGATCTCCCACAAGGCATGTTCTTGGAATACTGTTTCCAGAACTCCAACTTCAGGTAATACCTGAAGGTTGTATTTGAGTCAAGATCTGAAGGAGAAGAGATGGTTCACTGTGTGGTTGGGTACATATAGAGAGCTTTTCAAGCAGAAGATGCAACTGAGGAGAGAGGTCAGTTTGGCTGAAGAAGCATCGGGAAACAGAGGAGATTTTTTGTTTGTTTTATTTTGATTTTGCTTCCCATCTATCAAGGAGATGAAGTAAAAGAAAACTGGGGGTCGGGGAGGAGCACTGGGCACTGAGTACCAAAACACAGGACATTACAAGGCAGGTTGAGGCTTTGGCTTGGAGTGAGAGAGAAGCCAAGAGTAAGCGTAGAGAAGGGAGGTTATGATCAGAATTCTGTAAGGGTGGAAGCAGGTCTTCACCTTGAGAAGAAGCTGGTGCCTCTGGCAGTTGAAAAGGCATCTGGGCTTTAAATGACTATAGAGGTAATAAGAGGAGACCAGCTTTGCACATGGTATATTGACTGTCTGTCTTGCCACATTGAAGCATGTTTTTTGACTGTTTGGAGAGTCTAGATAGAATGAGGTCCCAATTAGGCTGGGCATGGTGGTGCATGGCTATAAGCCTAGGGTTTAGGAGGTTGAGACATAAAGATTACTTTAGGTTTGAGGCCAGCACAGACTACATCATGAATTCAAGGCCAGCCTGAGCTATAGAGTGAGCTCATGCCTAAATAAGTGACCTAACTCTCTTTTTCAGAAATACTTCTCTCCAAATACATTTTACAAATGACCCTCCTCTAGTCTTCTGTTTCTGCCTGAAAAACCTGCAGCTTGTGTGAGTTAAAATCCTAACTTGCCCAGTCTCTTGACTTTCCTGAATCTTGAGAGCAATGATAAAACATTGACATGTGCCTGGGATATGGAGGGCCTGACATCATATTGATGTAATACTTTTGATTATCTGTACCATGGAACTCTTGGCTCATTCACAAAGCATTCATTCTCTTTTCTTCATAGTTACCCATTAGCGCATTTTCGTGGCATCCTTATTTCACAGTATGAGCTCTAGTGTGTATATGCCCTGGTGATCCAAGATCTCAATGGTCTTAGGTTAAGGATCCAAACATATTCTCTTAGCTCTTCATATTCAGTCTCTCACCAGATCACTTCAGCCCCAGACTTCATTTTCTCCCTCATGATGGTGGTATCTTGAAATTTTCATCCTAGGAGCCCTGATTCTCACAAGTCTTCAACTCTATGGCAGATTTGACCAAGAATGTTATTCCACAACAGTTATTTTAGGCTGGCTCTTTTCTGTCCAGGACACAGTATTATCACAGATTTGTCACTGGCCTCACAAGATTAAGACTCCGTGCACACTGACAGCACATTCCAGTTTACAAAGCACTTAGCATATCTACCTTGTTGATACCTTCAGCCATGCAGATTGGTGATCAGGACAGTGCCATCTCTGTGTCACAGGAGCAGGCAGGCTCAGAGATGCAGTGACTTCACTGGTTACCTACTGTGTGACCTGGGCTTGTTGGATGGTTCAGAAAGGCAGTTCTTGGCCTACAGTGCTCAGAATGGTGACAGTCACCTAGGCAGTACTGCCATAATGCTTGGGCCCCTTCAGTCACTGTTTTCATATAGAGAAGCCACTTTTAGGACCTTGTGCTGCTTGGTTTTATCCCCAGTGCGTCTCAGGCCAGGCCTACACTGGCTCTAAGCTACGGAGTTCTCTTGACAGAGAGCAGAGTTCCCCTCGGAACTAGAGCTTTTTCTTGAGCTCTTCAGGAAATGCCATTGCCATGACTTCCATAGACTGCTTCCTGTCCCAGCCCAGCAGCCAGATTCCTGCAGCAGAGTGTGGAAACTGGAAAGTAATGTCCCAAGAGGCGCCCCCCCTACTTTTTGTATGCCCCTCCCTTTCCTCTTTCAGTCACTTTCTCTGCTCTCATTTCCTCCCCACTTCTCCAAGCCTCTCCCTCCAACCTGCCATCTTCCACTTAGAACTGGGGATGACTTTCTGGTGGTTCTGTCACTGATGCTAGGCTCTGGGGGTCAGTCCGAAGGAACTCCTTGCTGTCTCCTTGGTTCCATCAGTTGTAACACTCCCCTAGAGGGGCATTAAAGCTGTCACTTGGAGTGCCCTCTGTCATCCTTGAACTAACTTCTCCCAGGGGTTCCTACCCATTTGGGAATAGGACAGAGATTCCTAAGACAGGTATCCATGGTTCTGCACTTAAAATTTTGTCTCTTGGAGATTGATGACAGGATGGAGTGACAGACCTTGCTGCCCCTTCCCAAGTCACCTTTCAGGAGGAAGCTGCAAGGTTGCGAACCTAGTTGGACAGTCATCTGAGGAATGGGAGCTGGCCTGGGAGGAGATTGGAATGCACTCAACTATGCCTCAGATCCTTTGTTCCAACTCTTGAAAGGGAAGCATTCCCCTCCCTCCACCCTGGCCACACACATGTGCCTTTGTTCCCCGAGTCAGAGTCAGGCAGCGCCTGGAACACAACCTCTGGGAACACAGTGTCCCTTCAGAGGGACCTGACTGGTCTCCCCAGGGGCTGGCCCCTGGTCAGTGGGATTGGGACTTAGGAGCCCAGCCTCATGCCCTTTTCACAGAAGAGTCTCCCACAGGCTGACAGCTTGCTTGCAGGCACTTGTCTAGGTAATTCTGTGGAATTATTCCATGGGATGCCCATGTCCCAGAACTAAGCCCCTCCCTCTTATTCCGCTTGGTGATTAATATTATTGTTAACGTTGCTATTAATAGCACCTAACATTTATTGAATGCTTACTCTATGCCAGGCATTGTTCAGTGTGCGCTACAAGTACTAATTGATTCCATTCTCACAGCAGCACCCGATGAAGTAGGTACTATTATTAGCCCCTTTCACAACTGAGGCTCAGGAGTAAAGTAGCTTGCTTGAAGTAGCAGTTAGTCCTGGGCAAAGCCTAGGAGGCACGTTTCTAGCTGTTTAGAAGGGGGTGTACAGGAAGTAGAGTCAGGACTTGATACCAGGTCTGTTTGTTTCTTGTCTCTAAAACGGCCTACAAAGTAGGTAGCATCTTCATTTTATAGTTAAGAAAAACAGACTGAAAGAAAAATGATATTGCTCAGGCCTCATGGGCCAATCCCTGGAGGAGCTGGGATTCCAACTCAGAGTTTTTAGCTTCCAAAACTGCACCACCATAGCAGTCTTCAGCCTACTGACAATTCCTTTTCCATACCTGATAGTGTTTTCTAATGTACCAGAACTTTTTGTTCACATTTCCTGGTAAGATGGTTGCTTTCAGCCTCATTTCTAGGGAGGAAATTAAAGAGTGAAGTGCTTGTCAGTCCCACTTGGCCTGGAGTTTGTTTGTTTGAGGGTCAGGGGCTTTATGAGAGAGTCTCATATATCCCAGGCTGGCCTCAAATTCACTCTGTTGCTGAGGACCTTGATCTCCTGATCCTTCTTCCTACACTTCCTGGGATTACAGGCATGTCCCCCACCATGCCCCAGTCTTGTGTCTGGCCTTTACTCTGCTGTTACTAGTGCTATCTGCCTCTCCTAAGGCTGGATTCATTGAATTTAAATCAATAAATACTAAAACATGCCTTAGCTATCTATGGTGGTGAGTGAGACGATATGGCTGCTGGTGGTGCTCTGCCTCAATGCTTCACACCATGGAACTGGCTATAGAGTCTTTCTTGCCATTTGAATTAGTCTATGTGATCATCTATCTGTTCCCTCAGCTCCCAGACAAGCCAGGCAGGGCTCATTTTAGTTAGTGTGTTAGCTTTCTGGTTGCTGGGACAGAATACTCCAGTCTAGGCACAGTTTTAAGGATGGAAAGATTATTTTAGCTTACTGTTTCAAAGCTTTAATTCATGGTCCTTGGCTCCATTGTCTCTGATTTATGAGTAGTGAGACAAAATTTTGGTTCACAAATCCACAAATGGTGAAGCAGAGTTGCTTACTTTAAGAGCACGAGAGAGAGGGCACTAGGAAAAGAATACTTCCCTCCAACATTTTCCCCATTGATCAGGCCAGGCAGTGATAGCTCAGGTCTTTAATCCCAGCCCTGGGAGGCATAGTCAGGAGGATCTCTGTGAGTTCGAGGCCAGTGTGGTCTACAGAGATAGTTCCAGGAAAGCCAAGGCTACACTGAGAAACCCTGTCTTGAAAAAAAAACAAAACAAACAAAAATTACAAATTGCTCTATAGAGATGAGAAGAGGTATCTGGGAGATCTACCCTGACAGGGATGTCAGGTTGAGCAGACTCTTTAGCCCTTCCCCCCTTGGAGTCTCTGAATAAAATGGTTTGAGCCCAGTCAGTCCGTGAACCCACAATCACCCCCACCCTCATGATCCAGTCACCTTCCTGAAGATCCTGCTTCTGAACACTATTGTGTTAGGGACCAAGTCTTTAACACATGAGATTTGGGGGAAGGGTTCTTTTTGCTTTGAGACAGTTTCAATATGTAGCCCAAGATAACTTGGAGCTTACTGCATTCTGCCAGGAAAGTACTGGGATTGCATTCATATCACTGTGCCTGGCTAACACATAAACTTTTGAGGGATATTTCAAAGCCAAGCTAAAGCAGTATTTATTAATCTCTTTTAATAAACCTGTAGACAAAGCTCTCAACTCACATGTAAAGCAACCCAATTCTCATATCCATAAACCTGAGAGGATAATGCCAACCATACCAGAGTAAGCAAGGCATAAATGAATGAATGCCTGAGTGTTGTTAGGAATAATAACAGGTGTTGTGTGTGGAGTGCTTGCTTGCTGTATGCCAGGTGCTGTGTTTATGCCCTTGATATATCGTCTTATTTGGTCTTCACAACTGCTCCCGTGTGAAGAGGGCACATCCAAGACCCAGACCTCCACAGTAACACATCTTCTAAGAGGCAGAGCACAGTCTGACAGTATGCCATGTGCCAAAATCTCTCCTTATGTCACTATGTTGTTGCTTTTTCTGCAGACCTGGACTGGTTTATTTTATCCTGAGTACCTGGCACAGTGCCCAGGCTTCGGCAGGGGATTGGCTAGGGTCTGTTCAGTGAACATGAGAGTTGTTACTACTAGATATAGTAACTACGTTGTCAGTCCCCAAGGAAGCAAATACATCCCAATCAGGAGTAGGCCCCAAACACTTGGTGAATGGCTTGTGTCAAATCTGTGGTGTAGATTTCCAAGTGGAAGAGGCCATACCACTGATTACATCCTACAGGTAGCCTGGGCCTCTGCCAAATGATCCCACTTCTACCATCACTACCCATTAGATTACTTGTTCAGAGGCCTCCACCCTCAGTGCATCATCACCTTCCACCTGGCCCCAGGACAGCTGCATTGCCAGGCTAGACTTCCGAACCCAGTGCAAAGGGTGAGAATGGGGAAAGTTGCTGGGGACTTAAGTAACCTGTAGTTCTCTCAGCAGTGTAGCTTTGTATGCTGAGGTCTCCATTCCCTCCATCTGTAAAATGAAGATAATGGGTCTCTCATCCAGGGGTTCCATGTTGAAAGTCACTCTGTCACCTCAGGTCTGATTAGGACTCCCTTTTTATCATTTAGGGTTCCATGTTCCAGGCCTCCCCAGAGGCCACCCATGTTTGCATGTTTACTGTCTAATTCAGAAAAACCTAAGCTCCCAGAGTATATATATATATGACCTTTGTCTTGAAAGTTTTCCTTTGTTAGCTTGCATCTAACAGAATATTTGGAATTAGGTGACATTTAGCCAATATTTTTTGAGAGACTGACTGTAGTGTAGACCACATAGCCTTTTGCCTGACATATACTTGTTAAGAAGATGTGGAACACCACGAAAGCTTCTTTGCTCTTTCTCGACCCTGGATGCTAGGAGTTGACCCCAGGTCAACTGTATACTGTGCAAATGTTTTTCCCTCTGTCAATAGTCCCAGCCATTTCTGCCTGTTCTGAAACAGGGTTTCTGTAGGAATGCAGGAACTCAGTCCTCCTATGACACACTCCCCAGTAGCTGGGGTTATAGGCTTGCACTACCACACCCCGCCTGTGAAAGCTTTAAATAGGTGAAAGGAATGTGGCCGGGACAGGCTAGTTGGGTGAGAAACAACCAGCCAGATCTGAAGGGTGCATGTGAAACACTGGGAGATGGTGAGCTGTCTATCAGAACTTCTGCGGAAGAGGATCTGGGTTGGTGGTAAAGCTGGTCAGGCAGAAGGAAGCGCAGACTGATGCAGGCCAGGGATGGGAGTAACTGATGGTAGTGACGGACTCAAATGGGGGAGACCCAGAGCACCCATGGGGTGCAGTTAGGTCTCCAGTAACTCCTGGGAGAAAGAATCCCTTGCCAGCTGGGACTCAGCAGGCAGAGCTGCGGGAGGGAAGAGTCAAAGGCACCTGGGACATACAGATCAGGTAGGCTGCCTTGGTTGTTATTTGGGGCTCAAAGCCAGGTGCAGATTCAAAGGATTGATTGAAGCCTTTTGGCAACTCTAGCCTTTGTAGGGTAAACATCACCTGTCTCCTGCCACCTGCTGTGACTGTGCCAGTAAGGTGCCCTGGCAGTCCCAAAGAGACCCAGCTTTCTTGCCCTGGTAGAGCAAAACTACCCTCCAGAGAAGGGGCTACTTCTTTAGCTCCTCTGAAAGTCTCAGGTGACAGACAATAAGGTGCCTTCTACTAAAGAGGCCCTCCCCACCCGAGGAAGGCCAGGAGGGGGGGGGCCCTGGGAGCCAGGACAGCTGGGCCTACTAGGGGGAGGGGTCAGCTTGAGAGCAGGTGCAGATTTCGAGGAGGGTGGGGCCTGAGGGGAAGTAGGGATCTTGGTAGGCTTCAAAACTTCCCTCCACCTCCCCTAGCCACAGCTGGCTTCTACAGGAACCTGATGACCTAGTTACAATGCTTAGAAATAGTTACCTTAGCTTGCAATTCAGGGCTGTGCAGTCTGTCATCCTTGAGACTTGTTGGGTCCAAAAGGTACACTGGCGTTGCCCAGAGCAGTTCCGTGTGAAGGACATGCACCTTGTCACATGCAGAGGCTCGTGGCCTAAGGGAGGATCCAGACAATAGGCTTCTTCTTTGCTGTCCTATCAAGTCTATCAAGCCCAAGGAGATGTCTCTCCAGTCCACCCTTTCCACTTCTCTCCAGGCATGGTGTAGATGTAGAAGCTACATACTCCTTGAGGGGCAAAAAAGAAAGAAATTCTGTTGCCTTGAGCATAAGTTGTCTCCTCTTCTTCTCTAGTTGTCTCCTCTTCTTCTCTACCAGCTACTGAGAGGGTATCAGGACTGAGTTCAGGACTACCTAGGCCCCGCAGAGACCCTTTTTCCAAACCTGTGGAAAATGGTTGAGACTACAGCTGGATTGGTGAGAAAGATTCCGGGGTCTCTGGAGGCCTCCACCCTTTCTGGTAGCAGCTGGCCCTGGTATTTATGGTACTTGCCTTGCCAGTATCTCCTTAGGAGAAAATTGATGATCACTGTCAAAGAGTTAGGTACAGTAGAGTTGGAAGAGTGTTTGCCTAATATGCAGGAAGCCCTGGGTTCGATCCCTAGCACTGCATTTTACAAGGCTTTGTGACTCAGTCATGAAACTCAGTACTGAGGAGGATCAGAAGTTCAGAGTCACCTTTGACTGTGTAAGGAGTTCTAAGCTGGCCTAGCCCTGTCTCAAACTAATAACTCCTACCTGTAATCCCAACACTTGGGAGGCTAAAGCAAGATTTGCTACAAATCCTCATGACATGAGTTCAATTTGAAGAACCCATGTGGTAGCGAGAAGCCACTCCCCCAGGTTGTTCTCTGACTCCATGGGCATGCTGCTGCCATCCCACTGCCCCATACACAAAATAAATAATAAATAAGTAAAATGATTTTGAAAACAGCAAGGAGACAGTAACTTACTTTTCTGGAAACACTCTGCTGAGCTTGCAGACATGTTAAGATGCATGGAGCCTGGCATACACTACTATTCATTCAGTGTGACAGCTACTGCTATTACTGTTACACCATTGCTATCACAGATAATTATGTTGCTGTGATTGTTGTTGGAACTTTCTTTCTCTCATTCTTTTTTTTTTTTTTTTTCTCATTTGTATCCGTGACTGGCCCAGAACTCACTATATAGACCAAGCTGGCCTCAAACTCATAGAGATCTTCCTGCCTCTGCCTCCTGAGTGCTGAGGTTAAAAGAAGCCTTCTGGGAGTTTCTGTTTGAGCTACAGACAATGTAGCTAGCCTTTGGCCCAAGAATTAGGAAATCAAGGACCTTGGTTCACAAGCTTATCCTCACCTCCCCCATCTGGGCCTCAAGTCAGAACTTGAACTTGTACACAGCTTGATATCAACCATGTTGTTGACTAGGCATTTGGCAATGTGGTGTATTTTCTCTAATCTTTGCCAACATTCTCCAAGATGGAAGACCCCTCCATATTTAATGACTAAGATTTATGAGTTGAGCATTTAAAGTGTATAGGAGCATGCCTAGCACACAGTGGTTGCTTCTATATCTGTATAACTAAACTATGTGATGTGTTGTGGCTACTTGGAACTGTTCTGGGGTGGCCTCATTTCTTGTTTGTTCAATGACTATAAGCCTCTTGCCTGAGCTCTGCCTGTCGCCTCATGTTGAACAAAGATAACACCCACTTTGCCTCCCTCCTGGGCTAGCAGGGAGGCCTAAGGAGGTGATAAGTGAAAAAGCACTTTGAGAACTATAAATGTTTGGTCTTGTTACTCTTCCTTGACTAAGGCCACAGCCATAGCTGTGTCATTCATTCATTCACTGAACCAGTAGGCATTAAAAAAAAAAAAAAAAATAGAAAGAAACCTTGATTTAACATATCCACGTTTTCATGAGTTTGGACAAGCTTACTTTTCTAAGCCTAGACATCTCTGAAGGGGAAAGTTCTTTCTAGACAGGTTTGTTTCACTGGGGTGTGTATTGAGCACAACTAAGAAGAAAGCTCTTGAGTTTATTGAGCACCAGATTGTCTTATTCACTCTTACCAGCTACCATTGAGCCTACCTACCACTTAGTGGTTAAGTACCTAATGTCGAGGTTAGCAGACATTCCTAAGGATGGCTGGTATATGTAGAGTGCCCTATATACTGCCTAGCACAGAGAATAAGCTTACCAAATTCTAGGTCTTTACAATTCTTTCACTGTGTGGCTGGTCAGTTGCTAATTTAGCTACTGGTTCCCTTCACCATGAAATTACCAGGCAAGCTCAGACTGTTGAGTGACTCAAAATGGTAAGTAGAAATGAGTATTGGCTCCTAACCCCAGGATGTCCTTGCCTGCCCAGCTAGGGTAATAGTAGGAACTTTACCCAGCCCAGAGCAGTGCCACTTACATAAAAAACCCAGGGCACAGAACACCTCATCCCACACTCACCTCTGATCCAGAATAAGAATAGCTACCCCCTGTTCTACCTATTACTTCCTTTACTCACAGCACCCACATTCAGATAAAACCCTTGGGGTTATATTATGTCAGGGATGTCTTTAGGGAGTCACTTAGTGATGACCCTTTGGGACAGAGAGGAAGCCCAAGTCTAGGGTTCTGGGTCTCCTGGGACTGGGTCAAGCAGCAGGTGCAGCTATGAGGCCCCAGGATGGTGGCTAAGTGGTGAAACTGAAAGGTGTATAGGATCAGACAAAGTCCATCCTGCCTGCCTGTCCGTGCAGGTGGACTGCATCTGGAGCACTCCCCAGGTCTGATTTAGTAGAAGATAGGGTTCAACATTAGTACTCTAAACCTCAATAAGAAAAGTGTGTGGAAGGCCAGAGCAAAGCCTGCAGTTGTCATCTAACCCTTTGAGCCCTTTCAGAGCTCAGAGTTATTAATAACCTGATGAGCAGATCTTCCTTTGTATGGCCTCTGTTACTTGTGGTGCTTTGCTAAATCTTTTTATTTTATTTCATCATCATCATCATGATTATTGGCATCATTATTATTATGTGTGTGTTTAGACGTGTGCTATAACAAGTGTGTGTAGGCCAGAGGATAGCTTTTTGATGTCAGTTCTTTATTTTTTTGTGGTTTGGGGGGATCGAACACGGGTCATCACACTTGTATAACAAGTACTTTTTGGTTTTGGAGAGAGGGTCTCATAATGTATCACTGGCTGTCCTAGAACTTGCTTTTACACCATATTGGCCTCAAACTCGGAGATCCACAGCTTCTGCTTCCTGAGTGCTGGGATCAATGGAATGAACCATCATGCCCTGACTCGTGGCAAGCCATTTTACCTGCTAAGCCATCTCTCTGGTCCCTTGTGCTAGATCTTTATGAGAAGGAGATTGCTTTAGTTGGAAGCATGACTGTAGAATTGCAGTTTCCGGTTTCAATGTGGGCATTAGCACTTACCTGCTGCTGCTTTTCTTCGTTTCTTCCTGTATATCTGTGTGTGTTGTGTCAGTGTGTATGTGTGTACTTGCCTGTGTGTCATTCTGCACTTTCCTTTTTTGTTTTGTTCTGTTTTGTTTTTGTTTTATTTTTGAGACAGGGTTTCTCTGTGTAGCCCTGGTTGTCTTAGAACTCACTTTATAGGCCAAGTTGGCCTCAAACTCATAATTCCCCTGCCTGCCTCTGCCCTCAGAGTGCTGGGATTGAAGGTATTTGCCACCACCATCCAGCCACTTAGTTATTTATTTTGAAGCATGGTCTCTTGATACTTGGTCTAAACAGCTGGCCATTGAACCCCAGGGACCTGCCTGTCTCCATCTATCAAGTAATATTTTTACAGGTGCATTCCATCACACCTGGCTGTTCATATGAGTGTTAGGGATTGAACTCAAGTCATGAGATACTAACTCAAAAAACAAACAAACACAAAATTAAAAAAAAAAAAAACTCAAACCAAGAATTAATGTTGATTTTATTTTACAGAGGAGAAAGAAAGCACAGAGGAGAGTGATCACAGAAATGTAGCTAGTAAGAGATAAAGTCATACTTTGAACCCAAGCAATCTGTCTCAGAAGCCCTTTAGTCCTGGGTTAGAGCCGGGGGTTGCTAGCAAGTGTTGCTGCTGTAGCTGTTGTATCCATCACTGTAGCTCTGATTTTGTTCTCTCTGTTAATTCTGAACTCAGAAAAAAAAAAAACAAAACAAAACTAGAAACCCATCCTAATCACCTCAGATCCCCTGAGACCAACATAGTACTCATAGTACTCATTAATATGTGCTTAATGGTGGAGAATATTCCCTCTCTTCATTAATCAATCAGAAGCTCTGTATCGACCATTTCCTGTAGGTTAGCCTTGAACCAGATCCTGGAAGGACTACAAAATACAGCTTTGCCTCTGTGAACTGAAGAGTGAGTGAGTGAGAGAGAGAAAGAGAATGTGTCCCTGTGTTGAGGGGGGTTGCATTCCAGAGCTTTGTGTCATTGGCAGAAACTACCACAAGGGAGGCAGAGACAATACAGGTGGCTTAGGGATATTTTCTGAGCTAGGATTCTCACCCTTCCCTGAGTGGGCCACTCCCTCTACCTACAGAGCAAGGAACCACAGATCCCTACCCTTTGACTAGGGCAGAAAATCATTTCTATCTCCTCTGTTTTGGAGTTTGTTTTTTTTTTCATGGTCTTTTTTATTATTAATTTATTTTCTACATTCCAATTCCAATTCCCCCTCCCTCCTCACCTCCTATCCCCCTACTCCCCACTCCCATCTGCTCCATGGAGAGGGTAAGGCCTCCTCTAGGAAGTCTACTAAGTCTGTCCTATCATCTAGTTGAGGCAGACTAAGGCACCTCTCCACCCCCACACCACTGTGTCTAGGCTGAGCAAGGTATCTCTTCATATAGAATGGGCTCTACTAAGTCAGTTTGTGGGTTAGTGTTAGATCTTGAACCCACTGCCAGTGGCCTCATATATTGTCCCAGCTGCACCATTGTTACCTATTTTAAGGGAGTCTAGTTTGGGCTTATGCAGGTTCCCCATTTGTGAGAACTGAGTCAGTGATCTCTCACTAGCTTGGGTCAGCTGATTCTGTGAGTTTCCCCATCATGGTCTTGACTCATTTGTTCATATTATTGCAACCCCCCTCACTTTGATTGTACTCCAGGAGCTTGGTCCATTGGTTAGTTATGGATTTCTGCATCTGCTTCCATGTTTCTGGAAGAGGGTTCAAGCTTCTCTGGGGTTATGGATTGTAGGCTAGGTATCTTTTGCTTTATGTCTGGTATCCACTTATGAGTAAGTACGTACTATATTTGTCTTTCTGGTTTTGGGTTACCTCACTTAGGATGGTTTTTTCTAGTTCTGTCCATTTCCTGCAAATTTTAGTATGTCATTGTTTCTTACCACTGAGTAGTACTCCAGTGTGTAAATATACCACATTTTCTTTATCCATTCTACAGCTGTTTCCAAGATCTGGCTATTACAAATAATGTTGCTATAAACTTAGTTGAGCAAATGTCCTTGAGATGTGAATGTGCCTCCTTTGGGTACATGTCCAACGGTGGTATTGTAGGGTCTTGAGGTGGGTTGATCCCTAATTTTCTGAGAAATCATACAAATTTCCATAGCAGCTGTACAAATTCATACTCCCACCAGCAATGAAGGAGTGTTCCCCTTTCTCCACATCCTTTTTTTTTTTTTTTTTTCTTATCTTTCTTGTCCAGTTTATGAGAGCCTAGAAGGATTAGATAAAAGGAGATCAAGCACTTGTGGCACACGCCTTTAATCCCAGCATGTACTCAGATAACTGTACGCCAGAATCCAGAAACTTCTACCCACATTAGAGCTCTGATTAAGATCTGATTGCAGGGCAGTGATGGAGCATGCCTTTAATCCCAGCACTCAGCAGGCAGAAACAGGTGGATCTCTGAGTTTGAGGCCAGCAAAGTCTACAAAGCAAGTACCAGGACAGCTGGAGCTATTACATAGAGAAACCCTGTCTTAGAGAGAGAGGGGGGGGGGAGGAGAGAGAGATATCATAGAAAACCACATCTGCCTCAACACTACAGCCAGAGTGGCTTTTTAGAACCTAAACTCTAAGTGGGGTGTGGTGACCACATGTCTTATACTCTTAGGAGATGGAGGCAGGAAGAGGAGTCAGAAGCCAGCCTGAACTACACAAGACCCTGTCTCACAACAACAAAACTGAAGCTACTAAGAATTAACAGTGTTCTTTCAAACCACGTTTGTTTGTTTGTTTGTTTGTTTGTTTGTTTGTTTGTTTGTTTGTTTGTTTTTCAGGACTGAGTTTCTCTGCATAGTCCAGACTCTCCTGGAACTTGCTCTGTAGATCAGGCTGGCTTTGAACTCAGATCTATCCACCTCTGCCTGTGCTGGGATTAAAGCTGTGAACCACTGTAGCTCAGTCCGCCTACATTTTGAATGCTCATCAAGTATCAAGTGTATACTTAGTAATTTGCATGTATTCTTTTTGCCATGTATACCTTTTTCTTAATGTGTGTATTATTATTGTATGTGTGCACATGCATGCCTATAAAGGCCAAAAGACAAAATCTCTGGTATCAACCTCAGGAATGCTGTTTACCTCCTTTAAGACATTTGCCTGCAGCTCTTCCAGGCTGCCCCACCGACAAGCTCCATCCAATTAAGCATCCTCCAGTCTCTGCTTCCCCAGCACTGGGGCTGTAAGCATATACTTGAGCAGTTAGTGGTCCTACTTTTTTCCAGTGAGGAAATAGAGGCCCAGAGAAATGAAATTACATGCTTAAGGTTCTCAACTTTTATATAAGACAAAAACTAGATTTGGACTCAGATGGGTTTTCTCCAAAGCCAGGCTTCATTCTGTTGCTCTTCCCAGTGTGCTTCTTAATACACAGAAACAAGATTGGGAAGCATCTTGGAATTTGAGTATTGAGGGATATGCACCGCTCTGCCAGCTGAGAAAGTGTGTCTGCAAGGGATGTTCTAGAGTTTAGGGTTATTGTAGGCCTTTGCCAGAGGCATGTTTGAACTTAGCCATTCAGTATCCTCTGATTTCCTGCTTTTACCCTCTCAGCTGCTTGTCAGGAGGTCTGTGAAGGTGACATCATCTAGCTGAATCAGCTGTTGCTGTAGACTTACGGGAACTGAAAGTCATTGCCCCTTCCTGCTTTTCTAGTCTCTCCAGAATGAAGTTAGGGCATGGGAGTTCCACCTGTCTATGGGGTCATGGCTAGAACTTATAGTGCTCACTGTTTTAAGAGCCAAAAAAGGGCTGGGGTATAGTGGCCTTTAATCCCAGGACTTGGTAGGCAGAGGCAGGTGAATTTTTGAGTTCAAGACTAGGCTGAGCTCCATCAGCCTCTGCCTCCCAAGTGCCTCATGAGACCCTGCTTATAAAATAAAACAAGCTGACAGGCAGTGGTGGTGCAAGCTTTTAATTCTAGCACTCAGGAGGCAGAGGTAGGTGGATCTCTGAGTTCGAGGACAGCTAGGGCTACACAGAGAAACCCAGTCTCGAAAACTAAAGATAAATAAAATAAAATAACATCGTTTAAAAAAAAAGTGTATTTCCTTCCTTCTCCTCCTCCAGTCTTATTTTATAGCCCTTGCTGGCTTCAAACTTATAGCCTCCTTTGGTGGGATTCTAGATGTATTCTATCATGCCTGGCTTAAAAGGTTCATTTAGGTGAGAAAGCTGTTTTTGAGGACAGGAGGTGTCTCAAGAAGGTTTTCTTTTCTGCCTTTATTTAATTCTGTGGACTCTTGGCCCTTCTGGGTTTTTTTTTTTTTTTTTTTTGCCTAAGTCCTAAGCTCAGGCCAGCACTATAGATTGCATTTGGTTTTGAATTTAAGGCTTTTAGAGTCTGATTAGAAGAATTCAAACAAGCAAACAAAAAACTCAAATGCTTCAGAGTGGAGTAACACCACAATGTCATCTGTTGGAGCTCTCCCTTGGTCCAATAACCAAAAAGAAAAATATTATTCAAAAAGAAAGAAGGGGGATCTGGAGAGATAGAAATCTCAGCAGATAAGAATGCTTCCTGCAGCTGGGTGTTGGTGGCGCACGCCTTTTATCCTAGCGATTGGGAGGCAGAGGCAGGCGGATGGGTATCTGTGAGTTCGAGGCCAGTATGATCTACAGAGCTAGTTCCAGGACAGGCTCCAATGCAATACAGAGAAACACTGTCTCCAAAAACAAACAAAAAAGAATGCTTCCTGCTTTTGCAAAGGACCCCAATTCACACCCAACACCACCTGTAACTCCCGCCTCATAGGATACACATTATTTTTATATTTTTAAATTACTACTGCTACTATTATTATTACTATTATTATTTTGGTGACTCATACCTGTAATATCAGCACCTAGAAAACTGGGGCAGGAGCATTGCCACAAGTTTAAGAATACTTAGTTTTTTCCAGGATAGCTGTGTATTGAGTCTTATCAAAGCAAAGCAAGTGGGAAGGGAACACATTAACAGTGATAAAGGATGAGTTAATTCTGTGATAGTGAAACAGCATCCAAACTTACTTGCCTGTGACTCTGCCTCACTCAGCTACTCTGGTGCTCTATGTAAAAGAAATGTCATCAGGACATGTGATTCCTTGAGTAGGTGAAGTGTCACATGAGATACCACATTAGAAACATTTAAAACTGGGTGCATTCCCATAGGCATATATAGTCTTGGCTACTGGAGAGGTCCAAACAGGAGGATTGCATGATCGGATGAGTTTGGAAAGAGCACTCAGTGAGTGGTAGCCTCTTTGATATGATCTCGACAGGGGACAGGCCCATTGGAAAAGCTGGGGTGAGGCTTTTGGGGATAGGTTGGCTTGGAACTAGAATTTGAAGCCTGCTTAGACGGTTGATTGGTGTAGTCTATTCAGGTAGAAATAGAACATCTTAGGAAGCTAGGGGCTGGTGATTTGCTGTGTAGCTTTTTTCTTTATATTTTTTTATTTTTAAAATCAACGCACAGTATTAGAGATGATTATGGCATCCCAAACAGTGCGTTTTAGTAGATTTTCCTTGCCCTCATCTTTAACCTTTCTCCCTAGTCTTTTTTCCCCCATGTGTACTTTTGCCCACTACTCTGATTCTTCATCACCTACTATTATCTTCTCCTGGTCTCCTTTCTAGTTTTTTAGGCTCTATCCATATTTATACAGTTTATACATGCATGCACAGTTGTACAGGCTCAATCCATTTAGGAGAGTGGGATTGTTTTTTGGGGTTTTCTTTGTCTGAGTTTGTGTCACTTTAAAATTATAATTTCTAGACTCATCCATTTCCTTGCAAAGTTCATAATTTCATTTTTCTTTATTGCTGAATGAAGTACCATTGTGTATATATACTCTGTGTGGAAGGGAGAGTACAGCTAGAGGCATCTAGAAGAGTCCAGATTTAAACTGGAGCATGTGGGCTGAGAGAGGGACAAGAGAGGGGACCAGGAGCCAAAAGCCTAGTACCAGCAGAGTGCTTGGTCTCTTTAGGAATGAGAAGCTGGGGGAGGGGAAGGGAAGAGCAAACTGGAGAGGTTTAGGATGGGGGCAGGGTGAGACGTGCTTGGAGGAGTCACAGGTACTGAGTGAGCCTTGTCTTGGGCTTCCTTGAGACCTGACCTATATGAATATCACATTTTCATTGTCCATTCTTCTGTTGATGGACATATAAGCTGGTGTTCCATTTCCTTGTTACTCTGAGTAGAGCAGCAGTGACCGGATCTCAGTGATAGGATGTGCAGTCCTTTGGGCAGATGCCCAGAAGTAGTCTAGCCAGGTAATATGTTAGTTCAATTTTTAAATTTTTGAGAAATCTCCTATGACTCCCATAATGGCTGTATTAGTTTGTATGCCCACCATCAGTAAATAAGGGCTCCTCTCTTACCGCTTCCTAACCAGCCTTTGTAGTCAGATTTCTTGATCATTTACTGTTTAATCGTTAACAGGTAACTTTGTGTCTCAGATCCCCGGATTTCTTCCCTGTAAAATGTGGATTCTGCTGACACCCACCTAACCAGGGTGTTGGCAGAACAGACAAGGTGCCATAATGGGAACAACTAAATGGAAGCAAGCCCAGGCTATGCTTTCTGCAGTGGAAATAGCCAGGCCAAAGGCTAGGAGTCATTCCCTCTCTCACCTAGTCAAGGAAACCACATACTCCATGGTCTCCCTGCTCTGCCCTGCCTCCCTTCACCCAGCAAATGTGAGCCTTTTAAAATTTTAGGTCAGGCTGTTTTGTTGGCTTAAAATCTTCCACTAACTTTCTCTCCACCCCCATCCCATCTTAGTATTACTTAGTCCAGGCTGGCCTTGAACTTAGTCATCCTGCCTCATTTCCTGAATGTGGTGATTATAAGTGTGTATCAGCCCCCTCAACTATCCAATGACTCTTTATTCATGAAGATAAAAACCAAAGTGTGTAGTACAAGGGACCTTGGCAGGACAGCAATGACAAAACAAAGTAAGTGCCCTAGAGTTCACTGATCCTGGTCTCTTTAAGTGCCCACACTCATTCCCTCTCTTAGAACCAGCCCTATGTTCCAACTCCCATGTCCCTGTGTGTATACACATTACATGCCTGCAAGCATAAGTTGATGACACAGTGACAATGGTATGTACCTAGGACATTTTGTAACAGGGAAGGACATTAACCACTGCTTTTATGCTACCGAAGGTCACAGGGTTAAGAAAAAGCCAAGGGTATGGCAGCCTTCCTCTCTCTAAAGTGAGTCATTTCCTGAGGGATGTTGGTCATTCATTCATTTGTTCATTAACAAACACAGAGTTCCTGCTGTATGTCAGGCATTGAGCTAGAGGTTGAGCAAATAGTGTGAGCATTCTCTTGTCATTCAGCTGACATTCTAGTAAGAGAGAAAGATTAAGTACATTAGCATGTCAGATAGTACTTAGGACCACAGGAAAAAATAAGGGAAAGGGGAAAGATTTCTATTGTAGGTTAATCAGGAAGGCCTCTGATAAGGTTACCTTGGGCCTGATTGAATGAGATGTGATCCATGCAAGTATTAGGAAAAAGAATATTGAAATAGTGGAAACAACAAATCTATAATTAAAAAATACAAAAAGAGCTTCAAATATGTTAATATCAGAGAGGTAAGGAAAATAGAGCCTGAGGAGTAACCTGTAGCCAGGTCCTCCTGTAGAGCACATAGAACATTGCTTTTATTCTGAGAACAGGCATTGGAGGTGTTTTGAAATGACCAGATCCAACTTAGATTTTAGGAGAATCTCTCTGGTCACTCTGAAGCAGGGGTCTCAACCTGTGGATCACAACCCCTTTAGGGTCACATATCAGATACTTACATTACAATTCTTAACAGGAGCAAAATTATAGTTATGAAGTAGCAACAAAAATAATTTTGTGGTTGGGGATCACCACAACATGAGGTATGGCAAAAGTAGTGAGGAGTGGTCAGAGCTTGATTTACTGGTTTTGATGGTGTCTGGCTGATAGGAAGGAGGGAAGGAAAGAGAGGGTCCAGGTATCTGGGCTGAACAATTGGAAGGGACTTGCTTCCATATAGGGAGCAGGAGAATAATACATCACAGCAAATTATGGTTTTCTGCTGGGGATGGGGCCTTGGACTGCTTGCATTCAAGTTCTGGTTACTTGCTGTTTGACTTTGGGCAAGTGTTTTAACTTTACCAAGCGTCAGTTTCCTCAAATGTAAGACTCGAGTCTGAGCTGTAAGCAGTTGGGTACTGTGAGACTAAGTGGGAGTAAATTGTGTGACAGACTCAGGGATCTGTCTGACTCTGAATCAGAGTAGCACAGGCTGGAGTTGTTGGAAGGCAGGGAGTCCCAAGGTTTAACAGACTTTTGAAGAGCAGGCCTTGGGCTCCACCTACCTCCACCAGTCCCTCAAGAAGCCCACCCTCCAAGAGACAGCTCAGACACCATCTGTCCAGCAGAGAAAAGCCACCGGGAGACAGCTTTCAAGGCAGTATTAGTTGGAGGAGCCCTTCCCAAGAAACCTAATCTCACTCTCAGCAGGTGATAATCCCAGCAGCCTCCCCCGGTATCTGAGCCCAGCCCACCCACTTCCTTCTCTACCCCCACCCTGCCACTGGGGCTCTCTTCCCTTTCTCACCACCTCCAGCCTGCCACCCACAAACTTCTTAGCAGCTGTGAGAGCTCTGACAGGAGCTGATTGGATCCAGCCCTTCACAGAGAACAGGTCTCCAGGGACTATAGGTACCACCTGTCCAGACCCCTCCCCCAGGTGCCAGTTCCTGGGCGTGGAGCTTGATCCCGGCTGAAGCCAGCTGGAGCCAGGAACTCCTCCTGTGGCCCAGCTGCTGGCCCTCTCATCCATCCTCTGGCAGAGAAGCTAGCTTAACCCTTCAGGCACCGCATATGTAGTCAGTTAGGTTGCAGTTCTGCCTTGGAGTATTTGTTGCAGTGGTCCCTTACACTGGGAGGTGTTTTATAAAATAAATTTCTTACATGTACAGCAGGGAATTGTTTATTTTTAGTCTTTTGAGACAAAGTGTCATTCTGTAGCTCAGGTTGGCCTTGAACTTGGGGCAGTGCTCCTGCTTCAAACTTCAAGTGCTGGGATTTGTATAGTATGAACCACTTTCCTGGCAAAAACAACAAATGCATAGTATTGTATAGTTTAATGCATAGCATTATATAGTATATAGCATAATGTCTAGTTTCAAACAAGGGAAATGTGTGTAAAGCCTTTACCCATCTTTAAAAAAATTAGAATGTGGCTAGGTGGTGCACACCTTTAATCCTAGCATTCAGGAAGCAGAGGCAAGGTCTACAGAGGGAATTCGAAGACAACCAAGACTACACAGGAAAAACTTTTTTTTTCTTTATCTTTTTCTTTTTTTTATTGAGACAAAACAGAGAATCAGAATAGGGAGTATCAGGACATCTGGAGCTACACAATGAGACCCTCTCTCTAAAAAAAACAGAGTGAATACAGGCTGGTGAGATGTCTCAGATGGCACTTAACAACCAAGCCTAACAACCTGAGTTTATCCTCTCTGGAAACCACATGGTGGAAGAGAGGACTGGCTCCTACATTTTATTCTCCACGAACTCGTGAATTTACATGTGTACACATACACGCACGCACACACTCTCACATTAAATAAATGTGAAAAGCAAATTCTAACATTCAAGAGTACCAACCATAGAGTCCTCTGTACTCTTTCCCAGTCAGTCACCCAGCGCTTACTCACCTGGAGTTTTGGGAGGCTTTGTTTTGCATGGTTATCTAGGGAAAGGAAAAGGCTCCCCCTATCCTGAGGGGGTCCTATAATTGAGTCTGTGAGATAAATCACAGTGGATGGACAAACAGTTGAGATAGTATATGACTTTTACAAGTTCATTGCATGTACAGGCGCATGCACAGCATGAAAGAAAGTGAATACTCAATACCCAGTGAGATCTAGAGAAGGAGCCATGTGGGATGTGGGCGCTGGAGGTTTCCATGGAAGAAAAGGGAGGAGCCTGGGATGCAATGTGTCTGGGCTGTGTTGTGGCCAGCTCTTCTTAGTTCAGTTTTTCCTGGTTGTGAGATTGCCAGAGGGAGCAGGTTCATGATTGACAGTCTTCTCTTTCTGGATCTGCCTTTAGATTATGAGGGAAGGTAGAACCTTTCCCTGTACTCTTTTCTGTTCTTCCCCAAATGCCCTCCTCAGTTTTAGGTAATCATCATGCTCCAGCAACGTGTATTAGAGTGTCAGTTCCTGAACTTAAGTTTATATCCCCAAAAGTGTAGACTCCTTCTACATGCCTTTAAACCTTGTTTAGATTTGTGTGTTCCCATGTAGTTTGCTGTTTTCATTCAGCGTTGAGATCTATCCATGTTATATGTAGAGCTGTAGTTTATCCATTTTTTTCTTTTGGGAAGTTTGTTGTTTTATTTTTAAAAGAATTTTTTAAGGAACAAGGTCTTTTTAGTCCATACTGGCCCCAAACTCATGACATTCCTCTTTCCTCAGCCCCTTCAATGCTGGAATCCTGCAGACATAGCAACTTTCCCAGCTCAACATCCTCACTTTCATCTCCTTTTGTATGGTTAGGTCTTAAGGTATGTGTCCAGTGTTCTGTTAGTAGTTATTTGGGGTGTTGGGTTCCTTTTTTTCACTGTTTCAAACAATACTGTTGTGAGCATGCACATGTGTGTGTCTTGCACTTGCATTGGTACACATTCAAAAGTTTCTCCAGGGCAGCATTTCCCAGACTTTAACCCATCAGAATCACCTGGAGGGTTTGCATAAACCACAGGATTCTAGGCTCCTCCTCAGAGTTTGATTGTGCAAGTCTGATTTGAAGCCCGAGTAGCTGACAGATTCAAATGCTGCTGCTGCAGGTCCTTGGACCTCATTTTCAGAGTGTATACTCAGGAATGGTATGGAATCCTTGATGGGGAGGTACTGCTGGATTGTTTTCATGAGTTTACACCATGCTTATCTTCACTAATCTTGATCTGGTCACACTTTTAAATTTTATGGATTTGTTTGGTATGAGGTGGTATTTGCATTCTTCATATTGCAAGTAGGGCAAAGAGGTTACTTCTCTGTGCAGCCATTCGTGTTTCTTCGTACAATACCTGTGAAGTCTTTGCCTACTTCCACTGAGTTGGCATCTTCCTGAGGATTCATAGAGTTCCTTGTATTACCCTGAATGTTAATATTTTGTCTATTCATGTTATAATTTTCAGTTTCTGGTTTCTCTTTTTTCTCTATGAGATCTTTCTTCTCCTCCTTCTCCTCCTCTTTCTTTTTCCTTCCTTTTGGTTTTTTGAGACCTGGCTGTCCTGGAACTGAGAAAGATCTGGAACTGAGAAAGATCTGTCTGCCTCTGCCTCTGCCTCCTGAGTGGTGGGATTAAAGGCAAGTGTCACCACTGCCCAGCTAACCACACAGTCTTTTAATGAAATTGAATCCTTTGTAATTTATAACATTTATATCTTAATAGGCTCTCTCTCCCTTTCCTGTGACCCCTAAGGCATTGTTTATAGTGTGTGTGTGTGTGTGTGTGTGTGTGTGTGTGTGTGTGTGTGTGTGTGTGTGTTCAGAGGACAATTTTCAGGAATCTGTTTTTTCTTTTCACCATACAGGTCCTAACTCAGATCCTCAGGTTTGACCCAAAGTGCTTTTACCCCTCTCTCCCCCTGGATAGCCCTCATCTAAAGGTTTCAAACCTTTTTTTTTCCACATTTAAGTCCTTAACAAATCTGCGACTCACTTTCTTTCATTACTGTAGTGCTTTTGTTGGTGGAATACATTTATTTCAGTGGCGTTTAACTGGCTAAAAATCTAAATCATTTATGACATGAGTCATACTTAGAACTTATTACATATACTGCATTCTTCTCATACTGAACAAAGCTATCCTCTGGAAAAGAGTTTGATCACATTTAAAGCCTTTCCAATATTTTGGTTGGGAGAAGGGTTCAAATTTTAAACAAAAAAATTGTCTTGAGTGTTCCTTGCTTATTAGAAACATACTGAACTGCATCTAGGATTTGTTTCACATTACTACAGGGGTAGAGAGTGGTTGAAGAACAGATGGCATTAGGTTGGCACTGAATTAATAATTGTGGAACCTCAGTGATGCGTTCATTTTTGTCATTCTGTTTTGTTTTTGTTACTTAGGGAATACTTTTAATTTCTGTAACCAAACCCATCTAGATAAGGTCTTATTTAATACTGTGTGTTACCCCTGTACAAATGGGAAAAATGGTTAACATTTATAGGCCAATATTGCTATTAATTTCTGTATTGTTTTGATTTGAGATGGGAGTCTTGCAGTGTTGTTCAGGCTGACCTCAAGCTACTGAGCTCAGGTGATGCCCTTCTCTACCTGCTGAGTACTAGGATTATAGGTGTGCAGTTTCATCTGTAATCCTAGTTTCATGCTTGGCATTCCCCATCACCCTCTATGATTATGATACTCAGTTAACAACCCTATATGTTTCTTAGATCGCATATGAATAGAATATGGCTATAGTGAGTAAGTCATGACACGTAGAATTGTTGGCACACACCCTTAAATCCAGCACTGGGGAATCAGAGCAAAATGGTTCTCTGCAGCCTGGTCTACAGAGCTAGCTCCAGGAAAGCCAGGGCTGCACAAAGAAATTCCATCTTGAAAAACTTTAAAAAGTGATTTTTAAATTATTTTTGTATATGTGTCTGAATGTATGCCACCTGTATGTTCAGGTGCCATGGAGCCCAGAAGATGGCATCGGGTTCCCTGGAGTTAGAGTTTTATATGCTTGTAAGCAGCCAGGCAGTGGTGGCACTTGCCTTTAATCCCAGCACTCAGGAGGCAGAGGCAGGTGGATCTCTGAGCTGGAGGCCCATTTGGTTCACAGAGGGAATTCCAAGATGGCTAAAGCTGCCCAGAAAGACCCAGTCTCATAAAACCATTGTTTTATGATGAAGATGCTGGCAACAAAGTTCAAGTGCTCTAGAGGAGCAGCAAGTACTCTTAACCACTAGTCACTTTCAGCTCCTAGAGCTGATTTTTTTTAGGTGTTTCCAGCCTTGTCTGCTGCAGTGGCCCCAGTTCACAGTATCTTTTCCTCGGCATACCCGTCTTGCCCAGAAGTTGGTACTGCACATTTATTACTGTCTTATAGCACCAGGGATACAACAAAATCACATTTTCATGTGTCTAGTAAAACTTGCATACCCACCACAATCGGACCTCAACCACCTGACAGAAAAGTGTGCAAATCAGAAGGCAGAAGGATTAGAGTGCCAAAGTTACTGGCCTAGCTAGTTAGGTGGGGGAGAGCTAAGATAAAACCCACTAATATAATAACACACCCACTTTTCATTTCTTTTCTTGGTGGGTGGGGAGTTAGTTAATAAGGTCTCTGACTTTGTAGCCTTGGCTGGCCTGAATTTATTATGTAGATCAAGGTGGCCTCAAACTCAACAGATATTCTTCTGTCTCTGCCTCTCAAGTGCTGCAATTAAAGACATGGGCCACCAGCCTTAACTATATAGCTGTGACTAGCCTATAATTCACTATGTAGACAAGGCTGGCTTCAAACTCAGAGATCCACCTGCCTCTGCCTCTCTGTTTGCTTGTATTTCAAGACAGGGCTTCTCTATGTAGCCCAGGGTTTCTCTGTGTAGCCCCAGCTGTCCTAGAATTCTCTCTATAGACCAGGCTGGCCTGGAACTCACTGAGATCCACCTGTCTCTGCCTCCCAAGTATTGGGGTTAAAGGCATGCACCACTACCACCCTGCCTCTGCCTCATGATTGCTAGGATTAAACGTGTACTGCCATACCTGACCAATAACCACCATACTCTTTAAAGTATGTTCTGTACTATCAGGAGGAATAACAGTTGGCCATTGGGTCTCATACTGATGAGCATACAACTAGTATCTATGTAGTTCCCAGGAGAAGCCCACACATGTCCTCTATAGCCTGTGGTGGTCATGCTGAGCTGCCAGCCTTCCACCAAGGGACGTTTCCAAATCTAGTCAGTTTCTGCATCCAGAGTTCTGTTGTCATGGGAAGTTTCAAGTCATTTCTGTTTTTACAGTGTGCAGGATACTGTAGGTGCTCTGTCAGTTTTAATCCCCATATGAGAAATACAAAACTTTTGAAGGCTGTGTGTTTTGTTGTTTATGCTGGGAATGGGTAGGTAAGAAGTTATATTCTTCGTTGTCTGTATTAGAACATGGAGAGGTCAGACAAGTTAAGTAACAGTTATTGAAACACTAGCTCACTCAAGCATGTGGTTCTGGCAGGCCTTGCTCCAATTCCCTCTGCTTTGCTAAAAACCATTAGATTACATTCCTGAAGCTAGCCCCCAAGGTCTGTTCCCTTATTTGGCCACTTCCTCCTCCTGAGGCTGCCTACCAAGGTCCAATCATCAAAGTATTGAAATCTAGCCATCAAAAGCCCCCCTTGGCTCTCCTAATTAACATGGCCAATTAAAATTAAACACCTCATCCTAACGTGGGGTTTCCCCTTGTACCTTTATAAACTGCCATTTTCCCACATGCAGTGTTTATCTCCTCTCTATCCAAAGGCAGTTCTTTGTCCCTCCTGGACAAATATTCCCTCCCCCCCCCTTCCCTGACTTCCTTCCCCTTCTCCCTCATCCTCTATCTCCTGTCTTTTGTCTCTTATTCTCTGCCCTCTGGCCCTCTGGCCCTCTGGGGCAAATAAATCTCCTTTGTGCTGAGAACTTGGCCTTGGGGGTCTTGGACCAATACTTTTCCTTTCAGTTAGAAGGTCTAATACTGAAAAAGGTTAATTGTATTTCATTTGGTCAGATTCAAAAGATCTCATCATTCACTCTTTACTTTTCAATTAAATGTATGTATGTATGTATGTATTGGCTTTATGTATATGAGCTTTTTGTCTGTGTGTATGTCTGTGCACCATGTATGTCAAAAATGCCCATGGAGGCCAGAAGAGGATGTAGACCTCTTGGGACCGAACTTAAAAATTGTTGTGAGCTTCGATGTGGATGCTGAGATTTGGACCTAGGCCTTTTGGAAGAACAGCAAGTGCTCTTACCCACTGAGCCTCTGTCATCATCCACTGTGTCTCCATCCCAGAGGCTCAGGGCTTCCCTCGGTTCTCCTACCCCATGCACTTTTTCTTAATTTGATGCTATTTCTGGTATGGATATCTGGGATTTGTCTGGCTGCCCTACCTCACGCTGAACATTTTAAAAGAAGACATATAGCTTTCACCTACTCTTTGCCCTAGACCCTATCTCTGGTGCTTAGGACAGGGAAGAGCAAAAGAGTGGGCTGCCAAGTGATGCCTGTGGCTCATCAGCTGTGGATGGTCTGCGCTGTTACCACCATAGCATCTTTTCAGTGGATATATATTAGGCCTAAGCAGAGGAAACTCAGGGCTCCAGCAAGGATAAGGATAAGTATTTAGAAGGCAGTTACTAGGAATTATTCTGGTTTAGTAAAGTGGTGGTAGTGGCGTCTTCTCTAAGATTCATGAGTTCATTGGCTCCAGAAAAAATTAAAAAAAAAAAAAAAACAAAACAAAAAACTAACTCAGTCCTTTTTGTTACATTCCTTGAGGGTAGCAAAATTTTCAGATGGGTCATAGGGCTTTGGAACCGCAGTAAGAGCTCTTAAGCTCATCTGTCATGTACCGAGGTAAGCAAAGCCTACTCAATTGAGATACCTGTGTCCAGGGAGCACCATGCTAGAACAAGAGGAAACCATGTCTCCTGACCAGGTCCCTTCCACAAACCAAACTATCAGGGTTTTTTTTGTTGTTGTTATTTTGGTTTGGCTTTTTTGTTTTGTTTTGTTTTTTGGGTTTTTTATTTTTGTTTTTGCTTTTTCTAGGCATAAGCAGTCTTAGACAGCCCAGGTTGGCTTCTAATTTGCTATGTAGCTGAAAATAATCCTCAGCTTCTGGTCTCCTGCCTCCACCTCCCAAGTGCTAGAGTTACAGGTGTACTCTAACATTCCTGGCCAGAACTTTCAAATTATGTGGGGTCCCCCCCAATTGGATTTTTGTTTGTTTGTTTGTTATTTTTGTTCCTGTGGAAAAACTAAAGCCTACTCCAAGTGCCAGTGGTTTGTAAGAAAAGCAACTGTTTAGTTTGGGAACTTTTTTCCAAATGAATCATTGAACTATGGCGGGGGGGGGGGGGGGGGGGGAGTGCCCATGTTAGTTTTCCTAATAAGGGTAATATAGTAGAAAAAGAAGTAAGCTTTATTGGAGGACCTTAGTAGAAAGAAGATTCTAATCTCTGAAATCTTCAGAGACCCCCAAAGCCATCCTGCACTACTCTTAACAGGCTTTCAGAAAGCTCAGGCTTCTCCCCTGACCAGCTGCATCTAGTGAGCACTAACGGAAAGCCCTGGTATTTTCTTTCATGCAACCAAGCATGGAGATGTAGGTCAGGCACTGCTGGCCTGGCAGTTACAGCAACTCCGACTTTGCTCCTGCACCTGCAGTCATGTTCACAGAGACCCATGGGGCAGGGAAAGGATGCCCTCTAAACAAGGATAGGATCTTCAAGGGTTGTGGGTGGAGCTGGCAGGATCAAGCCAGGGTGGGAAAGACCATCTGGAATGTGGGGACTGAGAAGATGGCTCTGCCCAGGCATGTCTGGGCTTCTGTTCAACGTAGTGTCATTGTCCCTGATGGAGGAGACTGAGGAGGTCCCATCCTCCTGCTGAGCTCAGCCCTATCCCCAGACCTGCACCTGAACCCTCCACTTGTCTGGTGTTTACAGAGCTGAAGCTGCTGCCCTTTGGGACCCAGCCTGTTTTCATTACTGCCCTCAGCTGTCTGATCTCCATGGACCTCACCTACACGTTTGTGCGTGCCCGTCCCCCACGATGCTGCCCCACTAGGCCCCTCAAGCCTGGCACACTCTGGTCTTTGTTCTCTACAGAACTGCCAGCTCTGTGCCTGGTACAGGGAGGGCTTTTCCAGCCTGGAGCAGGCTCTGCTGCCTTGCCTAGCCACACCTTCCCTGAGACTTTACTCCTTTCTTTAGTTACACTCTAGGGGCAAAGCTTGGCCTCAGGTTGCCCTTCCTGTATTACCTCTAGGCTGTTTGTTTGTTTGTTTGTTTGTTTGTTTGTTTGTTTGTTTGAGACAGGGTCTCTCTATGTAGGCCTGGCTGTCCTGGAACTCACCATGCCTGGCACCTCTAGTTCTCTTAAAGCTCATGCTGCATCTTTTCAGTGGATATATATTAGGCCTAAGCAGAGGAAACTCAGGGCTCCAGCACAGTGGACTTTGACTGGCCCCAGACTCGATTGTCTCCTCATATGCAATCCTTTGGACAACTTAGAGGTGACATGCAAATGGACAGTTTTTTGCTTTAATAATCAATGTTTTTGTTTTATATTTCCATCTGTGGTGACAGTGCTTTTTATTTTAGAATAGTGATAAGTTATCTTTTTATTTCACTTATTAATTTACCTAATACTGAATGTCTACCAAGCACCATTCCACCTACTGGTAAAGCCTTTCTGCTTGAGCTTTACAGGTCAAAAGGAGAAAGAGTAATGGTTGGGGGCTTGAGCAGCCATTGGCATTGTCTTAAAGGTTACTTAGGAAAGGCTCTGGGGTAGGGACAGTAAGCAGAGCTTTCCGTAGCTGGAGAGAGTAGACTATGAAACAGTTTGAAAAGAGCATTACAGACATAAGGAACAAGTGCAGAAATTCCCTGGCTAGAAGGTGTGGCATATTTAAGAAAGAGCATGAGAGATGCCAAGACACTAGAGCAGAGAAAAAGTGGGAGCCCACAAAGGGGTGAACTATGCTGGGTGACCCTGCTCTATCTTAATCCTCTGGATAATGGGCAGGTTAAGGGAGTTGTAAGCAGATAGGATCCTGCACTCTGGATTTTTCTTGCTGCTGTTTGGGAAAGGGACTCTGAGGGAGCCTAGGAAGCTGTTGCATCAAGACATTAGACCAGGGGCCTGGAAAGATGGTCAGCAGTAGTTAAGAGCACAGCTGTTCTTCCAGAGGACCTGAGTTCAACTCCTAGCACCAACATGGGGGCTCACAACTGTCTGTTACTCTAGTACCAGGGATTCAACTTTGTTTTCTGGCTTTTGTGGGCACCGGACACATGCAGGCTAAAAGACTTCTGGATACATCCAAATGTCTATCTACTGGAACATGCTGAGTTGTGAGTGCTAGAGAGAACTCAGGGTAACATGAAGGTTTGGTATCCACTGCATTTCCCACTAGGATGTAAATCCATACAGCTAGAAATTTTTTCAATTGATTTAAGTGCTGCTTTGTCCCCAACTCATCCATGCTCAACACCTAATACAATACAGATTGAATAAATGAAGGCCTAGAGATACAGGGCAGCTTGTCTGTGCCTTCCTCAAACTAAGTCCAGGCAGCCTGGCTTGCAAAAAGCCTCTGTAAATGTTCACCATGGGTGGTGGGTAAGTGAGTTGGAGCAGAACACAATCATTAATGCCCTTCCTTTACTGTCTCTTCAGATGCTCAGGGAACCAGAGGTCATATTGCATCCCTGTCTGGAAGTCATCTCCAACTTCTAGAGCCTAAGAGTATCAGATGTGGGAAAGGGTAGCAGGACTTAAAAGCTTGTGGTGGTACCAGCTTGTACTTTGAGCACTTGATGTGGAAGGAATAGCATCACTGGAGTTCAAGGCCAGTTCAACACTAGCCTGGGCTATGTAACAAGGTTTTGCAGAGCAGAGGAATACTTACTAGCTGTTATAAATAAAGCTAAAACTAACAGACTCTATGAGAAATGCCACTCATCTTTAATTGAAGTCAAAGCATTTATTGGGTATATACTATGAATCATTTAATTCTTTTATCATGCCTGGGGAGTGAGTACAGCTGTTCTTGCATACTAGACCACTCAACTCAGCAGAGTCTTTGCCCCAGAAGTCAGGAGGCCTGAGACCAGGATGTCCCCGGATCTAAGTGTCCATCTGTTGAGACAGAAATTGATCTAGATAGGGTTTTTTTGTTTTGTTTTGTTTTGCTTTGCTTTTTGCTTTTTTAAGGTTAGTTTTTCAATACATAGTCTCTCTATGATACCCTGGCTGCCCTGGAACTAGCTCTGTAGACTAGGCTGGCTTCACAGAGATCTGCCTGCCTCTGCTTCTCATATGCTGGGATTAAAAAGGTGGTATATCACCACTGTCCACCAACACTAAGATTTTTGAGCAGTCCATATACCTTACCAGATAGTTAGCTACTCTTGGACTTCATAGAGGTGGTGTATAGTTTATCAGTTGCTAAAACAGTCCTTCCCTGAATGTGTGGTTCAAGTTCCCTGTCATAGGCACCCTGTAGCTCTGCATAATGAAGGGCTGATGAACCTGGACTATATGACAGGTGGCCCACAAGGACCTCTAAGGTTTCAGTTTCTTGAAGGATGAGATACATTCATATTTAACAAAGAGAAGAGAACACAGGAGGGAAGGGCATTCTAGAGATTTGTACCCATTGCAGAATCCTCTAAATCGATTGCATTCAGTCAGTAGAATTCCAAACATTTCTCATCAGATAAAGGTAGCTGAAAATACCCAGGACTTGTCTGGACTAGTTGGAGGCAGTGCTGGGGTGAAGAGGTTGAGGCTACAGTGTTTGAGCAAGGTCTGACTACTTGGGAACTTGCCCTGGGTCATATATGTGCCACTGTCCTCTTTCCCTGAATTCCTCAGAATAGGGAGCAGAGCCACTGGGCTTTGAGGTAGAGGAGGGACAGACCCTTTTGCAGCAACACATCATCCCAGAATGCTGCTTCTCACAATGTCCCTGAAAGGTCCCAAGTAGTGCTCAGTTGCCCAAGTGAGTTACTATCTTCCTCTCTTCCTCTTTGCAGTAGCCCTCACGGAATCCCTGTGATATGATTGCCGTCACTTGGTTTGTTTTAGGTTTATTTATTTTATGTGTATGAGTGTTTTGCCTGCTTATATGTCTGTGCTCCTTGTGTGTCTGATGCCCTTGGGAGTCAGAGGAGAACGTCAGAGTTGGGTTCCCTGGAACTGGAATTATGGATTACTGTGAGCCACCATGTAAGTGCTGGGAAACTGAGCCCAGGTCTTCAAGAGCAATAAGTGCTCTTAACAGCCATCTCTCCAGCCTCTCCTACACTTTAAGATAGGGAAACACCCGACACCGGAATGGACTTAACGCAAGCAAACTAGCATGAAGCTGGGAAGAAAAGCCAGTGCCCAGTGTAGTTCTTCCGCAGCAGCCAGGATAAGCATCCCCAGGACAGAGACTGGGCATTGGGCATGATTGTGGGGAAGGAGGCTTTTTTTTTTTATTGTTACATTTACTTATTGTTTTTTTTTTTGTTTTGTTTTGTTTTTGTTTTTGTTTGTGTTTGGTTTTTCAAGACAGGGTTTCTCTGTGTAATAGCCCTGGCTGTCCTGAGGCTCACTCTGTAGATGAGGCTGGTCTCGAAATCACAGAAATCTGCCTGCTTTTGTCTCCCGAGTACTGGAATTAAAGGTGTGTGCTACCACCATCTGGCTCCATTTATTTATTTGGTGGAGCATATGTGCCATGGCACATATAGATTCTTTGCTTGATTGTTTGTTTTGAGACAAGGTCTTACTATGTAATCTTGGCTAGCCTGGAACTCTCTGTGTAGACCAGGGTGTATGCTCACAGGAGATGTCTTTTCTAGTACTTTCCCATAAGCTTCGTATCCTTCTCCATGAGCCTCTGAGGAGTTGGTGTCTGGAGAATGCCAGGTTCCTGCCTAGTTGCTTGATATTGCAAGGCTGCCTTATATAGTGCCCAGAAAGATAGGGATGAAGAGTGAGACAGCTGACTTTGATTATTTTCAGTACCTTCTCTGGGCCAAGCACAAGCCTAGGCCTAGAAACCAGAACTCAAGGATAAATGGAGAAAGTAAACAGATGGCTTCCTTGAAGATGTGCCCTGTAAGCCTAAGAAAGATAGGAGAAAGCTGGGCCAAGAGACAAGCATGCCATTACCTGAGGCAGAGCAAAATGTGGCATGTGAGCAGAGAAGCAGCCTGACCCTAGTTGAGGCTGAGGAAACCCCACTGGCCCTTGCAGGTGATAGGAAGACCCAGGCTCAAACTTCCTTGGCTAGTAGTAAGAATAATAGATGTACCTAACATTTCCTCAAAGGTCACCTTGTGTCATGATTTGCATGTGTTATGATGAATTCTCGTAGTGATCTGAATTGAGGTCACTTTTTAATCCCATTTCATGATGAGTAAGGCCCAAAACTAAGCATCTTAGTCTACTTCTACTTGCCAGACTTACTGGCTGCCCGTGCTCTGACAGTCCAGCTTGGTGGTAACTAAATCAGCCTTGTCCTTACCTGGGTAGCACCTCCAGTTCATTCACATGGGAAGAAACACTCAGAGAAAAAACTGGCCCAGGCCAAGGGAGACTGGCAGTGCTGTTTCTGATCACAGTTAACTTCCTTGGCAGCTGGAACAGCAAAGATGAAAACACATCTAAGGCCAGCCTTGGATAGCAGAAACACTTGCTCCCTAAAAGAATAGTTTTCCAGTGGAGCTGCCCATGTGTAAAGTGCTCTATACAGAAAGGAATCTGCCATGGAATGACATAACCTCCTATTGATATACACCAGCTACATAGGGTAAACTGTGACCATGGCATTCCATCCTTCTTAACTCCATCAGCGAGTAGCTAGTGTTAAGGGATCTCATGTGAAGGTGGCTAGTAATGTTAGAATGTCACTCTTAGGCTGGAGTGGTTGCTTAACTACTCTTGTAAAGGACCGGTGTTTTGTTCTCAGCACCCATATGGGGCAGCTCAGAGCACCTGTCACTGCAGGCCCAGAGGATTTAATGCCTTTTTCTGGCCTTAGCAGGCACATACATGTAAGCATGCGCACATGTACCTGTGGGGGGGGGGGGGTGGCCTGGCCTGGGATACTGGGAGAAGAGTGAGCAGTTATCTTCTACTTGAGAGCAATAGGAAGTCACCATGCTTGAAATGTGAGGTTTGAGGTGAAAAGAGGCTTCACAGAGCATGTTGCTGGACTCTGGAAACAGGCTGCTAGGATTCAGCTTTACCATAGATATGTGATATGACCTTGGAGAGACCATGCTTCTTTACTCCTGTATTCTCATCTGTAACATATCTGTCCTTGTCTGTGACATGAAGGGTAGGAAAAACAGCACTTATTCTTCAGGATCTGTTTGGTTTTATTGTTGTTACTGTTTTTTAGCATGTCATATGTCGTCCTGGCTGGCCTGGAGCTCACTATGTAGACCATGCTGTCCTCAAACTCGTGGCAGTCCTGACTCAGCCTCCTTTGAGTGCTGGGTTTACAACATGCCCTGCACTCCTTTTGGCTATTGTGAGGACTAGGTGATTTCTTACACACAAGGCACTGGTCTAATGAATACTGGTTGTCATGTCACCTGTCCTCTGGGAGCAGGTGGTTGCAAACTCCATTGAGCAGGTCTGCCCCAGACAGTGCCTGTGATACTCTCCTGGTGCCCAGCTGAGTGGCCTCTTTCACAGCTAGGCAGATGGAAGGGCTCGCTTGCTGGCCAGATACTTCTCGAATTCCCCAGCGAGGTGTTATCTCCTCCCTGCACAGTTGCTTCCTGTTCTGAGAAATGAGCACATCTGTCAGGCTTCGCTTCTTAGAACTAATGTTGGGGGAAGGGGAAGGAGGGGAGAGGCTGACAGATGACCAGCAGAGGAAGATGTGAAAATGTCTCCAAAGATTCCCTGAAGTTCACCTGGCCTAGACCCTCAGCCAGGAAATCCTCAAAAGATGACCTTACTTCACTGAGCATCTGTACCCCACCTCAATTCTGCCCAGCACTCCAGAGCTAGCTGCCTCTGCTCCCACCCTACCCCCTTGAGCTGCCTGTCCAGGATGCCCACTCTTCTCCAGAGCAGAAGAGAGCTCGCTCATTCCTCTCACATCACACAGGTCAACTGCTCCCCCAGGAAAGCCAAGGGAAGTGGATTCCAGCACAAGCCTCACTCCTGCCAAGAGAGAGATAAGGCATGTATCTGTCCCACCCCTCCCCTATCCCTCACCCCACCCCGCCCGATTCCTCCCAGGGATCTCCTAACAAGGCCTTGTTTGTCTACTCAGCTGGCATTTATTGGCTTCTCTCTGAGAGAAACTGAGGCTAGGAGCAGTAGGTAACTCTGCGTGTGACTCACAACTTTTCCATACAGGGCCATGGCAAGGCCAGGGGAAGGCAGACTGCCACTGATTCTGGCACAGGGCCATTTCTAGGAGCCCCTTCCTCTTCTCCACCCACATCTTTCCTGAAATAACTGAACAGGAAGGAAGCGGTGGGCACAGGCCTGGTGGCTTTCCAGAGTCCCCAGGAGGAAGGAAGCACCGTCTGGCACAGGAGCTTGCTTGTTCCTCCCCGAAGCCTGGGGATGGAGGTGTTTCACTCTCCCTGGTTTTGTCACATCCTTTCCCTGGGGCACCTCTCAACTGGCTGGGTAGGACTCATTCATTTGGCTGATGGCTTTAGATCACCTTACTCTCTCTGAAGGACCCAGGGCCTGGCCCTGGCCTAGAATGTGGGATTTGCTTCCTGATACATTGGGCTTAAACTGCTTTGCCCACTTTGACAAGGACTCTTAATGGCTCTGAGCCACAATATACTTGAGCTCAGAATGCAAACCTCCTTCCTTCACAGAGATGCACAAGCATAACCCATTATCAGAGCAGGAGCAGGCTTGATCTTTGGAAATTGAGCCTACTGTTGCTACAGATCTATGGGCTCTCAGGAAGGCAACAGTAGTTCCAAGTGACAATATGAGGATCCAGCTGATGAGCTGACCAGTAGAAAGGACAAATCAGAGCACCCTGCAAGGTGGCTGTGGAGAAAAGTGCCGGCTGCTCCTACTGCCAGTGCAGGTGAAGTCAGGCTTTCTTGGGGGTAGATGTAGCAGACACTGAGATGGCAGGATGGGACACCGGAATGGATAAGCATTCCAGACCCATTTCTGCTTAGATAGGGATCTTGAGTGACCTAAAGCCTCCACGTTAACATCTCAAAACAGGGTTATTAAGACATGCATGAACCTCAAACAGAAGTACTCATTCATTCATCTACAGTAGGATCCTTTATAGCATTTACTGTATTCCAGATGCAGAGCCAGGCTGTAGAGATAACAGGTGGGGAAGACAGGACAAAGACTCACCTTTCAAGTAAATGGGAGCATAAATGGGTTAGGTAGCATGGCTTACTGGATGTAAAGTGCTTTAGCTCAGCCTGGCACATATTCAAAAAGGGGCACAGGTCTGTAATTCCAACTGTGTGGAAGGCTGAGGCAGGGAGATCTCAAGCTCCTGGCCAGCCTGTGCTGCAGATAAGGTTTAAGGCCAACTTGAACGATATACTGAGACCCCATCTCTAAACAGAAGGTTGAATAGAGGCTGAAGATATCTAGATCAGTGGTAAGACACTTGCTATTTATTTAACAAATGAGGACTGTGAAGACCAGAGAGATGGGGTAACTGCCTCATAATCACACTTGGGGAAAAAGCATGGATACAAGTGAGGGAAGAAAGGGAAGGCAGATCCCATTTAGACAGGGACTGTACTCAGCCTTTGGTGAGCCCCTTCCCTCCAGACATCATGTCACCTTAACTTGTTGGGTGGGTGTGGTGGTTGTAGAAGGAGCTGACTCATTCATTTAGCTGCCTCTGGGCAGAGGTCTGTCCTTAAGTCAATTTTCACCTGATTGGGTGAGGTAGCTTTCAGGTCTGGCTTAGGCTTTGCCCTGCTTGCACTGATGGGGAGACCAACACATAGATAGGGGCTCCCCTTCTTCTCTATCCCGCCACCATGGTCTTTGTACATTTAGAACCTCTGGTGGAATGTGTGTTTTGTTTGGCTTTTGTTTGTTGGTTTGGTTTGTTTTTCGAGACAGGGCTTCTCGTCTCTGTATAGCTTTTGGAGCAGCTTGTCCTGGAACTCACTCTGTAGACCAGGCTAGCCTTGAACTCACAGAGATCTACCTGCCTCTGCCTCCTGAGTGCTGGGCTTAAAGGCATGGGCCACCACCACCTGGCCTTTTTGTTTTGTTTTGTTTTTAATTGGTGCTAGACACAGGATCCAACACACAATGCCCTGGGAGTATGCTCTTTTGACCTAAGGTATTTTAATCCTTCCATGGCTGCCACTGGCTCATCATTGAGGACCTCCTCAAGATAAACCTCCCTCAAAGACTTTCCTGAGGACTCTACCCACACCAGGTACTCTTACATCTTACCCCCAAAGCCCCATTATCTGTGGAATTATCCTACTATTTTTTGTGATAATTTTCTCACCCTGGATGCTTTCTTTTTTTCTTTTTCTTTCTTTCTTTTTTTTTTTTTTTTTAAATATTATTTATGTGTATGGGTGTTTTGCTTGAATGTGTTTCTACATCCCATGCATGTGGTATCAACAGAAGCCAAAAGACAGCATCAGATCTCCTGGACCTAGAATTACCATCCATCCATCCATCCATCCATCCATCCATCCACCCACACACACACACACACACACACACACACACACACACACACACACACGTGAAGTACCATGTGGCTGCTAGAAATCAAACCTATGCCCCCCTGGAAGAGTACCCAGTACTCATAAGCCCTGAGCCATCTCTCCAGCCCTTCCCACTCCCACCCCTCCACCTCCCTTTTCTTTCAAACTTTCCCTCAAGAATCTCTAAACATTGTTGTGCTACCTATGAAATTGGAATACCATAGTGAAACACTTTTTTTTTTGGACTATAGATAGCCATAAATAATTGGAGTATCTAAGAATTTTTCACAGACTCTCTTTGGAGGTGATCTCACTACTGCTAAGAATGTACCAGAACATAAAACATTTCCAGGAAGCCGTGTTCCTGCCTATCTCCAGGGCTGGCCTTGAAAATTTGTAGGTGTTTCATGGACATTAGTGACATGATTGAAAGCACAGAGACCCTGGAGCACAAGACAGAGATTCCTTACAGAGCTGGGGAGGTGAGCAGAGAAGACTGGACTTCACAGTAGGATCTCGTGGGCTGGAAAAGTGTGAAGAGGAATGAAGAATAGAGCATGTGAAGCCCTTCAGTGTCCATGGCCATGGCTATCAGAAGCCCTGTAGTGGTGGAGGGAAACCCCTTTAGAGGGGTCCTAAACTAGACTTCTCCTTGGGTGAGAGTTGGGAGAACTCTAGGCTCTGCTTCAAACTCTTTGGGTTGACCCTCCAACCTTATTCTGCTTAGGTAGGAGTCCGTGACTGTTGTAGAGGTCACTAGCCATTGTGTCCCCAGCTACCTTAAAACACCCACATGCATCTCCAAGGCAGCAGTGAATTCCAACTCTATCCCATTCTGAGAGTCTCACAGGCCTTCAGGCCTGGGTTTCCTGGGAGCATCCATGCCTTCAGTCAGCTACCCAGTATGTAGTAAGCAGTGAGGGCTTATCTCTGCTTTTCCAGACCTGGGAGCTCAGCAGTCCTGTTTATTTACCCAGAGCAGCCGCCTGCTGAGAAAATGGATGTTTGTTTCCAAGTGAGTGAACCATGGGCTAAATATACCCACACCACAGCCTCTCCAGCCCCCGCCCGCCCAGGAACAGCACACCCCATTCTGCTCAGCTCTCTGCAAAAGCCATTGCCAGGATCCACGCCCTTGAAAGCCCTGCTCCCCCACCCCTGCCCCAGGAGAGCAAGATCACCCTGGCCAAGAATGCAGCTTAGGAACAGAGACAGGAGTGGTCAGTGCCTTGTTCTCTGTGTCCCCTCCACCCTGGAATGACTGTTCCTGGACAGTGAACGCTTTGTGCCCTTGTGGGGACAGGGCCTGTTTACTTCAGCCCAGCCCCAGAGCCAAAAATTTCCTATAGCTGGCAGTCCTCTACTTCAGGAAAGTTCCAGTGTGGAAGGCTCTCTAATTTGGTGACCACCCCAGTGTCCCTGGTTCCTTGTGGGACATTTGGCCCCTTGAAATAACTGAGATTCTCTAACTGTGGCCTTTTTTCTCCTGTCCTTCCCACAGCTCAGGGCTCTCATCATTATGATGAGTTACCTGGGCCTACTTAACTGACTGACCATAAATGTATCTGAGGATGACCCTGAACTTCTGATCTTCTTGCCTCTGACTCCCTTGTGCTGGGGTTATATAGCATGCACCGCCAGGCTTACTGCATGCTAGCCTGACACTCCACTAACTATGCTACACCTCATTCTTTATAAATGGTTTCTTCTCTGCCAAGATGCACAGAGAGAGGCTGGCCAGGATGGATAAGACAGGAAGGCACAACCAGGCACTGCTTCTGCCCTGGTCCTGAGCTCCTCTCAGCTCCATTGTCATAGTTCCTTTGCCCTAAAACCCTTATGGCACTGAAATAGGACAGGTTTCCCTTTACCAACAGGTGGAAGCTGGAATAGCAGTCACTCTGATTTGCTAAAGATGGACCTCAGTGCCTCATCCATACCGAATGCTCTGTAGAAATCAACAGACATTGTCCTGCACTCCTGTGAAGCCAGGCAGTCCCTGAAGTCTGATGACTCTGCTACCTGTTAGTTCATGTGTTCCATGCCTTCAGCCTCAGGCATCTTATCTCGACTGGGAAATGAGACTCTCACCTACCTCTGAGGGCTCTAAGAGAAGATGGAACAATGTCTGGGACTTGCAGTATATCTGTTCTCCTTGTATAGAGTCACGTGTTGCTTAACCTCCCAGGGATGAACTCAGAAATGTGTCATTAGGCCACTTTCTTGTGTGAATATCAGGGTACTTAACAAACTCAGGAAGGTCACACGAGAATATGATGCAATGCAGGGAAGTGGCAAAAAGAGAAGGGGTTGGAGGTTGCTAACTTATCCTTGTGTAGTGGCTTTTTCTTGTAAGTAGCAGAATGCTCAAAAATAACAGTAACAAAATTATTACTACTACCAAGTACTACACATGACACAGAACTGTGTGTTCATTTTTGTTGTTTTTTTTTTGTTTGTGAGAGATGGTCCTGATAAGTGGATCGGGCTGGCCTCAAACTCATAGCGGTCCACCTGCTGTGCCTCATTACTGAGCTTCACTGTGACTGGCAGCCCAGTTAGGTTGTTTTCACCAACATCACAAACACACGAGGAAAACATCTCATTAAAAGAGCTAAAACCTGACAGGCTCTGTTTTAATTTTACAGGTGTGTGTGTGTGTGTGTGTGTGTGTGTGTGTGTGTGTGTGTGTGTGTGTGCGCGCGCGCGCGCGAGCGTACAAGACAGGGTTTCAGCCCTTGACTAGACAGATCTAGTACAGAAGGCAAATCACAGCGAAATGTAGTGTGTTGTGTGGTCATGAGAAGATAGGGGTGGCCATCTAGAACCTCAGTGTTCCCAATACTCAAGAGGCTGAACCAGGAAGATTGAGAATTCAAGGCCAGCTCCTGTCTCTGGAAAAAGGGGTGGAGGATGAGAGGCAGGAAGAAAGAAGTTAGTATGCTAAGGAAAAGACATGTAACAAGGTTGGGGTGGACGCTGCTCTAGTTTGTGGTCAGGAGGATCCACAAAGAAGGCCATGTGGCCAGAGTAGGGGAAGAGAGACTCTATTGGACTGCAGCTGTGGGAAGGAAAGCAGACTGCTCTGGTGTGAGGAACATGGAGAGTTGATACATTGTGGTTGGAAAGGACTTTCCCATCTGCCTGCTGCTTCCGGTTCTTTTCCCTAAATGGATGGGGAATTTTGCCATAAGGGCTCATGGCTCACTGCCTCTCCAACAGTATCATAAATATTGGTCTTTTCAGGTCAGTCTGCTCAAAGCTTGTGCCATTTTGCTGCTAGGTACCGGGATGCAGAGATGCCCTGCTAAGTACAGGGAAAGGGAGCTACTAGAATGGAGGTCAGTGTTTTTAAGCAGTCTTCTCAGCAAAGCATGGCCTGGGGGTATGTGGTAGTGGTGAGGGATGTCAGAAGATAAGAAATGAATCAGGCTGCATCCTGAGTGAGCACACTGGGAGGTGGGGCCCAAAGCCTCCTGGACATGGAAGTCCTATCAGGGAGCCTCCGCTTGGGACCAAATGGAGGCAATTGCATAGGCTCTAAAGTCAACAATTCTCTCATTCTACAGAACACAGTGAACACTTAATCTACAGTCCATGCACCAAGTTTGGATTCTGGTCTGTCAGTGCCCAGGTAGGGGTGACCTTAATTGGGTCCCTTTCCTCCCAGAGCTCCAGCTGCCTCATATGTATGTGAGGAAGAGACAGCCTGCTGGATGCTATGACCTCCATGTGCTGGTTGTCCCACTGAGTCATATGTTCCTTGATAACTAAGCTTCATGGCAGAGAGCTGTTGCTTACTTCCTCCTGGGCCTGTTCTCACAGCCCTGGGATGGGGACAGGAATGGCTCCTCACGCTTGTGTTAAGTGTTCTGCTCTGTTCTTCCCACCTACCAGTCAGCTACAGCTGAGTGCCCCAGTAGAATTGCTCTGAGAAACTCCCCTCCCCTGTGGTCTAGCAATGGATAAGCCAGAGGCTGACTGACATTCCTCTTGGCCTCTGTGCAGTCCCATGTGCCCACCCCACCTCCTGCCTCCCATCTCCTGTTGTTCCCACCAAACTGTCTGTTGCTTGTTTGTTTCTTTTAGTTTTTCCAGACAGGGTTTCTCTTTGTAACAGCCCTGGCTGTCCTGGAACTCTGTAGACCAGGCTGACCTCGAACTCACAGAGATCTGCCTGCCTCTGCCTCCCAGCTGGGGTTCGGAAGGGCAGCCTTTAACCTTTCCTCTGGTCACAGCGGGCACTAGTGCTATGGCTTTTCAATTCACCAAGGCCATTGCTTGCAGATGGCCCTTTCTCCTATCCCATTCTGTGCAAGGGTTCACACAATGTCTGCCTTTCCCTCTCTGTCCCTACAGGACACTTTCGTGGAACTCTACGGGAACAACGCAGCAGCTGAGAGCCGGAAAGGCCAGGAGCGCTTCAACCGCTGGTTTCTGACAGGCATGACTGTGGCTGGTGTGGTTCTGCTGGGCTCGCTCTTCAGTCGGAAGTGACAAGACAATGACCACCCACTCACCTCTCGCCTCCTACCCTGTCCCCACCACAACTCTCTCTACAGCCACCATTGCTACCAGGAGAACCACTACATGCAACTCACGCCCCTGCCCCGATCACAGGGTTGGGCCTAGACCGAGTCCCCTTGCAGTTAGCTTTCTAGAGCCTACCACACTTCTGTGAGAGCCACCTTCCTTCCACATCTCAATTCACTTGGCCTCAAAATTCACAAGATTGTCCCCCAAATTGGCCCCCTGGAGGCTAGCAGGAGTGGGGAAGGGTGTGCTAGAGGGAGGAGAGGGGCCTGCCTGGTTGGGGGACCCTTAATTATCCCTGAGCCCCCTGGGAATGCTCTTCTGGCAGGGAACTGGAAAGCTTTCTAGCCCTTTTCCCCAGAAAGAGACTAGATTGCCTTGGTTTTGATGTGTGTGGCCTCAGAATTGATCATTTCCCATCCCACTGTGTCCCTGGGCCCCCCTTCTTCCCACCTCTATCCCCAAGAGCCATTGAGAGGCCCCTTTTGACTAATTAGAAATTCAGGCTACTTGGGATAAAGAGGCAGTTACCAGAACCTCCATCCTGCCTGTGTCCTGTCCAAAGCCCCCACTCCTGGTCTGAATGTTCTCCTGAGGCTTCTGGCTAAAGGCCAGCCCCACTCAGGAGGAGGGGCTCAGCTGCAGAAAGTCCTCTAGCCTAGAGCTAGAGTGGCTCTCGAAGCTTAGCACCACCCTAGACCCTTCTCCACCCCTCCCCTGGCTCCCATGACCATGACTGAGGGACCAACTGGGCCCAAGATAGGTGCCCCAGAGCTGTTAATGACTTCAGCTGCCTCACTTCCTGCAAGATCAGCCTGTGGCATCTTTGCCTTGGGTGCTGGCCACAGGGTCCAGGAACTCTGGCCTCAGCCCAGAAGTGAAGTGGAGCTATACAGAGCAGCTGTGGGAGCCTCTGGGGGCTTCCCTACCTCAGGCAGGAAGGGCAGGAAGGAGAGCCTGGTGTGCAGGTGAGGAGGGCTGCAAGGGCCTGTCCTACCCAGTCTTAGGGCCCTGCCCCCACCCAGCCTGGGCAGCAGGGCTGCCAAGGTCAGAGCGGCCTGGCCAGGAGCCCTTCAGGCCTCTCTCTCTCTCTCCTGCTCCACCCTTGGCCTGTCTCATCCCTGGAGGTCCCAGCTCAGCTCTGGCTACCCCAGGCTCTCTGCTGTACATATTCGAGACTAGTTTTTATTCCTTGTGAAGATGATATACTATTTTTGTTAAGCGTGTCTGTATTTATGTGTGAGGAGCTGCTGGCTTGCTGTGCGCGTGCACGTGGAGAGCTGGTGCCCAGAGACTGACAGCCTGATGCTCCCTCCCTACCCTTGCCTGGGGAAGCCCACTGGGGGTCCTGGCTTCTGAGAGGCACCTGTCCCTCCCCTCCCCTCACCCTACACTTGTTCCAGCTCTTTGAAATAGTTTGTGTGAAGGTGAAAGTGCAGTTCAGTAATAAACGGTGTCGACTCTGTGAACCGCAGCCTTGGCTCTGTGCCTCATGGGTAAGGGAGTCTGTTCTTGTTTCTGTACATTAATAGGAGTAGGGGTTAACTGAGCGCCTGCTGGTCCTGTGTGAACAGGACAGTCCTCCCCCTTGGGAGCTAACTTTCTGTGGGCCCAGGTGTCATACAGACATGGGACAAGTGTTTCTGAGCCCTGCTGCAGCACAAGCCTGCCTTTTTGAGGCTTGCACATTAGTGGAGAAGGTGGGTGTGGAAGTGTGGTGCTGGTGACTTAGGGCTCCCATGAGAGAGCCACTGTCTTCTGTCAAGACATGAAAGACAAGAACAAATAAAGTGACCAGATTTGAGGTGACATTATTAAAGTAGGTCTCAAGTTTCACATGAATTAGAGATGGCCTAGAGAAAAGATGACATCTGAGGCTGGAGAGGTGGCTCAGAGGTTGAGTGTTTGCTGTGCAATCCTGAGGACCAGAATTTTGATTTCAGCACCACTTAGAGTATTCCCCAAATACATGGAACTCCAGCTCCAAGGGATGTGAGACCCTCTCTGGCGTCTTCCCATGTACAAGAACGTGCACCCTCACATGTACACATCTTAGACAAGCAAAAAAATTTTTGTTTTTCGAGACAGGTTTTCTCTGTGTAGCCCTGGCTGTAATGGAACTTGCCCTGTAGATGAGGCAAGAGATCCACCAAATGCTGGAATTAAAGGCATGTGCCACTGCCACCGCCATTCCCCCCCACACACACCCCCAAGTTTCTGTAAAGATGACACAGAAGTCAGGCACACTTCTTTAATCCAAGATTTTGGGAGACAGAGGCACGTGGATCTCTGTAATTTGAAGCCAACCTGGTCTACATTGTGAGTTCTAGCACAGCCAGAGCTACAAAGAGAAGCCTTGTCTCAAAGAAAGAAGTGACAGGTTTGGGGGTTAGTGAAACATGAATAGCAAGCATTGGGCTGTGTGTGGTGGCACATAACTGTGATTCCAACCCTTGGGAGACAGAGGCACAATTGTGAGCTTAAAGCCAATCCGATCTGCATAGAGTTCGGGGCCTTTATGAGCTACAGAATGAGACCTGTCTCTGAAGATAAGCACTGAACTGAGTCCACACAACTCATGGGACACATGGGCTCCCAGAGGGAGCCACGGTTTGAAGGGTGAAGAAGGGGGCTGAAGAAAAGCTAGCATGTCTGGCACTGAGCAGCCTCATGCTTAGAAACCAGATTAACTGGAGATGAGGGACATGGATTTGGCCCTGGTCAGGAAGCATATGATCCTTAGAGCTCTGAAAATTTCTCTAGCTGCTATGAGAACATTCTAGAAAGGAGCTAGAAGAAACCCCAAAGAGCAGTAAGAAGCCATTCATTGATTACAGCTCTGGATTTAGGTATGTGTGACCTGGGTCACTATAGACCTTGTGACAGTGCCCACTGCTCCTGAAACCCCTATGACCACCTTCTCCAAGAAATGGGTTAAGGTAGAACGCCTCACACCATTGGTCAAGAGTGAACAGAGTGGCCCCCTCCATCAGCCAGCCACATTCCAAGGCAAGGAGGTACTGCTTTCAAGTTCTATGTTGCTACAGCGGAAGTAGGAAGGAAGCCCATACTGGATGGTTTTCTGAGCAGGCTTGACTGCCTCCCATGGATACAAATGGGACCTGAAAGCCATCCCGGCCCATGGGCTCTTACTCAGTGCCAGTGACTGCTGACTCTGCAGGACAGCTTGCCCAGAGTCCTCCCACCTCACTCTGCTCACTAGAGCACATCCCATCACTTGGGAATGGAGCTACCCAACTCCCCGAGGGCTGTCAGTATTCTCCCTCCAAAGCCTCCCACCTCCCACCCACCTCTCCCTCTCGCAGCTGCAAGCCTATCAGTCAGTGCCATCATTAGCTGCCCACTCATACCCCCCAAGGAGTGGCGCTGCTTCCTACCCTAGCCATCAAGGTCCCCTTTCCAGATCGTCTATATGCTTCCAGAAGTATCTTTCACATAGACAAATGCACATATATAAAATATGCTTTGATTCTACATCCTAAATTTTTGGGCATATTTTTGGTTTACATTATTTTTGAGACAGTGTCTCACTCTGTAGCCCAAACTGTTCTGGAGTAGATTCTTCTCCCCAAGTGCTGGGATTACAGGCAAATGCTACAAATGGTTGCTACAGGTAGCCCTTCTATTTTTTTCTGTATAACCTGTGGAAGTTTTGCTATCTGTGCATAAATTGGCAGCTCCAGGCCATGCATTTGCAACTCAGAACATTATATTTTTTTTATGCTACATAATATTCCACAAAATTTGGAGGTTGAAATATGATCTGGCTCTGTTTCCTTGGCTGGCCTGGAACTGGCTGCCTCTGTCTTTGAAGAACTGGGAGTAAAACACCTGAATCACATCTGACTTTCACCAAACTTTCCCAGATCCCTAACTTTTGAGTCCCAGTGCCAGACATGTCATCACACTATTGGAGTCACACTAACTGAAGGCCGCTGGGCTACTCTTTCAAAGGAGGCAGGGACAACTTGGTCTGGGCTCTGTAGCTGCAACTTTTTAAAAAGATTTATTTTTAGGAGCTAGAGAGATTGCTTGGTGGTTAAGAGCACTGCCTGCTTTTCCAGAGGACCTGGACTCAATTCCCACTACCCACATGTTCCCTCACAACCATCACAACTCAGCCCCAGAGGATCTGACTCCTGGCTAGCTCCGTTGGTAGAGCATGAGACTTTTAATCTCAGGGTCTTGCGTTCGAGCCCCATGTTGGGTGCCATTTTGTTACATTTTCCTACCAACCTGGTCCTACTGTTGCATCAGCCCCAAATAACACGCAGAGACACTGTATTAATTATAATGCTGTTGGCCAATGTCTAGAGCTTTTTATTGGCTAGCTCTGCCTTAATTATTAACCCATAATTACTAATATGGGTTACTAATTACATAATTACTAATATATTTCTATATGGTCTTATCTTACCAAGAATGCTGGACTCAACGCATCCTCTACTCCTGAGATCACATGGAGATTCTGTCCTACGTTTCCCAGAATCCTCCCCCTCTCCTAGTTCCACCTATCTTGCTTCCCTATTGACCAACAGTGCTTTATTCATTAACCAATAAGAGAAACATATTTACAGAATGACATCTCCCATCACTCTTCTGGCCTCCATGGGCACCAGGCATGTGCATGATATGCACAAAGCCCTTCTTCATTCAATCCCCTGCACCACATAAATGGCATGGTAGCAGATACCTATAATCCCAGCTTGTAGCTCCTCAACTACATAGCAAGTTTGAGGCCAGCACATGAGACCCTGTCTTAAAAAAACAGGAACAAATAAAAAAATAATGGTTTGGGATTTGGATTTTGAGACAGTCTCACTATGTAGTCCTGGCTGGCCTGGAACTCTCTGTGTTAACTGGGAAATCAGTGATTGGCCTTGCCTCTGCCTCCTGAGTACTGGGTTTAAAGGTTTATAAAGCCAACTAGAGCTACATAATGAATCTCTGTCTCAAGAAAAATAAAAGGCTTTTTGGGGTAGGGGAACAGGGGAGATGTGACCCTGAAGACTGAGTCCAGAGCCTTGCCTGTACTAGGCCTACATTCTATCACTGAAGGGTACATCCCAGCCCTTAACTGTAATATCTATTTTTCATTGTCCTCAATGAAGTAATTTTAATATCAACCCAGAGTTATCCTCCTTAAATTGTACCCTGTTTGATGGTGAACAACTGCCTGTAACTACAGTTCCAGGGGATCTGATAACCCCTTCTGGCCTTCATTGTTGATTTTACTCTTTGGCTCTTTTGGCTTTGTTCTTTGGGGGGCCTGCCACCCAGCTCCCAAATAAATCACATGGAGGCTTATTCTTTCTTTTTAATTGCCTGGCCTTAGCTTCTTGTTTCTAGCCATCTTCTCTTAAATTATCTCATCTACCTTTTGCCTCTGGACTTTTATCTTTTTCTATTTTTTGCAACTCTTCATCTTCTCCATAGATTTCTCTTTCTATTTATTCTCTCTGCCTGCCAACTCTGCCTATCCTTTCTCCTGCCTTGCAATTGGCCATTCAGCTTTATTAAACCAATCAGGTGTTTTAGACAGGCAGAGTAACACAGCTTCACAGAGTTAAACAAATGCAACATAAAAGAATGCAACACATCTTTGCATCATTAAAACAAATGTTTCACAACATAAACAAATGTAGCACATCTTAAAATAATATTCTACAATAGGCCTTTGAGAGCACCAGGCACAAATACATGCAAACTCTATCTCTCCCTCGTTCTCCCCCCCCCCATAGCCGAGAATATCCTCTAGAAGCAAGAATGACCTCTCTCCACCTCCCAAGTGCTGGCATTATTGTTATGAGCCGCCACAAGCAGCTCCAAATCTACTTTTCAATGGCATTTGAGAAATGGGGAAGCACACGTACAAAGAGCAAGCCTGCACTCTCTTCCAGTTCCCCAAGCCTCAGGCCCCAGATTTGGGAGTATTTTCTGATCAAAATGTTTAGTTGCATCCTTCGTAGTAGCTGTACCTAGAACTCAGTGTTAGAGCCTTCATTTCCCTCCTCTCTGCTTTGACTGGATGGGAACCCATGAGAGACAATCTTCCTCCTCTTCCTCATGCATCTGTTCCCACAGCCCCCTGCCCCCCACCCCTGTGTAATCAGCAGTACACCCACAGCATGCCTGTTTCTCTGTTTAGTTACTCTTTTCTGGTGTGGTGTGCCGATCGATAACCCAGCCCAGAGCCTGGGACATACTAAGCAATGCTAGGTCACTAGCCACACCCTCAGCTCTTCCCTGGTTCCTTATTTGTGTGTGACTGGAGCTCACGCTGAAGTTTAGGCTGTTCCAGAATTCACTGTGTCGTCCAGGCTAGCCTCTAACTTGTTGTGGCAGTCCTCCTGTCTCAGTCTCCTGAGTGTTGGGATTACAGGTGTGAGTCACAATGGCAAACTACTTGAACAGGTTTTCAAAATTAGCAAATCATGCCGGAAACCTAGTAACTAACGATTAAATTCATTAGAGGGGCCAGAGAGATGTCTCTGTAAGTAAAGGTGCTTGCTGCTAAGGCTGGCAACCTGAGTTCAATTCCCAGGACCAGAGAGTGGAACACGGGAACGCAAGAACTAGCCAGTAGGTCTCTGGCTCTTACATGCATGCTGTGGCACACACACCCTTGAAAAATAATTTTTTTTAAATTCAATTATAAAACATTTTGCTCTGGACTTTTCTGTCTCCACCATGACAGCTGTGTCATGAGGTTAAAAACAAGAACTTGCCCTTCGTATAAAGAGAAGAGGAATAAGGACTGTGTCTGGGGCTGTTAATTCAGTGGGTAGAAAGCTTGCTTGCCTGGCAGGCACAAAGCTCTGATTTCAAGTCCTTGCACTACACTCTCAGTGGTGGGTATGCGCCTGTATTCCTAGCACCCCAAAGCTAAAGGCAGGGGTGTATTTGCATCTTTTGCCTGGATGTATCTGTGTGCCACATACATGCCTGAGGAATGGTGAACCTCTATGTAAATGTTAGGAAGTGAATCCAATCCTTTTGAAGAACACATGCTCTTATAACCACTGAGCCAACTCTGCAGTTGTCTCCCTGCCCCCGCTTACAGCTCTGGAGGGTTAATCAGTTATCATCATGGCAGGAGCAGGCAGGCATGATGCTGGGGCAGCAGCTGAGAACCTTGCATCCTGATCCCCAGGTAACAGGCAGAGGCACTGGACCTTCCTGTGCTTTTAAAACCTCAGAGCCACGCCATGACCCACCTCCTCCAACGAGGCCTCGCCTCCCAATCCTTCTCAAAGGGTTCATCAAACATTCAAGCATTTCAACTTAGGGGAGCCATTCAAACCACCACAAAAGGAAAGAAAAATGGCGAAGATGTAGGATGTAGCCAGCCCCATTGCAGGCACTTACAATGCCCTTTCTCCTCCCCCCCCCCCATTGTCCTTTTCCAGACAGGATCTCACTGTGTTAACCATGGCTGTCCTAGAACTCCCTCTGTAGACCAAGCTGTCCTCTAAATTACAGGGAGAGCCCCTGCTTCTGCCCCTCAAGTGCTGGAATTAAAGGTGTGGCCATTACCCCCAGTAGCCTAGGTTCAATGCCACAACAACAACAACAACAAAAAAAAGAAATTAATATATGTAAGCTAAGTTTATGTGTTCTTTGATTTTTACTAAATATCCACACATTGCTGTTTGAGAGCTGAGCACATAAAGTATTTAACCTCACCCAAATTATATAAGACATCTCATTTCAGTAGGCTCACACATGAATAATAAACTAGCTTGAATGAGCTTGAATGCTCATTTCAATGTAAAAGTCCTTGTGAATTCTTAAGGAATTTTAACAAGATGATCTTGCAATTTGGAAACGTCATTCTTTTTTCACATGTGTTTTGGTTTTTTAATTTTTTTTTTTTTTTCCAAGACAGGGTTTCTCTGTGTAGCCTTGGCTGTCCTGGAGCTAGCTCTGTAGACAAGGCTGGTCTTGAACTCACAGAGATCCACCTGCCTCTGCCTCCCCAGTGTTGAAATTAAAGGTGTGCACCACCAACACCCCGCCTGGAAACATCATTCTTAAAATACTCAGATACTAAAACTGTGGATGTAAAGTAAGAATAGGGTTTTCTGGAATTAAATAGAAAGTAATCTAAACTTAATGTAATGACCTATCGATTGCAGGGCTTTGCATTTACTGCTCTAGAGAAAGCGAGCCTCCTCAGGATGTCCCTAGGTTAGCCTCAAGTTGAGCTAATGTAAAAAAACAAATATACCCATCCCCACAGGCTGTTACAGATGTATTACTACAACAACAGTAGCATCAAATCCAAACAATAATGGGGAATAGTAACAAGATGGCTCACTGAGTAAGGAAGCTTGCTGCCAAACCTGACAACCTAGTTCAATAGAGGGAGAGGACACACTCCTCCAAAGTTGTCCTCTGATCCCGGTACATACACCATGGCACTTGCACACCCTCACACATAAATAAAGAGATGTCACCAGAGCATGGTGGAGCACAACTTTAATCTCAGCACTCAGGAGAGGCAGATAGATCCCTTTAGTTCAAGGCCAGCCTGGTCTTCCAAGTGAGTTCCAGGACAGCCAGGACTATTACACAGAGAAACCCTATCTATAAATAAATAAATAAATAAATAAATAAATAAATAAATAAATAAATAAATAAATAAATCTGGGGTGCCTGTACCCTTGTTAATGTCCTTCTCGGGCCTTGGCACTTACCACAAGCACAGATATAAATGCAAATTCCACAAACATAATTTTTTAACTATTTTATGTGTATGGATGACTTGCCTTCATGCACATCTGTGTACTACATGTATGCTGTGGCTGAAGGGACCAGAAGAGGGCATGAGATCCTGGCAGACTGAAGTCAAAGATGATTGTGAGGTATGTGGGCTCTGGGAACAGGACCCAAGTCTTCTGTAAGGGCAGCCAGTGCTTTTTTTGTTTTGTTTTGGTTTGGTTTGGTTTGGTTTTGATTTTTTTGTTTTGTTTTGTTTGGTTTGGTTTTGGTTTTTTGAGACAGGGTTTCTCAGCTTTGCCTGTCCTGGAACTCTGTAGACCAGGCTGACCCCAAACTCACGGAGATCCACCTGCCTCTGCCTCCCAAATGCTGGGATGCTGTGCCACTACTGCCCAGCATCAGCCAGTGCTATTAACCACTGAGCTATCTCTACAGCACTGGACGTTGTGCCAAGTCACCTGGAGACAAACTACAAAGAATGAGTGTTCTTCATGGATGGCCACACTGCACAGCTGACCACTAAAGGGCATGGCCAGAAGACAGGGACCCATCTGTGGCTGTGCCCAGCTCATAGGTAGAGTGACAAAGTCCAAGGGCAGAAGAACAATATGGTGTTTAGGAGCAAGACTGATAACAAATGACCTTTGGTATGTCATTCTAGGTACCAAGGTTCCTTTACCTTGGGGGAGGGCTGGCATTGAGGTATGTAGCTATAATCCCAATTTGGGATACTGAGGCCAGAGGATTACAAATTCAAGGCCTTGCCTCCCCCTAAAAACGTTGGAATGGAGGTAAAAATGGAGCTCAGTAATAGTCTTGCTGGCATATGCAAGGCCCTGAGTTCATCCCTATAACAGAGACAACCAAAGAAGGTAGGCCATGATAGCCACACACGCCATGTGTGGTGGTATCACAGATGTAAAATGCTCAGGACCTGGCCTGGCAGATAACCACCCCATCAGAGTTGTCAGGTGGATCTCCCCCAAGTGGACCAAGTGGTAAAACTGAGGCAAGGAAGATTGCGGCCAATGGCTGTGGTTCTGATGTGGAACCTCTCAAAAGGCCCAGGTATCAATGGGTCCATCCCCAGGGAAGTACTATGCTGGGTTAATGGAACTTTTTAGGCGGTGGGGCTTATCAAGGGTCCTTAGGTCTTTGACATTTCACTGGGGAGGGGGTGGGATGGGGAATGGGGGAAGTGTTATGAAATTCCCGACCTCCTGATCCCCCCTTCTCTCTCTCCTCCCTCCCTCCTTTCCTCTTCCCTTCCTTCCTTCTTCTTGTTGTGTTGTTGGTTTTCTTTCTTTTGTTTTGAATAGAGTCTCATGTAGCCCAGGCTGGCCTCCAACTTCTTATGTATCTGGGGATGACCTTGAACTTCTGATCCTCCTGCCTCAGCCCCCTGAATGTTGTGATTACAGGAGTGTGCCACCACTTCCAGATTTAAGAAGCGTGCGGATGGAAGCCAGGGCTTCAGGCATGCTAAAGAACTCCACTACCTGAGCTGCATCCCACCCACCCCCACCCCCACCTCACCCCCCCATCCCCACCCCCCACCCCCCACCCCTGTTCTCCCTCTCACACTTCTTGACTGAGGAGGTGAGCGGTTATTTTGTTTGTTTACTTTTGACATAGGGTCTCACTATGTGGCTCGGTCTGGCGTGGAATTTGCTGTGTAGACCAGGGAATTCACAGTCTCTTACCTCTGCTCCCTGAGTGCTGGGATTAAAAGCTTGTGCCTCCACACCTGGCTAACACTGCACCTCTAAGAGAGCCTTGCAGAGCTGAGGGACAAGTAAGATGGAGGCAAAGGCTGGATCACTGTCTTCACAGTCTGGCTCCTTTGCCTGGAGCCAGACTCTGCCTGGCTCTAATGTGGACACAGTTGTCATTTAAGAAATGTTTTCCCAAGACAGTAATACAAGGTTAACTTGACCTATTGCTATGCTCACTGAGCGATGTGTGTTTCTTCTATCTTGTTCTTGGTAACCTTGGACTTTCTTGGCATCTTAAGCTACAGTTAGTTCCTCAGCCTTGTCACAAGGTTCAGACCAACCCCTGAGACTGGTGACGGCAGCTACAGGAAGGCGAACAGCTCCTCAGTTAAGTCACCAACTGTCAGTCCAACAAGTAGAAAGCCAAAATTCTTTTATTTTTGTTATTATTTTGTATATATGGATGTATTTCCTGACCATATGTCTCTGTGCACTGTGTTTGTGCCTAGTGCCTGAAGAAACCTAAAGAGGACATCAGATCCCCTGGAACTGGAGTTACAAATAGTTGTGAGTTATAGCATGGGTGCTGGGAATCGAACCCAGGTATTCTCGAAGAGCAGCCAGTGCTCTTAACTGCTGAGCCATCTCTCCATCCCCAAGGCCAGAATTCTTGGTAACAAGAAAACTTCATTAGAAACCATGCCGGCCACAACTGAACAATTATCAGATCTTTGCCTAATCCCAGAAGTCAGGAGGGAGCCTGCTGCTACCATCAAGAATACCTCTGTAGTAGAGGCCCTCCTGCTCCCAGTAGGGCAGGTTTGCCAACTGTGGGGTGACACTTGCCTGACGTGTACTAGGCTCTGGCTTCACCCTCAACTTTGCATAAAAATAAGTGATGAAAAGATGCCCAATGTGCTCACATGGAATAAATCTGAAGCCAGCTATGGGTTGGATCATAGTCCTGAAATCCATATATTAACTTCTAACCTCAGCACCTCAGAATGTGACTGTACTTGTAGATAAGGAAAGCTCTGTTGTAGAAGTACTTGCCTTGTGCTAGCAAGATGGCTCAGCAGGTAAAGGTCCCTACCTCCAAGCTTGACAACCTGAGTTCAAACCCGGACCTCTCAGGGTGGGAGGAGATGACCAATTCCCACAAGTTGTCCAATGCCCTGCACACAGGAGCCATGGTACATGCAACAACCCTCTTCCCCATAGATAGACAGATAGTGTGGACCTGTAATTCCACTTGGGAGGTAGAGGTAGGAGTTCAAAAGTTAAAGGTCATCATCAACTATATATTGAGTTCCATGTTCCAGGTCAGCCTACATGATACCTGTCCCAACAATGATAAGCAAACAAAAACTCCCACAGAGGATCTCTGTGAGTTCTAGGCCAGCCTGGTCTACCAAGTGAGTTTCAGAACAACCAGGGCCATTACACAGAGAAACCCTGTCTCTAAAAACCAAAAACCAAAACCAAAAAATCACCCACAAGCAGGTTTGTTGGGAGACAACAAACTTCTTCTCTCCCGAGGGACTAGGTTTGATTTGGAACATCTATATCAAGAAGCTCACAGCATCTATAACTCTAGCTGTAGTGGCTCCAATGCCCTCCTCAGCCTCCACAGGACTCCTCAGGCCTCCTCAGGGACCCACACTCATATGTAACAGACAGGTAAACATACACATATATAAAAACTTATAACAACAACAACAGGAAGATTCCCAAGTACCTGCGTAACTGAGCATAGTGACACATACCTATGTCTCAGCACTCAGATAGCTGAGGCTGGAAGATGGTGACTCCACAAGACTGGACAATGCAGCAAGACCCTAAATTCAAATGAAGTAGCCAAGGAGAGCCCCAAAGGCTATAATCCAGTCTATCCAATCTGCCTGATACCCTTCTGAGAAATGGAGACTAGGACTCAGGAGGTAGCAGAGCTGCTCACACAGCAAGGACAACTGTGCAAGCCACAGAGCTGGACTTAGGGGAAACCCAGCCTTGCCAGCTCCATGATCCCTGGCTTCTGGCCTTGAGAACAGTGAGAATAGGAACTTCTGTTGTTTAAACCCAGCCTGTGGATCACTGTCATGGTTGCTCCCACAAACTGATACAGTGACCCATAACTGTGGTCTCAGAGAGCCTCAGCAGCCACGGGAGGTAGGGATGGGTTGGGGGTGGGGTGGGGTTGGGATGGAGACAAAAGCTAGAGGATGTTGGTTGTCTGTGCATAGGCTTTCTCCTCTTTTTGGGGGTGGGGGGGCCATTCTAACCCAGGCTCCCCTGCTGACCACACCCACCACGACTGTAGGGACAGTCTGATTCAGTTTTCCCTGGACTGATTTCTGACAGTTTTCTCTACTGCCCAGCAACACCACTCCTTCATAATTGACTAAGCAGACCATTCTCACTGCCTACACATTAGATGTGTTCAGCTACATCCACATTACTGCCCGAGGAGCGGGGTCAAAACCGGCCTGAAAATAGACTGTGCCACCAAGCCAGCTTTCTTTTCCATTCTGAGTAGGTCTCACCACAAAGCCCAGGCTGACTTCGAACTTTCAGTCCTCCTGCCTCAGCCTCTCAGATGCTCGGATCACAGGATCACAGTAGGACATTACCATGCCAACTGCTATAGAGAATTCTAGAGTTCCTACCTCATCACCCCCACCTGTGGGTTCCACCCAACAGACCAGCAGGCACGGAGGGTGGGGCCCCATCCCCCATCCTCTCTTTTTCTGGCATTGATGCCCCCATCGCCCCAGTGAGTGGTAGACAGGACTCACCCCTTACAGAGTGAGATCAGAGACCTGCTGAGCTCTGGACACTTCCTACTCTGCTTTCCTCCAAATTCCCCTCTTCAGTAAGAGCAGCAGAACCTGCAGGGCCCTGGATGGGGGACTGTCTGTCTGTCTGTTCCCCACCTTCCTTGTCCCATCTCTTTCCCACTGGCACTCTCTGTCTCCCTAACCTGTTATAGCCCTCACCACCACAGGGCCTTTGCACGTAACTCTCTCTACCTAGCCTCTTTCACAGGGCTTACATCTGGTCATCTTTCACAAGGAAGTCACTTCCTCCGGGAAGCCCTCCAGGCCAAACCCGTGATTGGCCCATCCAAATACCACTTGGCTTCTTTTTGGGCACTCTTTGTACTCTGATTTACCAGACTGGCCATCTGATTAATGTTCCTTTTCCTGTCCCCGACTTTCAGATTCACAGTACTAGAATTAAGGACCCTAGTAGGAAACCTCATTCACTGTGCCCTCAGAGCCTGGGATGCAAATGTGTTGGTTGAATGAATATGCTGCCGTTATTGTCCCCCTAAACCCTTCCTTTGCCGTGGGAGTCTGTCTGTGGGGGTACGCTGCCCAAGTCTGCCTTCAGAAGGGCAGTCATAAAGCCGAGAGTGGTGGAGCACATCTGCAATCCCAACCTGGAAGGTGAGGCAGAAGGATCAGAAGTTCAAGGCTATCTTCAGCTGCATAATAAATTTAAGACTAGCTAGGCTGGAGTTCCATATAACCCTGTCTGTGACTGGCTTGGTGGTGCATGGCACAACTTTGATCCTGGCACCAGGGAAGCCAAGGCAGGAGGATTCTGAGTTCATGGCCAGTCTGGTCTACATGATAAACTACAGGCCAGCCAAGGCTACATGGTAAGACAAAACAAACTAAAACACGAAAGAAAGAAAGAAAGAAAGAAAGAAAGAAAGAAAGAGAGAGAGAGAGAGAGAGAGAGAGAGAGAGAGAGAGAGAGAGAAAGAAAGAAAGAAAGAAAGAAAGAAAGAAAGGAAGGAAGGAAGAAAGAAGAAAAAAAAAAAACTGTCTGGAGAAGGTGGGGCTGGAAAGGAAGGGTAGTGTCAGACCTACACTTTCAAATCACTGCAGTGTTCCTGGTCTTAGCTGCTTGGGCTGCCCCCAGCTGCGGACTGACCCATGGGGTGGCTAGTGGGACAGTGTTCTCCGAGGCAAATGGCATTAGAGGCAGGACTCTTCCCTGAGCACTGTGATCTGCAAACGTCCCATTGATCTCTCCAAGATTGTCTGTCGATGCATACATATATCAGCTTGCCCTCCATTGCCTCTCAGCTCTCAGAAGACTGAGGCAGGCACCTCATGAGTTTGAGGCCAGCCTGGGCTACATAGCAAGACCCTACCGAAATAGACAGAGGTGGGGAGGGAAAGAAGGAGGCAGAGAGACAGACAACAGACTCTCATCTCATGTCTGTAACCAGTATTGCGTAGGCAGAGCATAAAGATTACCGTGAGTTCGAGGCCAGCAAGGGAACCCATAGCTCAAGCGAAGTAATGAACAGACGAATAAACGGAAGAAGGAAGAACAAACATTAACGGGGGTGGGGTGGGGGTACCTGGAACCTGGTTCCTCAGTACTGGCTGGGCCTCCTGGAATTCACGTCGGACCTGAGCTCAGGACATGATGATGCGGAGCTTTGCCGGTAGAGGGCGCCAGAGGGAGCACTGTAGGCAGCGCCGGTGTGTGTATCCTCTAGTGATCATCACCCAGCCACAGGGCGGAGTAGCTGTCAGGGCCCTAGGCGGGTGGCGAGGTGGGGGAGCCTGAAGCCCTCCCGAGGTAGAGGCCGCCCACGTTGGACTTCACATCCGCAGATACCCTTGTTCCACCGGACACCAGCCTCAGCCCCTGCAGCTGCGGTTGTTCCGCTGCCCACGACTATGGAGCAGCTGGAGCCAGGCACCCTCGCAGCTTCTCCACATCCATGCTCCTGAGAGATCTGGACCCCAGCATGGGAGAGCACCCTGATTAAAAGGAACTTTTAAGTTCCTTTTGTGTCTTTGTTACCTTCCGGTATAAGCTTGATCTCTTTCTGTATTAATCAGACCCTGATTTTATTTTTTATTTTTTTTTTAATACTGGAAGTTGAACCCAGGGCCTTTCACATGCTCAGCAAGCACTCCGTCCATATCCCCAGTCCAGTCGGTCTATTTTAACCACTGTGTAGTTTCTTAAGATTGGAAGGCTCCAGACTGCCCCACCTCGTGCCCTCCTGCCTTCCAGGTATCAGACTAAGGGATACTCATTCCCTCCTCCTCCATCCCCCACAGTCATTACCCACCAAATCTCTTCACTTGCCTAATTCCTTCTTGGCATCTGTCCCTCAGAGACCCCAAACATGAAAGCTCTCCCATCGTGCTTGGAACATAATCCCGTAGGGCCCTGTGTACCCTGCTCCCCAGCCCAAGACCAGCTCTTCCAACACACGTATCTCCCGTCCCCTCCCCTCCGGGACTTCTTCAGTCACCGTGGCCTCCTTGAAGTTCAGATAGGCAAACCACATCCCAAACCTCAGGGTTTTTGCACTTGTTAGTCTGTATTTTTCCTTTTGCAATGCCAGAGATGCAACTCGGGGCCTCACACACAAGCAAGAGAGGTTCTGCGGGGCTACAGGCTCCTGCACCCTTTGTTCAAGGCTTATTACCTGACTCCACTCTGCCCTCCTCAGAAGTGCCACTTCCTCTAAGAGGCTCTCCACCTGCTTCCCAGACTTCTTATCCCGCTTTCTTTGTGGCACTTATCTCCTGCAACTCGATATTTCTCACCGTTACTTATCATTCACTTTTGTATTGACCTCCACAGGGGAGTCTCCTCCGTGAGGCCAAGGACTTGTGCCCTGCAGCATCCCCACGGCTTGGAACCTTACTACTCGGTCCGCCACTCACTACTCTGTAAACATTGGTTAATTCTCTGAATAACAGAGTGTTTTTGACTTTGCCACTGCCTCCCCTGAATGCCCTCTCTCCTCCCTCTTGCCCACGTCTCCTGGAAACCCTCCGTGGCTTGCTCCTGCCCCCATCTCACTGGGTAAGTTTAGATGCCAGCAGTCGTTCAAGGGGAGTTTGCAGGCAGAAGAAAAGAGGCTGCTTTTATTGGAGCGGGGGGGGGGGGGGGAGCGCTCTGGCCTCCGGGCTCTGTACCAGGGTGGTCTCCAGAGGGCAAGTGGCAGGCAGATGTGATGCTGGTCACTTTTTCCACTCTTTCTTCTCGTAATCCCAGTGGGCAGCCAGACCCTGTATGGGGTTGCTCTTCATGTCCAGGAGGCGCTGGAGCTGCTGTGCTTTTCGTTCATCCGTCAGGGTGACAACCTTCTCAGGGAACACTGCAGGGAGGGCAAGGGTGAATAGCCTCAGCCCAGGTGTCCACAGCCACGCTCCCGCGGAGCCCTGGTCTACAACCACAGTCAGGGTCCCCCGCACGGAAGGCTGCACTCCGTACTACCCCAGGTTCTCCCCACCCTTCTGTCTCTGTTTCTCTTTTTGAAAAAGGATTTTACTATGTAGCTCTGATTGTCCTAGGACTTCCTATGTAGACCAGCCTGGCTTCGAAATCACAGAGAGCCAACTGCCTCTGCCTCTGCAATGCTGGGATTAATGGTGTATACCACCATGCTCTCCAGACTCTTTTTTTGTTTGGTTGGTTTGGTCTTTTCAAGACAGGGTTTCTCTGTGTAGCTTTGGAGCCTTTCTTGAAACTCATCCTGTAGACCAGGCTGGCCTCGAACTCACGGAGATGTGCCTGCTTCTGCCTCTCGAGTACTAGGACTAAAAGCCCCCACTGCCCTGCTCAGACCCGTCTTAAACGCACGGTCCAGGACCAGAGCTTTGCTCAAAGCTTTGCCTTAGACTTACTCCTTCCCCTCAGGGAATATTTCCTCACTTATCTCTGTGACCAATGGCAGGCTGACTTAAGGACTTGTGCCACTCCGGCCCCACAACTTCCCTTCTGTGCAGCCTTGAACAATCTGAGCCTCACCTTCCTCCCCTGTCAGGAGTGGGCTCTGTCAAGGCTTATGGGAATGGAGTAGAAATGCTTCTGAGGTTCTGGGCATCCCTCTGGCGGGACAGATAGGAAGCCCTGGCTGTAGTCTCCCTCTAGACAGGAAGGGTGAGGGAGCTCCCTCTGTACCCTGCAGGTGTGTGTGTGTGTGTGGGGGGGGGTTAGAATAATTGGGAGTAAAAGGTAGGCAGACACTGTTCACTTTACAGACCAGGAGAGGAGCTAGATGGTGGTGTAGGCCTGTATCCTAGCACTTGGAAAGCTGAGACAGGAGGATAGCAAACTAAAGCCAGCCTGGGCTACATAGTGATAATAAATACCAGAGGAGAACAGCATTTAACCCAAAGACTGAGAGACCCTTACCTGTGAATCCCCTTAGCCTAGCCTCTATCCCTGGTACTCAACTTTCCCTTTACAGGCCTTTATTCCTGGGGTGGGGTGGGGTGGGGTGTGTACAGCGCAGTGCTCATGTGAGCTAAGCCGCATGTGTGCAGGTCTGAGGAGGTCATTCTTTCCTTCCACCATGTGGCTCCCCGGAATTGAACTCAAGTTGTAGGCATGGTAGCGTGCACCTTTAGCCCCGAGCCACTGGCACCTTAGTTTTTGAGGCAGGGTTTCTCCCTGGCCCCGGACTCACTGCTTAACTAGACCGGCTACAGGGATCCTACTGTCTCTGCCTCCCCAGTGCTGGAATTACAGATGTACCCCACCATGTCCCAGCTTCAAAACAGTAATTAATTAGTATTACTTCATGTGTTTAGGTGTTCTACCTACATGTATGTCTGTGTACCATGTGTGTGTCTGGTGCCTGAGCAGGCCAGAAGAGAGTGTCACATTCCCTGTTACAGACAGGTGTGATATATCCCCTGTTACAATTGTGAGCTGTCATGTTGGTACTGGGAATGAACCCAGGTCCTCTGGAAGAGCAGCCAGAGTAACTGCTGAGCCATTTCTCTGACCTAACATATCCACTTTTTATGCTGGTGCTGGGGATCCAAACTCGAGTTCTCATGCTTGCATGGCAAGTACTTTTCTGACTAAGCATCTCCCAACCTCAGCATTGATCTCTGTCCAGGGGTGGACAAGAAGGGCCCTTATGACACAGCAAGCCCTGTGCTAGACCTTTCCCCAGACTTTCCCTTTTCATGTTTGTACAAGACAGGAATTCCCATCAAGCTTTTTACAAAAAGAAAAAAAAAATCACAGCAGGCTACTCCCAGCATTTAGGAGGCAGAGGGAGAAGCTGGCAGATCTCTGTCAATTCGAGATCAGCCTGGTCTACATAGAAAGTTCCAAGTCGGCCAGGAGCACATAATGAGATCCTGTCTAAAATAAATAAACACTTGAAGGGCTGGCAGAATGGCTTGATAGGTGAATGTGCTTGCCACCAGGCCTGACAGCTGACTCCCAAAAGCTTTCCTTTGACCTCCATGTTAAATAAAAATTAAAAAAAAAAAAAAAAGATGCGTGCAGTGGTGACACATGCCTTTAGTCCCAGCACTTGGGAGGAAGAGGCAGGAGGATTTCAAGGCCAGTGTGGTCTATAGAGTAAGTTTCTGGACAGGCTCCAAAGCTACACAGAGAAACCCTGTCTTGAACCCCCCCCCCAAAAAAAAAACCAACCCACAATCCAGGCATGGAGACTCACATCTGTAATGTCAGCACTGGAAATTTCAAAGCAAGATAATTGCTGCAAGTTTGAAGCCAACCTAGGCTCCTTAGTGAGTTTCACAGCAGCCTGGGTGTGGTGGTTTGAAGAATGACATCCCCCACACCCCCAGGCTCACATATTATTCATTAGGGAGTGCCACTTCTCTAAAAGGATTAAGAGGTGTGGCCTTGCTGGAGGAAGTGTGTCACTGGGAGTAGGCTTTGAGGTTTCTGAGGCACACACCAATCCCAGAGTCTCTCTTCCTGCTGTCTGGTGAGCCAATCCCCTCTCTTCCTGCTCTCTGATGAGCCAATCCCCTCTCTTCCTGCTCTCTGATGAGCCAATCCCAGCGTCTCTCTTCCTGCTCTCCGTTGATCTGGACGTAGAACTCACAGCTACTTCTCCAGCACCATGTCTGCCCGTGTGCCACATGACAATGTACTAAACCTCTGAAACTGCAAGCAAGCCTCAAAGAAATGCTTGGTCATGGTGTCTCTTCACAGCAATAGCGGTGGGTGACTACAACACTGGGCTAAAGAGTAATAGCTTCATTCATTCATTCATTCATTCATTCATTCATTCACTTGTGGTAAGTTCCTCTGTGTAGCTCTGGCTGTCCTGGAACTCACTCTGTAGATCTGGCTTCCTTCAAACTCAGAGCCATCCACCTGCCTCTGCCTCCTGAGTGCTGGGACCACTGTGTACTGCCACTGCCCAGCAGGATCTTGCATTAAAAGAAAAAGTATCTGGTACGGAGGCACCTTTTAATCTTAGCATGTAAGTTTGAGGACAGCCTGGTCTACATAGGGAGTTCCAGGCAAGAAAAGAGTACACAATGAGATCCTATCCCAGAGACCAGAAGGGGGGGGGAGATGCCCAGAAAAACAACATTTCTCAGTTTCTCCTGTAGCTAAGCAAGGACATGTTATCATCTGAGGTCAGCCCGGTCTGCGTAGTAAACCATGTTTTAAAAAAGAAAAAGAAAAAGGAATTGGTTGCAGCATGCACACCTTGAATCCCAGCACTTTGGAGGTAGATGGGTCTCTGTGAGTTTGAGTCCAACCTGGTCTAAATAGTAAGTTCCAGAACAGTCAAAGATACATAGTGAGACCCTGTCAAAAAAAGAAGAAGAAGGAGAAGAAGAAGAAGAAGAAGAAGAAGAAGAAGAAGAAGAAGAAGAAGAAGAAGAAGAAAAGAAGAAAAACAGATGAGAGATTTGTGTCTTCCAACTGTTGAAAAAGTATGCTAAGAAACCATGGTTAATACAAGCTATCAGAAACATCACCATTCATGCACCCACATGGACCTACAGCCCTCTCATTAAATCCTCACAAGAGCCCAGACAGAGAGCTGGATGTTATTTCCATTTTGCCCATGAGAAAACTAATGTGCAGAGGGCCATCCCCCCTAGGTGGCCATGTTCTGTTCTTCTCTCTCCCTCTGTAGAGACTTTTCAGAACCCTTCAGGAAAGTCCTAAATATGGACCTCTTGAGAGCTCAGCTAGTGGCTGTGGGCACGAGAACACACATCGCCTACAGTCAAGCCACTGGTCCACTCACCATAGACCCGCTGCCACCAAATCACCAGAGCCGTGAATCCAATAAAAAAGAAGACACAGCCCATCACTGTCTTCCATTGGTTGGAGCGATGATTCATCTCTGCGAAGGTTTCATGGAACTGGAGCCGGTACACTGGAGACAGGCAGGGTGCAGAAGGGGACTCATGCAGGTCCACACCCGGGACCCAGGAGTCAGCTGTTAACCCCTCAAACCCTTGGCTGCCCCTTCTAGCACGATGGGCTGTTTACTCGGTCTCTGTGTTGTAGAATATTGCTTTAACTAGGCAGAGATGTTGCATTTGTTTATGCTACAGAACATTACTTTTAACTGTGTAAAAGTGTGTTACTTTTGTTTGTGCTGCATTTGTCTAACTATATAAAGATGTGTTACTGGAATTTGTCTAAAAAGCTGAATGGCCAATAGCTATGCGGAAGAAAGGATAGCTGGGGCTGCCAGGCAGAGAGAATAAATAGAAGAAATCTAGGCTAGAGAAAGAAGAGAGAGAGTAATGAGAGAAGGAGGAGGGGAGAATGAGGGACAGACACACCCGGGGTCAAAAGCCAGGCAGACATAGAGAAGCAGCAAAAGTGAGATATACACAAGAAAGAAAAGTAATAAGCCCCAAGGCAAAAGGTAGGTAAAATGAAACAGGGCAATTTAAGTTAAAAGAGCCAACCAGAAACGCCCTAAAGCTAGGTCAAACATTCAAAACTAATGAGTAGTCTCTGTGCCATGGTTTGGGAGCTAGTTTGTGGACTAAAAAGCCTGGTACACATCTGAGTGTTCACGTGTGTACATGACACACATGTGTGTGAATGTGAAGGCTAGACGTCACCGCGATGTCTTCCTCAATCACCCTCTACCTTGTACTTTGAGACAGGATCACTCACTGACCCTGAAGCTCACTAATGTGTCTACACTAGCTGGCAAGGGAGAGCATCCTGTCTTCAGCTCCCATGGCTGGGAATAAAGGCAGGTGGTGATGCTGTTTTTGTGAGCTCAGGTTCTCGTGACTTCATGGCAGGTACTTCACTGAGCCATCTCTCCAGTGCACAGACCATTCTTGTTTGCTTGTGTGTTTTGTTTGTTTCTCACTCTGCTGTCCTGCCTCTGCTTCTTGAATGTTGCACCCCCTAGGCAGCTTAACCATCAGTTTCTTATCAAGCACTTAATGTATACAAAGCATGGTAAACTTGTGCACGGCGGTTCCTACCCTCATGGAACTTAGGAGGGGAGGACCCAATTGTTTCAGCAACCATGTTAGGGGTCGGAGAGCTGCCTCCCTCCATTAAGGAGACTGAGAAGGCCTCTCAGAGGGGCCCATGGGACCCAGGTTTAGGAAATCAAACAGAGAAAGCCAAGTTGGAATTAAAACAAAGTCAGCATGGTGTGGTGGCCCATGATGTCAGTCCCAGCATTGCCAAGGTACAGATAGACAATCTCAGTGAATTCAAGGTTAGCCTGGGCTACGTATTAGATTCCGGCCAGCCAAGGTACTTAATGAAACCATTTGTTGCAAAAATTAAAACAAGGCCTGGTGGTGGTAGGGCATGCCTTTAATCCTAGCGCTTAGGAGGCAGGAGCAGGCAGATCTCTGTGAGTTCAAGGCCAGCCTGGTCTACAGATCAAGTTCTAAGACCGCCAGGGTACCACAGGGAAACCCTGTCTCAAAGAGCTCAAACATTATAAAAAAATTAATTAAATTAAATGGCCCAGGGCAGGAACAGATGTGAAAGAGGCTGAGGAGGAGAGAGTCAGGAAGCAGTTCCCACAGGACCTGGCGAGCCCCAGGGAAGATAGATTTGGGTCCATTCTAACTGAACAGGGAGGGTACGTTTCTGACACAGAACTACAAAAACAAGCTTTTCTGTGACAATTTTTTATCAGGACTCCCCCTTTCCACTGGGAATCTTATCTGCTTTGTAGAGCTCGCCTCCCCAGACCCTCAGAAGAACAAGGGCTCTGGTTGTCAATGCATCCCAGTACCTAGACAGCCGGCTGCACACAAGAGGAGCTGTCTTGTATTATCATGCATTTAAAACCGTAAAACGTTAATTTATTTTGTGCAAGCATTCCATTACACAGCCTAGGCAGCCTTTGAACCCACAATCCTCCTGCCTCAGTCATTCCTGGGGCTGGTATTACAGGTATATGTGGCCATTCCAGCTTAAACTTTTTTTTTTTTTTATTTTGTTTTGTTTTTCTTTTTGAGACAGGATTTCTCTGTGTAGCCTTGGCTGTGCTGGAAGTCACTCTGTAAAACAGGCTGACCTCGAACTCACAGAGATCTGCCTGCTGCTTGCTGCCTCCCAAGTACTGGGATTAAAGGTGTGTGCCACCGCCACCAGGCTACCATGCCAGTTTAAAGCTTTATTTTTGCTTAAGTTTTGATCTTCTAGTAATTATCAAATATCAAAATATAGCCACAGTTGGATGCCTACTTAGCTAGGCTCTGGCATGGCTATCAGAAGATACATGAACCAGGCCCATCGTGGCCCAATCAATACCCAGCATGATCCTAAGCTCAGATCAAGAGTCATAGAATGAAAAAGCAGTACAGGAGACAAGGAATCTCTGTGTGCCAAGACCTGGTCTCAGGTGAGCTTCAGGAAGGATGCTGCCCTTCCTTCCTTTCTTCCTTCCTTCCTTCCTTCCTTCCTTCTTTCCTTCCTTGCTTTTTTCCTTCCTTCCCCTTTGTCCTCTTTCTTTCTTTCTTTCTTTCTTTTTTCTTTCCTTTTCCTTTCTTTCTTTCTTTCTTTCTTTCTTTCTTTCTTTCTTTCTTTCTTCTTATTTTTTTTGTTGTTGTTTTGAGACAGGGTTTTTCTCTGTGTAGCTTTGTAGACCAGGCTGACCTTAAACTCACAGAGATCTGCCGCCTCTGATCCAGTCTTAGCTGGGACTAAAGGCGTGCACCAGTACTGCCCAGCTTAAATTTATTTTTATTTTATGTACACTAGTGTTGTGCCTGCATGCATGTCTGTGTGAGGGTGTTGAATCCCCTGGAACTGAAGTTTACAGACAGTTGTGAGCTGCCATGTGGGTGCTGGGAATTGAACCTCTGGAAAAGCAGCCAGTACTGTTAGCCGCTGAGCCAGCTTGCCAGCCCCCTTTGGCCCTCTCTTTTTCCCTGCATCCTCCCCTCCTTCTCTTTCTACCCCCCTTCCTGTCCTCCCTACCTCTCTCCCTTCTTGCACTTCGTTAAGAGCATAGCCTGTGTGAACAATGTGTCTCTGTACCTTAAATAGCTATGGAATGGCTGTGTGAAGCAGAATGCGTGCTGGCACGGGTTCCTGGGCACAACGGTCCAGGGCTGGGCAGTTTGGCTGCCACAGTGAATCTCCACCCAGGCAAGAGCAGAGAGAAGGAAGGAGGTGGGGGCGGTGGGGGAGGGGGGACCCGTGGCAAGAGGTCCAGGGCTCAGTCCCTGTCTGCTGAGAGCACTGACGCCCTCCTGTAGCTAGCTCACCCACCTTCCCAGAGTGTGTGGTGTGGCGGTGGTGTGGTCCTGGTGCCTTCTGTGTGGGTCCAAGTCGGATGTCTAGTAACGGTCAAGTTGTGTGGCCTGGCCAGTGAAGTGACTTCATCTCCCTGAGCTTCAGTTTCCTATGACTGTGGGACAAGCTGCTGGCCAGTTAATGGTCGGCACAGGGATACACTTAATGTGATGACATTTACGTCAAGAAGAAAAGAATGGTCTTTCCCTTCTGATGTAGAAGGGGATGGGTGGAATAGAGAGAAAGCAAAGGAGAGAGGAGAAGGAAGAGACAGGAAGAGGGAAGTGGGTTGAGCGGGGGCGGGAAGGGAGGTGGAAAGGGAGCCAGGCAGGGCACCCAGCGTGTAAGTTTACAGGGCAAGGGTGCAGCCAGGCTTGTTCCCGCCCGCAACAGTGCCTGCCTTTGTAGTAGATGCCAGTGAGAGAGAGAATGAGTGGGTGAACAGGGCCAGTTACTGCCTACTAGTCCCCCTGGCACCCCCTCTGTGCAAGGAAGCAAATGGGTTCCAGATAGCCCAGGTCAGCCCAGGGCCTCATAGCTTTCCTTCCTTCTTCCCTGCCTACCTCAGCTGCCTCTCTGTGCCCACACAGAGACATAAGGATCCTCCACGCCTGCTCTGGTGACACCCTCTCCATGCCACTCCTATTCTTCCCCAGAAAGACCTCATAGGGAATCCTCTCTGTCTTTTGCTCTGCAGCCCCTGAGCCACATCCCACCTTAGCCACACATCCTGACTCACACTGTGAGATCAGTCCAGGTGACTGTCCTCATGTCCCTAGTGTCACTAGTCATGGGATTCAGTGAATAAAAGGGGGAGTTGACCCCCACCCACTCCACGCCTTCCCTTTCTCTCCGGCCAGACAACCACAGCCTGGCCCAATACTTACAGGCCACCTTCTCTGCTTGGCTCAGCTGGGCCCAGCTGCCTTTCTCTTTCTCTTTCAGGGCCCGCTGCTCCTCACTGAGCTCTGTGCAGAAGGGCTCGTCGGGCATGGGATAGGAGCGCTGGGCATAGCAGTCAACGTAGGGGCTTCTCCTCCGATGGCTGCCAGCTGCAGGTACACGGGAGGGAGGGAGCTGTGTGCAGGCTGCCCCAGAGTCACCTACCTTTAGCCACGACTTTAATTATAGGTAGTATGTTTCTTGGTCACTGTGTGCCAGCTGAAGGCTTTTAGGTGAGTTGGCTCATGGGCCACATGTCACCCTGAGCCAGATGATGTGGTCATCTCCACTTGACAGATGAACATTGAGCCTTCAAGCAAGGGGCACAGGCAGGGACGCAGATCACCCCTCTATGCTGCAAACCCAGCATCTGGGAAGATCTAAGTCTGAGAGGCAGAGGCTAGGGGTGAGGAACTGAGATCCAGGCGAAAATGCCATGCAAACTGCAAAGCACCCTGTGTGTGTCTTTGCATGTGCTTAAGGGAGACGCTGGGTTTGCACCGCAGCTTGACCCTCAGCCCACATTGTATACATCCGAACAGTCTCGTCTAGAAAGTATGGGTGATAGGTTTGCATCACACTTCAGTGGGAGGTTCCAGATAACGCATCCAAAGGTCCACTGGGGGGAAGAGGGGTGGGAAATGTCCCTCAGTGGGTAGAGTACTCGCCTAGTGTGCAGAAAGCCTGGGGATGTGAGAAGGCCTGGGTTTGAGTCCCAGCACCACGACCTGTGGCGGAACATGTCTGTCATCTCATCACTCTGGACGACTTGAGAGGTAGAGGCAGGAGGGTTAAGAATTCAAGGTTATCCTCAGCTACATAGCAAGTTCCAGGCCGGCCTGCTACATGAGCCTGTGTCCAAAAAACTAAAATAAAACAGGGTGAAAGGAAAGGAGAGGGCCTGGACGATGTCTCGGTGGGTAAAGGCAGTGGCAGAGGCAGTATAGCCTGAGTTCAAAGCCTACACAAAGGTGGGAGGACAGAAGATCCCCCAAGCTATCCTCTGACCTCCACAGGCATGGTGTCCAAGTCTCCCATACATCTTGCACACATACAATAATAAATGTAAATGACCCCTATACATCATGCATACAAACAATAGTAAACGTTTAAAATCATCAAAGGCCTGGCACACTGCACTGTCCAGGGATCATAGGTCCAAAAAGGATGGTTTTCTTCCCAACCTTCTTCTAGACGCTTTCCTTGGGAACTGGGCCTTAGCTTAGTTGAGCAGATGGCCAGGTTGCCCCAGAGCAAGGCAGAAAGTGGAGGGTCTCACTACAGGTTCTCCTGTTAGCGACACAGAGGCAGGACAGAATCAGAGCAGTCCTGGTTCTGAGTCCTTTTTCTCTCCATCCCTCTCTCTCTCCTTCCCTCTCTCTCCTTCCCTCCCTCCCTCCCTCCTTCTCTCTCTCTCTCTCTCTCTCTCTCTCTCTCTCTCTCTCTCTCTCCCTTCCTTCTTTCCTCCCTCCCTCTCTCTCTCCTTCCCTCCCTCCCTCCTTCTCTCTTTCTCTCCCTTCCTTCTTTCCTCCCTCCCTCTCTCCTTCCCTCCCTTCCTCCTTCTCTCTCTCTCCCTTCCTTCTTTCCTCCCTCCCTCCCTCCTTCTTTCTCTCTCTCTCCCTTCCTTTTTTCCTCCCTCCCTCTCTCCTTCCCTCTCTTCCTTCTTTCCTCCCTCCCTCCCTCTCTCCTTCCCCCCTTCTTCCTCTCTCTCTCTCCCTTTCTCCTTTCCTCCCTCCCTCTCTCCCTTCCCCACTCTTTCTCCCTCCCTCTTTTCCTCCCTTCCTGTCCCCCTCTCCACGGTCTCGCCCTATAGCCCAGGTTGGTCTCTAACCCACAGTAATCCTCCTGCCTCAGTCTTCCAAGTGCTGGGGTTGGAAGTATGAACCTCCATGCCCAGCTTTGCTGGTTTTGTTTTTTTGTTCTTGACAGGGAGTCAGTCCACAGGCCACGCTGGTTTGTGATGCATGGCAGCCCTCAGCCTCCTGAGTACCTGGATTAAGGTGAGAGCCACCATTCCTGGCCTTGGGTGCCACCTGTCTAATATCTACAACTCTGGGCTCTAGCTGTTCATCTAGAAGTAGGGATAGCACTACCTCATGCTGTTGTTGCTAAATCTAAAGTAAATGATAAGCACAGCTTGGAGGTCCCAGTAATGGGTCAGCAAATGTGATCTTTGACATTATTCGCCTGAGTATCAAGGTGATCCCCTCTGCTATCTGGCTGAAATCTCTTCGGATTTAGACCTCTTCTGACTAGTCCTGGCACCAAGGTCTGGAAAGAATTCAGGGTCCCCATCCTTGTAACACCCTCCCACTTGGGACACAAAGGTCTTAGAGGGCTAAGGTGTGGGAGCCAGGCTCCAATGAAATGGAATGAAGGGGTCTACTCTCTTCTTCCACCGTGGGCTCTGTTTGCTGGAGGAACTCAGTGCAGGACCCAGGGGCAGGATCAAAAAAGGGATGTGAGGCAGTTGTCAGGGCTCTCTGCCAGAGTTCTGGAGCTGGGCCGGACATCTAGATCTGAGCCTTACCAGTGCCTCCGAGGCTATGTGTCCCTCGAGTTCCAAGTCCTCCCGTCCTCATCAGCAGACTCCAGGCAGCTCTGGGAAGCATCTGTGGGGCAGGAGACCAGTGCGGTTCTGTACCACACGGCTCTCTGGCTGCCCCTCACGGCCAGATTTTGATTTGCTGGTGGAGTGGAGGTGACCCTTCCAATTTTGTCTAATTACCACCGTGGGAGTAGATGGGGGAAGGGTCTAGATCTTTGGGGCCCTCATGGGTTCTCCATTCATCATTTGAGAAGTGGGAGGAGGTCAAGCCTCTGGATAAGGTCTGAACAGTTTGGCACTAGGAAGCCTAATCTCTGCTGCCAGTCTCACACCAGCCGGATTGGGAGCCCCACTAAATCATCTGCCCCAGAGTCCTGAGCCTCCTCCCTGCAGGGCAGTTGGCCCAGGTCTCAGAGCAGATGCTCTGCGTCTTGCTCTGAGGTCTCCTTAATTGACTGCCTACTCCGCTGCAGAAGGAGGGGGCAGGCTGCGCCCTACCATCTCTGGGACATTCAGGGTCTGGCATCCCAGCCTCTCTTGAGGCAAAGGACCAAACTAGGTCAGCGGGTGGGAGAGGCAGCACATCTAGGAAAAAAGCCAGTCCATCCTCTGCAAAGAGGAGACCCCACTTCCTGGGAAAGAAGGAATGCTCAGGACTAGGACCCCAGCATCAGTAAGGGGATCTCAGGAAGGAAGGACTGTGCGGTGCTGGGGCAAACGCCACCACAAACACCACACCTCGACGACCCTTCCCCCTGGTGGGACTCACCTTGCAGGCTGAAGTCAGCGGAGCGGAGCAACCCAGAGCTGCCCGGTGAATGACTGGCAGGGAATCGCAGACGGGGACCAGAGGGGACCAGAGCACGCCCCGCCTCTGACCGCCACCCCCACGTGGGAACGTCCCGCCTCTGTCGCTTGTGCTGGGCCACGTCCCCAGGGAAAAGAGGGAGGGCTGCAGCTGCTCTCCCTGTCCCCACCGGTGCGGGGACGGCCGCAGACCCTGGCTGGCAGAGGAGCAGGAGGAGGTCCCTGTTACTGCATCCTTCTTGTCATTCTACCAGGAATGCTCTCTGGTTTTGTGTTGAGTCAGGGTTTCGTGTAGCCCATACTGGCTCGAACTCACTACATAGCAGACACTTGGCTACCTCTTGCCTCCACTGCCGGGTCTCCGGGGTTACAGGTGTGACTATATTGTCTTGTCAGCCTTCCAGCCTCCTACCCCAGGCAGCCTTCAAGCACCATTGTGGGTTTGCTGCTCCAGCCCTCTGTCCTGATAGGGGTGAGGTATGGGGAGCGAGGAAAGGCCTCTAGCAGTGGCAGGATTCCAGAGGTGGAGGCAGGAGGATCACAAAGTTCAAGGACAGGCTTTGCTGCAAGACCTTGTCTCTAAGCAAAGAGAGATAGAGCCTCCCCCTGGATTGTTTGTTCATCTGAGCTGTGTGACTCTCAGCAAATGGCCTGATGTCTCTGAACTCATTTTCTCACCCATGAGAGAGACCTAAGGTTAGTATTTCCTACCTGCTGTATTGTACTTCACTGGCTGAACTAAAGCTCAGGTACATTTAATAAATAATTATTCATTGACCCAGCATTCCAGAGAAACAGACAGGCAACTCTGAGCTGGAGACCAGCCTGGTCTACATAGCTAGTTGCAGGCCACCCAAGGCTATAGTGAGGTACCACCTCAAAAACAAAAACAAACAGAAGAATTATTTATTGATACTGTGCCAGTGAAGCAGTCTAATCCCAGCACTCGGGAACAAGAGACAGGTAGATCTCCATGAGTTCAAGGCCAGTCTGACCTACATAGTGAGTTCCAGAACAGCCAGGGCTATGTAGAGGGACCCTGTTTCAATAAATAAATAAATAAATAAATAAATAAATAAATAAATAAATAAATAAATAAAATGTGGGGGGGGCATGCATATGCCATAGTAAGCAAGTGGAGGTCAGAGGATAATTCATTCAGCAAGTGCTCCTACCTGGCCATGAGTTCAAGGCCAACCTGAGCTACAAAGTCAGACCTCGATAGCACATGGAGCTAGGTTAGTGACTTATACTCCCAGCACTCAGGAGGCTGAGGCCAGAGAATCACTCTGAGTTCAAGGACAGCCTGGACTACATATAGATTACCAGGCCAGCCAGAGCTATACGGAAAGATCCAACCTCAAAAAACAAAGAAAAAGGAGGTGAGGGCTGGGGGCTGGGGAACCGGGAGGTATAGCTCAGATGAAGAATGCTTGCTTAGCATAGACAAGGCTCTGGGTTTGATCCCAGCTCTCAGAAAAACAGACTTTCTTTTCTTTTTCTTATTCTTTTCTTTTCTTTTTCTTTCTTTCTCTCTTTCTTTCTTTTAAGAAAAGAATGTATTGAGGCCCAATACAGCTGCATACAGTGACAAGACCAGACATAGTTCCTGTTCTTCTGGGCTCACAGTCCCGATCCAGGCATCGGGAATGACCTGTTGAAGCCTGGAGACAGAAAGACCTAGGGTGTGTTCCAGACCAGAAGGAAGGCCACGGTGGACGGGACAGGGACAGGGAGGAATGCAAGACGAGGCTAGATGAGGGAGAGAGACGGGTGAGCCACCAAGCAGGGGCCACAGTTAGGATCTTGAATTTTATTCTAAGAGAATAAGAAAGCTGGGGATGTAGCTCAGTTGTGAGTCTGTGGTCAACACGTCTAAGGCCCTGGGCTCAGTTTCAGTACTGTGGAAGCGAAGAAGAGCGTGGGTTCAGTTAGGAGGGAAGGTCACAGACTGCCAGTGGACTGGTAGGTGAGGGCTGTGGTCCCCCAGTGAACTGGAATCACCGTACCCTGGTGTGTGTCCATGGCGGGTGCTCATCCCCAGCTCATCCATCAGAGCGCCAGCCTGTTCAGACCAGTTTATGGAAAGGAAGGTACCTAGTCTTCAAGGAAGGATGAACTTGCAAGGGCAGGCATTCAAGAGAAGATACTAGAAGAACTTAAAGGCAGGAAGCATATCACCTCCATTCTAGACCAGGGTAGCAGGACCTGGGGAAGGTAAATATGAGGATTTTTGTTTGTTTGTTTTGTTTTTCAAGACAGGGTTTCTCTGTATTGTTTTGAAGCCTGTCCTGGAACTAGCTTTGTACACCAGGCTGGCCTTGAACTCACAGAGATTTGCCTGTCTCTGCTTCCCAAGTGCTGGAATTAAAGGCATGCACCACCAATGCCAGGCACAAGGTCCTGGGATTTTAATAGCCCCACTCCTCTGCCCAGTGCCAAAGGCAGGTCCTGCCAGGCTCTCCTGGGAGCCACCCTCCCCTTCCAACTAAGGTAATTCCAGATGTGAGATACCAAAGGACTGCTTTCCTTCTTGGAGACTGACAAAATGTGATGGAGAGGAGACCCTGGAGCAGAGGACAGAGGACTCTGTCATGTAACCTTGAAGAAGCACCCCTTGCGTCTTCCGTGCCACAGTCTAGTCCTCCCCACCCGACTCCCGTGCTCTGCAACACCCCCCCACCCCCCAGTGATTGAACCAGGGCTTGCCACCATACCCAGCATGCCTGCTCTCCTCCCAGATGATGGGGGCTGTACTGGGAGGAGTAGCTTATGTGTGGGTTCTACTGCAGCTGCGCTGAGTGGGCTGGGCGAGCAGTGTCACTTCTGGGCCTCAGTTTCCAGCCTCTCCCAGGGCCTCCCCAGGGAAGGCATATGTGGAACATGACCCTCTGTCCTTCCCTATCTTTTCCCACCAGCTTCTGTGGGAATTCCAGGCCTGCAATGTGGAGTGAGGCTATGATGAGGACCATCTGTTTGGAAGCTCTACCCAGGGCTGAGGAAGAGTGAAGAAGACAGCCCCCTCCGAGGGTCATGGTAAGTATGGTGGCTCACTGTGCCTGTAGGGCCATTAAAGAACATCTTCTGTGGCTCTTAAAACACTGTCAAATTGTTTGCTTTTAAGTATATGTGTTTGAGTGGGGTTTTTGCTGTTGTTGTTGTTTGTTTGTTTTGTTTTTGTTTTTCCCTGCACCTGTGTATATATTTCTTTGGAGTCGTGCATGCTTGGTACCCTAGGAGGTCAGACAGAATTTGATCTCCTGGAATAGCAGTTACATAGCTGTAAGGTACTGTGTGGGTGTTGGGAACTGATTTCAGGTCCTCTGCAAGGGCAGCAAGGCCCTTAACCATTGAGCCATTGATCCAGCCCTACTGTACAATTATTGTTATTTTTTGAGACAGGGTCTCACTATGTAGCCCTAGTTGATCTAGAACTCACTATGTAGACCAGGCTGGCCATGAACTCATAGAGGTTCACCTGCCTCTGCCTTCCAAATGCTAGGATTAAAGGCACCACACTTGGCCTATTATTATTATTATTATTACTTTGGTTTTTCAAGATAGGGTTTCTCTGTGTAACCGCCCTAGCTGTCCTGGAACTTGCTCTGTAGACCAGGCTGGCCTCGAACTCAGAGAGATCCACCTGCCTCTGCCTCCAGAGTGCTGGGACTAAAGGCGTGCACCACCACCGTCACCCAGCTCATTTTTATATTTTAAAGATTTTTTTTATGTGTAGATATCAATGTGTGTGTATGCCACATGTGTGGGTGCTTGTGGAGGCCAGCAACGGTCATGGGATCCCCTGGAGCCAGAGTTAAAGGTGGTTGTGAGCTATTGTGCCATGTGCTCGCTGATAACTAAACAGTGGTCCTCTGGAAGCATTCCTAACTACTGGGCCATCTCTCTAGCCCCAAATATTATTACTTTACTTTGTGAGAGGTGTGTGTGTGTGTGTGTGTGTGTGTGTGTGTGTGTGGTGTGTGCCCATATGTGTGATGTGTGTGATATGTGCCAGATGTCAGCCTCCTGTATCTTCATCTATCACTCTCTACCTTATCTTACAAAACAGGGTCTCTCACTGAACCTAGAGTTTGTTGATTGTCCTTGGCTGGCTAGCCAGCAAGTGCAAGGAGCCTTTCCTCTCTGCCTCCCTAGCACTGGGGTTGTAGGTTCATGGCTCCATAACACACACACCACACACACACACACACACCCACACACACACACCCTGCTTTCTCTCCTTGATTAGCGATTGACCCTATGGCCTTGCCCATGCTAGGTGAGTCGCTCGGTTAGTGAGCTACATCCCCAGAACTTTTTAAAAAATGAATTTACTTTCTATTTTAAGGCAGGGTCTCACTAAATGGTCCAGGGTACTCACTATGAAGCAAGGCTGGGCTACATGAGACCCTGTTTTAAAAGATGAGTGGTTGGAGAGATGGCTCGGTGAGTAAAAGCTCTCTGCCAATTGGAAGAGAGTTTGATCCCCAGGACCCACATGGTAGGAAGAGGAAACTCCTGAAAGTTGTCCTCTGACCTCCCCAGGAATGCACCATGCACCCCCTTATAAGTAGTAAATAAGTAGTAAAGGCAAAGAAGCAGCTACGGTCATGTTGCTGATATGAAATGGGTCTGGAAGAACACTTGTCAACTATATATCCAGAACGATGCTTTCTTTCAGCACCTCAGCTTTTTCATTCGTAAAGTGGGGTGATTACAGTTCTGCCCTCACTGAGCTTAGCAGGTATGAAGTGAGGTGCTGCTACAAAATTCTCAGCGCAGACCTGATTCTCAGAGGGTGTCTTGGGACAGAGGCTCAGTGTCACTGGACTCAACTGTGGAAATGATGGATTCTGGGTGACTGTTGGGAAGCTGTAATGTGAGATAAGAAGTTGCTTTGCAGGAACATAGTTAGAATGACTTAGGATTGTCTCAGCACTCAGGAGTTCAAGGCCAGCCCAAGATCAGTGAGACCTTGTCTGAACACAAAACAATGAGTTACAGAACTAGGGGAAGAAGCTTGTCTTTGGAACTCCAGAAGCATGTCAGTTAGCTTTTCATTGCTGTGACAGACAGCTAGGACAAACAACATAAAGGTGAGTCATGGTTTAATAGATTTCAGCCCATGGCTGGCTTCTTTTTTAGGCCTGCAGTACGTCAGAACACAGTGTCAGAGCAGAGATGCCACAGCGGCTTGTCGACCAGTAACAAGTGACAGACAGACAGAGGAAGAGATCGGGGACAAGACATGCCATTCAACGACATCCCCTCCCCCCAGTGCTGATATTAAAGGTGTGCACCTCCACCATTAAGCCCATGACTAGATTAATGTTTTTAGTTAAAGGCTAGGCCCACAACCGGCCTAGCCTTTTTAAAAAATTTAATCATGAACTGGGCATTTGTGGTTTTACACCTTTAATCCCAGCACTCAGGAGGCAGAGGACAGTTGGATTTCTGTGAGTTCAAGGCCAGCCTAGTCTATAGAGCTAGTTCCAGGACAGCCTGGGCTACACTGAGAAACCCTGTCTGGGGGAAACAAAAAACAAAAACTATAATAATGAATTCACCAGTGACTGGCTTCATCTATGGATGAGCAGAGGCCCCTTGATCCTGTCACCCTTGAGCATTGCTCCTAGCTAGAGACCAAGCCCTGAGTACAGGAAGCTTTTGGAAAGGCACTTCAAATCCAGACTTGTAGCCTCAGGGGAGCCTGTGGGAGCTCCCAAACTGGACTTGGTTCCTGGAGGAGGTGAATTCAGATAAAGGAGATTTGGCAAACATTGTTTGAAGTCTTTTTTTTTTTTTCTTTTTTTTTCTTTTCTTTTCTTATTTTTTCTTTTGTGCAAGGTCTACAGGTCAGAACAAGAAGAGGGTGCATGTAAGGGCCTCCATGTCATCACGGGCTTTCCAGAACCACAACTGTGGGCTCTAGAAGTGACGCACGAGAGCATGTAGGGTCCTCCATAGTGTAAGGGTTCAGGCAGTATGCTGGCCTGCCCCTGTCACCTGGCAGAATGCACTCAGGCAGTACCCTGGTCAGCCCAGGGTTCCACGGTTGCATAGTCTTCACGCAGGTGCAAAGGACCCTTTTACACGAAAGACCCCCACCCACTCTACACTCTCTTTCCCTCTCTCCTGCTGTTCATCAGGGGCGGACAGGACTTTGCCTGTCTCCCTCTTCTTTTCTGTCCTCTTTCTGTCTCTGCTGTGTCTCCCCCCCCCCACTCCCCACTTTCCTTTTCTAATAAAACCTCTCTCTAAGTTCTGCCTGCCTGTCGTGTTTGTCCCCCGCCTCAGTCACCCTCGCCTGCCATGGAATCTGCCAAGGTTACCCTCTCAATTTATCATAACATATATCATCACCACTGGCATTCTAGAACCGGAGCTGTTCTCAGTGCTCCTGCCCCACACTGAGGGCGCTAAATGTTGGAAGCTTACATTCCCCTCTCCTCAACGCCAGGGTCTCTACAGCCTTGTCCCAAAGTCCACCCAGCCGGATACGAAGCTGGACACTAGCATGGCAGGTCGGAATCTATTTAACTGCCTTCTTTATGAAACACATGTTCACTGAGCGATGACGTTTGGCGGTCAGTGGCCATAAGGCTGCAGGCGGAACAATCAGGGAGACGACAGAGACGTACAATGAATGAACAAGTGAACAGGAAAGATCACCTCAGCTATCCTCCCTGACAAACAACTCCAAATTCTGTGTCTTAAAACAACTGGGAACAGGCAGGCATGATGGCTGTAATCTCAGCACTCGAGGCACTGAGGCAGAATCGTCCTGAGTTCAAGGCCGCCTGGACTATAGTGTGCATTCAGGGTCAGCCTGGGCTAGATTGAGACCCTGCCTCAACAACAACAAACAAAAACAAAACTTGGAGCTGGGCCTGGCGGGCCACACACCTGTAATTCCTGGAAGCAGAGGCAAGCATATCTCTGCAAGTCTACATAGCAAATTCCAAGCTAGCCAGGGCTACACAGTGAAACCCAGTCTCTAAAAAAACAAAAGCTGGGGTCAGCTGGGCAGTGGTGGCACACGCCTTTAATCCCAGCATTCAGGAGGCAGAGGCAGGTCTCCGAGTTCACGAGTTGGCCTGGGATTCTGTAGTTGAGGATGATCTTAGGTTTTAGGTGGTGTGGCATGCCTGTAATCCCAGCACTTGGAAGATGATTGCAGAAGGATCAAATGTTTAAGATCATCTCCAGCTACATAAAGAGTTCAAGGCCAAAAACTTTAAAAAGAAAGAAAGAGTTTAAGGCCAGCCTGAGATAATTTTTTTTTTTAAGATGTATTATTCTATATCTATCTATCTATCTATCTATCTATCTATCTATCTATCTATCTATCTGTTTTTTGGCTTTCTCTGTGTAATAGCCCTACCTGTACTGGAACTCACTCTATAAACCAGATTGGCCTTGAATTTACAGAGATCCTTCTTCCTCTGCCTCCCCAATGATGGAATTAAAGGTGTGCACCACCACTACCCAGCCATATATAAGATCTTTTTTTTCCACTAGTTTTTCAAGACAGGGTTTCTCTGTAGGTTTGGAGCTTGTCCTGGAACTCTGTAGGCCAGGCTGGCCTCAAACTCACAGAGATCTGCCTGCCTTTGCCTCCTGAGGGCTGGGATTGAAGGCATGTGCCATCACCTGTCGTAATTATTTTTACTTTGTGTGCATTGATGTGAAGGTGTCAGATCCCAGGAAATCGGAGTTACAGACCGATTGAGCTGCCAGGTGGGTGCTGGGAATTGAACCCAGGTCCTCTGGAAGAGCAGCCATGTCTCCCGCCCCAATATACAAGATCTTAATCAGAGCTTTGATGTGGGTGGAAGTTTTTGGATTCTGGGGAACAGTTATCTGAGTACCTGGATATATACTCATAAACCAAACAAACAGCAACACACATACTTGAACTTAATACTCTCACAGTCCATTAGAGGCCGCCAGGATTCAGAGTGTCTCTAATGGTGGGGACCCAGATGGGGTTTCTCACCCGTGCGGGCGCAGTCCCAGTTCTTTCCGAGAGGGGGCGCGAGTGGCCAGATAAAAAACCAGAACCCACACAGCTGATGCTTGCTTGCCTCATGAGGGTTCCTGGGGGGATGGGGTGAGTTCAGTGCTTCATCTCTCAGCAATTTTCCTCACCCTTCTCCTGGCTTAGAAATGCCGGGTCTTACACCCAAGAATGGAACGCAAACAGACACAAAATCGTGATTCTACTGTCTTGCCTCTCCTCGAGCACAAGGCCTAGGTATTGTGGCTCTCTAACGAGAACACAACATACAAATTTGACAAATCTCACAAAGAAACCCGTGAACTCTAAGCTAGAACTCTTATTGTGAGGAGCCTTGAACTTTAAGCTTCTTGGGTCATTTCAGGGTAAATGTGTGCATATTCATATATTCATTCACCATCCATCTTCATCTAAGAATGGAAACTCCTAGATGGTACTGAGTCTTGCTGGGACTTAGCTCTGATAGTCTGTTCCTGTGCACTGGAAGAGCTTTCTAACTACAGGATGACTAACAGTTGGGACTCCTATAAATTTCCTGGAGGAGTGACAACAGCTTAGCCTGGGGCTCAGGGTGTATACATTTGACTTTGCTGGAACCTCAGAGCAGTGGACAGAAAGCTTGCGATGCTGCTGGAGAGCCAGGCAGAAGCAAGCATCAGATCAGGAATGGCATTGGGGCTGGCTCTCCTGCTTCCCTCTTGGCCTCCAGCCATCCTCTCATCTTCTCCTAACTGCTCCTTGCACAAGGCCCTGATGCAACCCTGTACGGGCCTGGGGCACCTCTCTTGGGGGAAACTCTGGGAAGGAGGTTTTGCAAGAGTCAGGGGCAGGAAGCAGAACCAGCCAGGGTGGGGTCGGAGAGATAAGGGAGCCAGGCCTGCTCCCTCAACCTGTGGTTCCTCCTAGCCCAGCTTCCTCTTCCCTTCCTTTTCCAGGAAAGTTGTGCCTGGTCCTCACCCCAGCCTCACCCAACTCTTGCCTGGCCCTGTGACTCACCTCCTTTCCCTACAGCAGCCAGGCAGGATCTGAGGTGTGCCTACCACTTGGGAACCCAACTGTGTGACCCTGGGCATTAGGTAACCCTCTCTGGTTGGTGGCTCTGGTGTTCAGTGAGAATCAGTGCTATTGCTGGGGGCAGTGGCTGGCCCATACTTGTAATCCTAGCATTTGTGAGGTTGAGGCAGGAGGACTGCCTTGAATTCAAGGCCAGACTGGGTAACAGAGTAAAACCTTGTCTCAAGTTCAAAACAAGCCAAGAGTGGTTGTAATGATAAATAAGAAAGGAAGGCAAAGTGGGTACGCTTTATCAGGCCCTGTCAAAGCATGCCACTAAGCAAACACACCACGTGCAGCAGAGTTAGCTTGAGAGATTTATTACGGGAGGGGGAAGAGTGTAAGGCCATATAGGTGTGGGCACATGAGAGAGGCAGGCAGAAAGACAGACAGAACAGGTACAAAAGGAAGAAGAGAGGCAAGAGAGAAAGCTGTGCCTGGTGGATTTTTTTTTTTTTTTTTTTTTTTAGTTTTTTCTGAGACAGGGTTTCTATGTGTAACTTTGTAGACCAGGCTGGCCTTGAACACACATAGATCCACCTACCTCTGCCTCCCGAGTGCTGGGCTTAAAGGCGTGCGCCACCACCACCCAACTCCCGATGAACATTTTTAAGGGGTGCCCATGTTACATAGCTGATGATGGAAAGGCACCTGGCAATGGGTGATGGCGTAACTTGACTGCTCTGGCAGCAGAGGCTGGCTGCTGGTGCAGTGGGAACTAACAGTGGTGGTATACACCTTTGATCCTAGAACTCTGGATGCAGAGACAGGTGGATCACTCTAAGTTGGAGGCCAGCCTGGTCTACATAGTGATCAAGAAAAAAAGAAACCAAGCAAACAAAAAAGGAAAAAACCAATGTCATTAAGAAAAAGTCTAAGGCCAGGCAGTGGTGGTGCACACCTTTAATCTCAGCTCTCAGGAGGCAGAGACAGGTAGAACTCTGAGTTTGAGGCCAGCCTGGTCTACATAGCAAATTCCAGGACAGCCAGGGCCACACAGAGAAACCCTGCCTCAAAAACAGAAAAACAACAAAAACTCGGTAAGTACCACTGGTGCCTGGGGATGGAGGTAAGGATGCATGTAAATATTAGGGTTTGATGATCCCCCACTGTCCAGCTAGAACCCACCTTTCCATAGGATTTGGTTGGTTTCCATCTGGTTATGTGACCTGGGTCTTCTCAAAGGCAGGTCACATAAAACTTAACCCAAGACATCTTAGATACAGAGGGAACCTGGGCTATTTCTACCTTTCCTGGTTCTGGTTAGAGTTTGTTCTTGTTATTTGAGGCAGGGTTTAATGTAGCTCAGGCTGGCCTCAAATTTGTTATGTAGGTGAGGTTTGCCTGAACTCCTCATCCTCCTGCCTCTGCTTCTCAGTTTGTAATCACAGAGGTAGGAGGGATGCCATTTCTCCCACCCTCCTATGGGCAGGCTACAGAGTGAGACGCTGTCTCAAAAAGAGCAAGAGCTGGGATGCGGTTGGTCAGGGTGCTTGTCTGGCATGTTTGAGGCTCAACCATTACTATTTTTGCTATTAAAATGAGCTTAAGGGGAGAGATAGTTCAGCATTAAAGGCTAGACTCCCAACCAAAATGAGCAGGAGATTGCATTGGGTGACTAAGGGTTTAACCTAGTTGATTTTTGTTTGTTGTTTGAGACAGGGTTTCTCTATGTAATAGCTTTGACTGACCTGGAACTTGCTCTGTAGACCAGGCTGGCCTTGAACTCACAGAAATTCACCTGCCTCTGCCTCCCAAGTGCTTGGACTAAAGGTATGCACCACCACTGCCTGGCATAAATTGACATTTTTAAAAGTTTATTATATGTAATGCCTATCACTTATGTATATGAAGTCTCTAATCACTTCTTGGCCTTTTGTCTAAGACCCAGTGTAGGATAAGTTCTAGCAAATACTAAGCCCTATGTGTTTGTTAAATAAAGAGGACCCTGAGTCCTGCACCCAAGGAACTTGCCCTGTGCTTCCTCTTTAGTCTTTGCCCTGCTCCTAGCAGGAGATTTTTGAGATGTTAATGGTTTCCAAAACACACACACACACACACACACACACACACACACACACACACACACACACACGTTGGTGGCCTCTGGCCCTCCCTTGGTCTGGGGTACACACACAACTGGAAATATGCACTCACATTGGTGGCCTCTGACCCCCTCCCTCCTTGGTATCTCTTATGCAAGCTGCCGGCGCCCGCCCCGTTCCCAGGCCAGGCTGCAGCTGCGGGCGGAGGGGCAGGGCGGGGGCGGCCGCTGTTTGTCTAGCGCGGCCGTGCCAAAGTCGGCGGGCCCAGACAGCCAGGCGCCTCCGTACACCTGGGGATGCTCAGGTTAAATAGCTCTGCATTCCTCGGGCCCAGCTGATGGAAACGCTCCCAGGCCGCTGTGGAGCCGGCCTCCAGATGGGCTGGGTCCGGGCCAAAGAGGAAGAGAGGGAAACGTGGAAGCCAGAGTGTGCTTGGATGGCGGGGGAAGTGGCCAGGGGCTCAGCGGCCCCTTCCTGGGCTAGAAAAAGGCTCTGCAGGGTAGAGGTGCACATGGGGACACGCCTATGTCCCTGTGGGTGGGCTTGCAAGAGTGTGAGTGTGTGTGTGTGGGGGGGGACTCACATGGTGAGGAAGTAGGTGCACACGTGTGTGCCTTAGATTAATAATTTCTAACTGTCTCATGTACCAGGCACTGTGCTAAACTCTGTGCTGGATTTCATTTATTTTGGACAATTCTGTGAGGTTAGTTCTATAAAACTGCCAGATGGAGAGGGCACAGAAAAGAGTTTAATCACCTACAATTACTGCGCTGTTGGGTAAAGCACATCAAATGCTTGAGATGATTTTATGTACCTGGCTTAGTGGTAAAGTCAATGTAACTTAGTCAAACTTAATCTAAGTGCCCGATAAAGATTTCTGAATTTTATTTTTGTTCAGCTTGTTTCCTCAGTGATAAAACTGTCTCAGAGTTCTGTCTTTAACCCAACAGGGATCCAGGGGGTCCTTCAGACAGAGGGACAGTCTGGCTCCTGGCTCTGGGTGTTGTCTATTTGGGTTTCAATCTATACGTTGTATTTTGAGACAGGGTGTCCCTGTGTAGCTCTAGGTTGTCTGGATCTTGCTACACAGACCAGGCTGTGGGAGACCACGCTGGATGATTTTGTTTAGTGACAAATTATCAGTCATTCTTACTACTGGGGACAAGTTCTTTGCCTTTTCTGGCATTCCATGGGAATTAACCTGGCAGGGATTCCTGAAGGGCAGCATCCAAGGTCTAACTCACAATTGGCCAGGGAGGTGGCAAGTGTACTTTTGAGAAATGGTTTGCCTAAAGAGATTCTCCACTCTTGCCCTAGACCTGGCAGTGGCCTAGAAATGCAAAGTAATCAGCAATTACAAAGGAGCTCAGTGTGGCTATACAGCCCGTAACATATACACTATCTACCAACCCAGAGCCAGCTTAGGAGCAGAACGCACCACCCAAGCAAACCCCAAAGTCTGGAGGGCACAGCTAGTCTGCAGAACCTATGTGCTTATCATGTGTGCCTTGCTACCTACATACACCACCAAGCCTGCACAGGAGATGCCCCAGTCCTACCAAGTTGTTCAGGTCACACACAGGCAAGCCTAGACATCTGTGCACTCCCCTTGTGAGCACAAAGCCACATGTCCAGGTAGACCCAACCTGAGTGAAATCTTTCCTTCTCAGGAGCTGGGAACAAGACTCGCCTACACAGTAGCCTCAGGGGAAATGTTGATCTGCTAGCAGCCAGGCCAGCGTGAGGGGGCTGAGTTCAGACCCAGAGCAGGTGGCCCTGCAGCTGTACGCAACCTAACCCTGCCAATTTCATCACCCACTTGGACAAGCCGGGAGCCCTAAGGCAGCCTGCTGGCATCCAGAGAAAGGTGGCTCAGTGGGGAAGAGAGGGCCACACAAGTCCTGATTCAGGCAAGCTATGGCCCTATACAGGGCCTCTTTGCCTAGGTCTCATCACACAATATAGACACACACACATACACACACACACACACACACACACACACACACACACACACACTTGCCCTTGGCAAGGAAATGAATGGTCCAGTGACCTGCTTTTCCAACTTGAATGGCATGAATACTCCCCAGCCCAGAGCAGGCCGACCCAGCAGGTCCATCTGCATTTTAACAACCTCCCTGGGTGATCCAGATGGCCCAGCGACCACTTTGAGAGAAGCCCTACTAGAGGACTAGAGGATTTAATTTTATGACACTAGGGAACAGGGAAATGGCCAGGGACGAAGGAAAAGAATAGACATTAAAGACACCGGAAACACTCATTCAGGTCGGAAAGAATGACAGTCCAGATGTGACCCTCCAATTCCTCGCTTCTCAACACCAGCTGTGAAAATGGTCAGAGGTCACTCCTGCCCACAAAGCCCCTCCCTCCATCCAAGAAGTCACTACAACGTTATCTAAAGTACTTGTTTAATAACAACAAAAAACCCCACCCCCATAAAACTATTGTAAAACAATATTCTCAGCCAGTGATCATTGTAATATACAATACACAACATTTCCTCAGAAATCTGAGAAGCACGAAATGTGACCATTTAAAAAAAATGTCTGCTTTTCAAAAAATAGAAACACACGAGGTTGGTTAACCCCCTCCCCAAAGTCTCTGGGGGCTGAAAGGTGGAGAGGGTTAGCCTCTGCTGGTCAACCCTCTAAGCCCGGTGGCCAGACCCGCCAAGAGTCCAGTGGCAGCGTGGTAGAGTCTTAATAAGAGTCTTTCCCGGGCTCCCCGGGGGAACTGGAGAGCAGTTTATTCATTCCTCTTGCCTCCTGAAGGGCTGAGTCCATCTGGTCCTCAGTGCGCCGCTTCAGCGACACAAGATGCGATCGTCGGCTGGAACGCATGCCGCCTGTGAACACCAGAGCGAGATAAGGAATGAGACAGGACGGAAAGGCAAGAGGAAAGGCGTTCCCACTTCTCCACTCTTAAGGGCCACGATGAAGCAGCCAGCTTTTCCCATTAGGCTCCCCTAAATAGCCATGAGCCCGAAAAGTAAGGCGGACATACTGCTAAGCCCTCCCCATGGCCTCAGTTTACCCACCCACAGGAGAATAATGTAATGTTTCGACTCGGACCTCACCTCGGCCGCCAAGGCACTGATCTCGCCATTCAGGGTGCTGAGCGGAGCCCGAACCGGCAGCCCCCGGCCTCCAGCTGTCCCGACTTCGGATTCCGAGTTCAGCTCCAGCTGCAGGTCTCTGATGTAGTCAATAACATGCTGCAGGATCTCCACCTTGCTCACTTTGCGGTTCTGAGGCAGGGTGGGCACCAGTTCCTTGAGGCGTGAGTAGCAGCCGTTCATGTCGTAGAGCAGGACGTTCACCTGCTGTTCGTCCAGCAGGGCGGGCAGGCGCGTCCCGGCGCAGCGCGAGATGGCTACGCTCTGCTCAGACAAGCCAAGCACAACCTCGCCCGCGCCGCCCGCTGTCCTGCCCGCCTTCAGCGAGCAGCTGGGTCCCGCGGTGGCCGCGGTGCTGCCACTGGCGACCTTCATGATCTCGAACACAGGCGGAGGAGAGCGGAGTAGTCTACGAAGGGGGCGTAGGAAGAGAGCGCACAGAAGTTACGGAAAGGTTGTACAATGAGAGGCTCGCTCTCGAGCCAGTCTTTTATAAGGGCGGACCCAGGGCGGGTTCAGAGCGTTCAAAAGCAACCAATGGTTTGTCTGGAGGCGTGGTCTAGCGCGCCCTCGGGTCCCAGCTCCTGGAAAGGTGGTGGGGCTTAAGAATAGAAAGGGTGGGAGGCCATGGGCAGAACGGCTTCTTTGAGAAGCAAAGAGGCTAAGCCAATTTTGCAGATAACAAAAAGAACCCAGGAATCAGCTTCTCGTGGTCTCTTTCTAGCTTGTCCAGGTCTATTTTGTAGATGAGATAAACGAAATTGTTGAAGTGGCTGGCTCTGGGGTGACTAAGGACTAGCCCACTATTCCCAGATGCAGTCGGAAGATTGGACTATATAATCTCCATTTATTAAAGTTGAATTTTATTTTTGCTTCTCCAGACAGGGTTTCTCTGCAAATTTTATTTTTATATGTACTTATTTTTGACGGTTTTGTTTGTGTGTTTTTGTTTGTCTTGAGACTGAGTCTCTTGTAACCCAGGCTGGACTCCGAACTTTGCTATGATTGATGTTCATTGCTCCACCTCCCAGGTGCTGAGATTACAGGTGTGCCCTGCCACATCATGTTAAGAGCCTTCACTTACTCTGAACCCCCGGGCTAATCTCAGTTTCCAGAAAATGAACTGTAAAGTCCTTAGGACCAGGACCTAGATCCGTTGAACCGGGAGCGATACCAGGAACATCTTTAAAGTGGAGGACAGAGTTAGTCCTGCACGAGGTAGAAGGGTCGCTATGGAGTGGGACTACATCTCCCCAATTCTACCCTGGATTTGCAGCCTCTTGCAGAGAGGTCCCAAATCTGCAGCAGCTGGTGATTTTTTAATTTTTTTCTCCTCTTTTTGCTAGATTCCTTTTTTTCTTGAAGCCCTCGGAGCAAGCTCTCCCTCCCACAGAGCAGCAGCTGCGGAGATCACCCCTCCCTTTCCTTTCCCGGGCTGGTCTGTGTCAGCGTCTGAACAAGCGGCTCAGACCGTTAGACGCCAGGCCCGTGACGTCACCCATTCATAAAACCCGGACGGGCTGTCAAGCTGGCGCCGCGCGGGCGGTCGTCATGGAGACGGCAAACTGGGCAGGAGCATTCTCCGCTTCTTTCCCCCTCCCAAGAGCCTGTCACCTGCAGACCTTGGGCGGGAGGCCTGGGAATGCGTTTCTCGTGGGTGCGGTCGTTGACCAAGGGTCAACTTACCTCCCCGCCCCACACCTGCTGAGTCTCCTCCACCCAGCCCCACAGCTCCAGTGGTTTAGGAGGTTTTCTCACACCCTTCCACCCCAAACCGCTCTCGAACGAGGCCCCTCCTCAGCTGAGTTGGATTCCTACACTGAGACTACAGGTGTGCTCTGTCACTTCATGTTCTGAGACAGATTTTAAAGCAGGCCCTCTTTTCTTCTGGACTGCGAGGCTGACTCAGTTTCCAGAAAATGAACGTGAAGTTCCTAGGAACTGGGAACGATACCAGAAATGTCTTCTTTTGGGAGGGAGGGGGGACGTCTTCCTTTAAAACGGAGGAGAGTCTGAGACGTGAAGGAGCTGGAAGGGTCGCGGTGTAGTGCATGCTTTCTGCTCTACTCTGCCTGGTTTGTACAAAAGCCATGACCAGTCGCGCCGCTCTTTCTCGGAACCAGAGCTGTGTGAAGTTTGCCTTCATCTGTGGTAGTTTTCTCCGTAACACTAAAGACGGACCTGTTTAGTTTATTCACAAAAGAACAGGGGCTTAAAAGCCTTCCAGGAACCTTAGCCATTGTCCTAGAAACACTGTTTACATCAAGAACACAGTGTCCTCCTGAGGATGTAGCTCAGTTGGTAGACTGTCTAGCATTTGGAAAACCCTGGGTTCTGTACCCAGCATGCAATAAAACCTGTGTGGGGGCACAAGCCTGCAACCTTAGCACTCAAAGGTAGAGGTAGGAAGATTAAGAGTTTATCCTAGCTGGGCGGTAGTTGGACCTGGGAGGCTGAGGGAGGTGGATCTCTGTGGGTTCAAGGCTAGCCTGGTCTAAAGAATGAGTTCCAAGGCAGCTGGGGCTACACAGAGAAACCCTGTCTCAAAAAAACCAACCAACCAAACAAACAAAAAACCCCAAAATCAAGCAAACAAAAAGTTTATACTAAACCACACATTGAGCTCAAGGCCAGGCTGGTATATACGGTATATGAGGGCCTGTCCCGCACCCTCCCTCCTAAAGAGGACAAGCCACCTGACTCCAGAGCCCTAGACAACCAGAAGCAGGAAGACTGAGGCTTGCCACTTGTCACTCAAGGCAACCTTGAGAAACAGGGGTAAATACTGTATGCTCCCTTGGAGAGGACAGCATTATGGTCTGTCCTCCCCACAGCAATGAATTCATACAAATACTTGGAACAATGAATAACCCAATGCCTGCTGCTCCTTAGGAAACCAGGAAAACTGACCAGTTTCAAAGAGAGGCTGTCACATCTGCAGTCCCAGCTATCCCCAAACACTGAGGCAGAAGGATCCACAGGATTAGGAATTTAAGGCCAACCTGTTCTGAAAAAAGAAAAAGCAACATGTCGATAAGGTCTCTCCTCCCCCAACTCCTTACAGGCTCCAGGGTTCGCCAAACAGCTAACAATCATATCACAATAGGTTTGAACTTTGCACTGCTCAATAGACTTGCTTGGGGTTGGTGGTGATATGGTTCACCAAGTGAAGGCACTTGCAGCCAAGCCTGGAGGCAGCAGCCACAGGGTAGATGGTCTGACCTGAGCCCTGCGAGTTGTCCTCTGCCTTCCAAGTGTATCATGATGCACACATAAGACATCTCCTCCTACACACAAAATAAATAAAAACATAAATTAGACAATTTTTTAAAAAGACTTGCCTGAAGGACTGGAAAGGCACTAGGCAGCCAGAGAAGGAAATTAGAATATTAATAAATTACTGTTAGTTTTCAGGCATCTGTACTGGGCCTGTCCTTGGAGTTTTCACAGGATACACCCTCAGCTACAGCCACTAAGCGCACCACCTGTGCACATTCACTAAGTTTCCTTTTAAAAGGGCCCTGTCCACCTCCAATCTTTCTCTTTCTCTCTGCCTGTCTCTTTATTGTCCCCTCCTTCTCTTCTGCTGATTTTATCCCCAGAGGCTAGTCTTCTTCTCCCCTTGTCCCTTTTCCCATTCACTTTCCCCCAGTAAGAACCTCTCCACCCAACTCTGCTGTATGATGTCTTTCTCCATGCACCACTTTTTTTTTTTTTTAAATCACAACACTAACAACTAATCATTCATTGCCCCAAAGATTTTACTGTAGTCAATTCTTGAGAAACCTACAAAGACAGGAATAGCACTTCCTGCTCAAGGATGCGCACAGCTCTGCTGTCTCAAGAGAGTTGCAGAGAGGCAGCACCAGCCCTGTAATAGTAGCAGGATTCTTTGGGAGCTAAGGGAAGACAGACTTGCACGTTTGAAGCCTGTCTAGGTCATACATTGAGTTCAAGGTTGGTCAGAGCTACTGAGGAAGATCCCATCTCAAATTTTAAATTTTAGGGGGAAAATATATAAATTTTAAAACAAAGTTTATGTGGCGTAAGCCTTTAATCTCAGCACTTGGGAGGCAGAGGCAGGCAGATCTCTGTGAATTCAAGGCTAGCCTGGTCCTGAGTTCCAGGACAGCCAAGATAGTTACACAGAGAAACTCTGTCCCCCCCCCCCAAAAAGTTTGTTTTTGATGGTGTTGACTATGTATCCCAGGCTGGCCTTAAACTCACAGACCCACTCTTCCTCCCAAGTGCTGTGATTAAGGCATGTACCTGGCCCAAAATTGAAACATTGTTAAAGATTCAAGCCTGACAGATTACACCTGTAATCTCAGTCTCCCCGGAGGTAGAGGCGGAAAGAGGACTGACTGCAGGTGGGAGGCTGATTTTGACTACATGGTGAGATCCAGGCCAGTCTGCCCTGGGTGGGTAAACAAAAGGCTGGAGGTGCAAAGACCTAGGCAGATTCAACCCCAGTACCACTAAAGGGGTAGGGAGAAAAACTATATGACTAATAAGGATCGGCACTGAGAAGGTCAAGAGGACAATGCTGAAGACTTTTTTTTTTCAGGAAGAGCTTCATGTCTGGCCTCAAACGTACCATGCATCCACAGTTTACCATGAACTCCTGACTCTTGCCTCTGCATCTCCAATCCCCAGTGCTGGGATTTCGGTTGGAACACCAGGTTCCAAATACATGTGTTTGTTTTTGAGACAAGGTCTCTCACTATGTATAGTCCTGGAACTTGAACCAGGCTGGCTTCAAACTCAAGATTGGAATGATGAGATTAAGCCTGGCTATGAGTGTACAAAAGCTTATATGGTGAGGGTGAAGCTCACAGTGCAGTATTAAGTGTGTTGCAGGCCCTCTCAATAGAAACAGAGGTAAAAGAGGAAGCAAAAAGGGAAAAAAGGAAAAAGAAAAATTTGTGTCTATGCTTCTTTGTGTAATGGTCCACCTCACAGGCTTAGTTCCTACCTCTGGGCCTGAGTGCTTGTGGGAAAAGAGGTCAGGGCCAAGAACGCTTTGCACACAGTAGGGGAGACAGAAATGAGGGATCAGAACTGAAGTGTGTGAGGGTGTGGAAGCTCAGGTGTGCACAGACTTCGTGCATGTGAAGGTCAGAGGACAGCTTGTAGGAGTTTGCTCTTTCCTTCCGCCATGGTCTGCATCTAGCGCGGCTTCTGGAGAGTAAACGCAGCTTCTCAGGGTTGCATGTTCGGTGCTCCTACCTGCTGAACTTCTGTAGCCCTGAAAGGTCTGGGCTTGTCATTATTCTCCCAGAAGGACCACAAAGTCATCTTATTAGATGCCCTGGAAACAACAGAAGGAGCTCTCTTTCCTTTTGTTCTTTCCCTTCCTGAGATGGGGTCTCATTGCCCAGGGTGGACGACACTTAACTATGTATGTAGTATTAAACTGCTGCTCTTTCTGAGCTCTGGGATTATAGATAAGCCTCACCATGCCTGCTTTATGTGTTGCTGGGGATCAAACCCAGGGCTTTGTGCACACCAGGGAAGCTCTCCCTGTGCAAGCTGAGCTACACCCAGCCCTCTTATTTTATGTGTATGGTTTTTGCCTGCATATATATCTGTGTACCTGGTGCCCATGCCCTCTGAAGCCAGAAGAAGGTATCGGAGTCTCTGGAACTGGAGTTATAAACAGTTGTGAGCCACCATGTGGAGCTGGGAACTGAACTCTGATCCTCTGAAAGAGCTGCCAGTGCTGGGGTGATTTCTCGTATCGGTTATTTTTCTCATCTTTGTGACAAAGTACCTGACAAAACAACTCAGGGGAAAACTGTTTTGTTTTTTTTTTTTTCCGCCTGGCAGGAGATAGTGTGATCCATCAGAGTGGGAAAGGCACAAGAGCTGTGGGTGTGATCCATCAGAGTGGGAAAGGCACCATGGTCCTTCGGAGATCGGAGCAGGAAATGCAGGGCAGTGTGAGTGTGGAGTGGCTGGTTACACTATATCCAGTCAGGAAGCACAAACAGACAATGCTGGTGCAAAGCTCCATCCCCTCTTTCCTCCCTTTATTCACTCTTGAACCTGGGTCTTCTCAACTCAAGCTTTTTGAAATGGCTCTGATGGACAAGCCCAGAGGTGTGTCTCTTAATTAGTTCTGAATCCCATCAAGTTGACAGACAGGATGAAAATTTACCCTTGTGTACTCTGGAGAGGCACAGGAGAAACGTGCTGACTGCAGGCAGGGAGCCATTAGGTAAGGCTACAGGTGTGCCATCTCACCTGCTAGGGATAGCTTCTTCAGCATGATTTCTGTCTCAGGGCCTCCCTTTCTGTCATGCAAATGGCTCAGAGTAATTTAGTGTTCCCTCAGCCTCAGGCATTGTTCTGAGAACTAGCCTAAGCCTGAGCTCCTGAGGGCCGGGGGCTCAGCTGTTCCATCCAGCCAGGGAGTTCAGCATGCTTTGCAGGCTTGTCACATCAGAGAGGCACAGGTCATTTCGTGCTTCCTAGAATGATCAGCTTCAGGGTACACAGTGTGGAGGTGGCACTGCCTCCCCGTGTGAGGGTGTGAGGAGACTGCGTCTGAGTCCACACGGTAGTGTGTCTCTGTGGACCTGTACTTTTAGCCTGTTCCTCAACTGCCCTTTCCCATAGTCTTGGCTCTGTAGGCTCCAGGGCGGGCCTATTTGGTGCCACGTGACCTACTCTGGCCCTGGCCCGGCAGCTGTTCCCCAGATGTGCCCACAGCGAAGTCTTCCAGCAGCCAGGCCGGCGCCTCTGGGCTGGGACTGAGGGAGCTTTGGGGAAAGACCTTGGGCTCTGGCTGTCCCCGCCCCTGCTTGTAACTAGAGACTACAGCGTCCCCCATTCCCACCCCATGACTCTGGCCCAGTTAACACAGTGTCTGTGCCCATCTCATCGAGAACAGAACCCAAATTCCTCCTCTTCACTACTCCCCCTCCCCCTTTCCTGTCCTCCCACTTCTCCCTGCAGCCTCTTGACTTCCTCTAACCAGCTCCATCCGGCTTGGGGCCTTCGCCCTGCAAGTGCCCTCAGCCTAGAGCACTTACCAGCCAGATCTCTGCAAGTTTGTCACCCTGAGGTCCCAGGTCAAAGGTCCCCTCCTCACTAGAGACCTCGGAACACCCTCGGCTATTTTCTCTTATTATCTAAAGTGATCTTTGTGCTCTGTTATCCACTTCCTTCCTGATCCCATCCTCCACCCATGAGCTCTAGAAAGCAAGTGGGAGTTACAGGGCACGGTAAACCTGTAATCCCGGCACTCAGGTAGGCGCAGCTGCAGGACTACAAATTTGTGGCCATCGTGGATTGCATAGTACCAACCCCCTATTGAGGGGGCAAGGGAGAGCAGGGTTAGGGACTCACTGAAGTGCATAGCTCAGAAAAGGTCAACGGCTTGCTCAGAGTCACACAGCATACTACTTGGAGCTGAATAATTCTTAAAATAATTTTAGTTAAGTAATACGTTATTCCTCTAAGGCCCTTAGTTTCCTCATTTGCAAAATGACGACAAAAATTGAACTTGGACCTGTATGGATGGCTCAGTGGAGGAGGGGAAAGGTGCTTGGGCCAGGGCTGCCAACCTGAGCTCTATTCTTGGGACCCTACCCACACGAGAGATAGAGAGAGCCGGTTTTTACACGTTGTCCTCTGTCCTCCTTATTTACCTAGCATGCACACTAGGTAAATAAATAAAATACAATAACAAGGTAGAATTTAAAAGTTGAACTTAACCTGGAGTTAGGGCTAATGTTCAGCTCACAACAAGTACTGTGAAGTGGGAGCCAGGACAGTTTTGGTTTTTTTTCTGTTTATCTAGCCCCTGGGGCCAGCAGGAGGGGTGGGGGTGGGGCGCTTACATACCAGGTGTGTGAAGTCTGTGTGTGACCTCTCTGGCCTTACCACTCATGGAATCATCTCTTCCTGCTCTGGACTCAACTTCTCCATCTGCACAATGGGGTCCATAGCCAGCCTTACCCTAAGGGTTAGGGACTGGGTTCCTGGGTGGTTCTAGGGAGTGTGATGGTCCAGGCCTGGACCCACCGTTTGCAGTCCACTCCAGTTTCCCACAGAGGCCCTAGAACAATGGGCGGGAGCCTGGAGCCTGGTAGTCTGGGCCCCTCCCCGGTCCCTGCAGATGAAGGGGGTGGGGCCTTCCTGTGACTGGACAAAGGGTTGCTGTCCCCATCCCCCAGTGTCTCCACTGAGGAGGAGAAAGGGCAGAGCCTATGCCAGGGAGCTTCTATCTTAAGCTACCAAACCTTAAGGCAGCACACTGCTGTGTACACCTCCCCACACAGCAGAATATAGATGCATGAGTGTGCAAAAGACACAGGTAGCATGGCAGCAGCACACTCACACACAACCAAAGGGGCATTAACATGCACACACAAATACAAAATCTGCACAAAGCCAACACACTGGAAACCAAAGAGGCGACCACAGAATGCCTGCCCTCATCCCAGCCACTCACACAGCACATGCAGCCAGGAACCGAACAGCACTCAGATGCACACACCCATTCCTCCCCTGCACCAAGGGAAGCACTAGTGCAACACACACTTCCAGCTGGTACTGTTCGTACCAAAGCACCATCCACAGACTGAAGTGCAGCTTGGGGCAGAGCATGTATGACTGGAGCACACCGGAGAACCTAGGTTCCGTTTCCAACCTGGCACAGGCCTCATATCCCATATGGAGAAGGGCTCTGAAAGATCACTGAGAATTGGAGGCCAGCTCAGTCTACCTAATACGTTCCAGGCCAACAGGGGCTACATGCTAAGTGAGATCTTGTCTCCAAAAATCAAAATAGCCAAAGCAAAAATGAAAATATTAAAAAGCAAACAAAAGGCCTGCAGCTGTGACAAAAACTCCTCCCCTAGAAATCTATCACAGTCCTTACATCTAGCCACTGTCAACCCACACCAGGATGAAGACTCCATGTTGGCTGGGTGATAGTATACAACGAGGATCCTAGCTACTTGGGAGGATCATAAGTTCAAGGCCAGCCTGGACTACCTATGGAGACCCTGTCTTAAAATAACAATAAACAAAAAATAAAGAACAGGTCTAAAGAGCTTAAAATTAAAACAAGCAAGTATCCCACCAAGACCCCCATACTGTCACCCAGCCCCAAGTGGTCTTTGTTATATACAACCCCTGGACCCTCAACAAGAATATATGCTTCAGAAGGCTACAAAAGCCCCACAGACACACAACCACAGCTATCCAGACCTCAGGAGTCTCACACCCACGAATGCAGATCTAGCCCTTTCCCAGGACTTCAGTGTAGGAGTCAGCCTGACCCTGGAGTGCTCTGAGGCTCCCAGGCTACAGCCTGAGCAAAGCCCAGCAGAGGTGGAAGGGTGGGACAAGGAGATTGCACAAGAGACCTCTGGGTGGGGCCTCAGTGGTTTCTTCATGCACCCACTGGGGATGGACAGGAGCCTCCAGAGATCCCATCATGGAAGCTGCACCCCTCCCTCCCTAGCACATGACCTGGCCTTCCTTTGACTCACCTACCTCCCATACACCTGGGTTCCCCCTCCCACTGCTCCAGGGCCTGGAACCAGGGGAGCAGCTGAGGTTGAGGTTTTCATAGGACCCCACCCAGCTCCCTGCCCATCCTTGTCCTTCAAAGCCTTGAGCACCCCCTTCCTGTCTTGCTCCACCCAACCCTGAGTATCCTGTCACCAGGGGTTGGCACTTCTAGCTACTCCCTCATCTCAGGCCCCAAGGAAGGACAGCTGGATTCAGACGCTATGTGTGACTCACCATAGAGCCTTTCCTACTTTTCTTTTTAAAAGTATAATCGTTTTACCGAGGCCAAAGCAGTGGCACGCTGGTTAAAAGGAAGTTAAGACATCCAGGAAGCTGGGCTTGATGGCCCAACCTGCAATCCTAGCACTTGGGAAGCTGAGGCAAGAGTTACCTTTAGTTCAAGGCTAGCCTGGGCTACATAATGAGTTCTGGTCAGCCTGGGCAACAATGGGGAACTTGTCACAAACACCACCACCACAAACAGTAGTAGTAGTAGTAATAATAATAATAATAATAATAATAATAATAATAATAATAATAATAAAAAGACATCCAGAGACACTTAAAGATGAAAGGAAGCCTCCGGGTATCTCAGAGGCCCCAAGAGTCTGCTCGGCACCACAGGACTGAGCAGTTTCATTTCATCATATTCCTGTGTCATTATCTTTGAGGGTATGGACGGCTGATGCTCCCACCTCTGAGAAGGTGAAATGATTAGGCCAGTGAGGAGCTTAGTATAGCCTCCAGCAAAATCAGCCTTCAGTAGACACTACTTTTTAATTATTGTTCCCAACACTATGCTATCTCTTAGAGGCCCCACCATGGCTATTTATTCTGTAATATCTCCACGGCTCACACTTGCACCACAGGGAATGATTTGACTTCATGACTGTAGGGGACCCCATTTGTTCAGCTGGGAGTAACCAAATGGGAACAATTTGCTTGGGACATACAGAAGCTGTCTGGAGCTGGTCATTGTCACCTCAACAGCACACTTCTTGGAATTGTGGAAGCCATATATTCTGGGTAGGAAAAACTGCAAGAACGCTCTCTATAGCAGACGCCTGTGTACCCTTCACAACTGATTCAGTAGCCCTGAATCTCTGGTCCCTGCCTGGGGAACTCAGTCTCTTGGAAGGGACAGACTATATGTAATAAGGCCATCATCTCCCAAGTTCCCCAGGCTGTGATGGAGAACACAGGGAACTATGGGGGACTGACTACACATAGAAGTCAAGTGGGTCTTCCTATCAAAGGAGGCTACTGCCCGGATGAGGCAGATGTTTCTAGCTCCAGCATCTGCAGCCCAATGACTATATCACACTGCAAAGCCCTCTCAAGGCAGCTAAATTAAAAAACTGGTAATGGTGTTGGGGAAGTAGACACTGGTAGGATCCCTTGGAGCTCTGTGTGGCAACGAGGAGTAAAAGTGAGCATTCAAGCACCCTGTGACCCAGAGGCTTGCCCTCACTCCCACGGACAAACCCAGAGAGTCTTTCACACCACCCGCTGCAGATGTGGGCTGGAACCCTTAGTACTTGCCCAGCAGCCAGGAATGGAAAGTGCCTTGTCCTCCATGGAACAGAAACAAAGTGACAATGGCCAGCTGTGCAACATTTCATCTGGGTGAGCCGGAGGGACAAGGGCACTAGACAGATACATGACCGACTGTTGCTAAGGGCAGAATGACAGAAAAAACAAACACATAAAAATCTTTCCAGCAATGTCAAAATGTTTATACACAGCAAAGTCTAAAGCAGTGGTTCTCAACCTGTGGGTCACACCCTCTTGGGAGTCGAATGACCCTTTCATAAGGGTCACCTAAGACCATCAGAAAACACATACATTTATATTAAGATTCATAACAGTAGCAAAATTACTGTTGTGAAGTAACATTGGAAACAATTTTATGGTTATGGGTCACCACAACCTGAGGGTCACATCATTAGGGAGGTTGGAAACCCTGGAAAGAAAGAAGCATGGGAGGGTAGAAGTATGGGCCAGGCAGTGGTGGCACACAACTGTAATCCCACCCCTCGGGAGGCAGAGGCAGGTGATCTCTGTGAGTCTGAGGCCAGCCTGGTCTACAGAGTGAGTTCCAGGACAGCCAGGGCCACACACAGAGAAACCCTGTCTTGAAAACAAAGACAGAAAGGTGATATAGATATGTATATTTTTCTTGATGAAATGATTGTGAAGTGGGACTCGCCATTCTGAAAGAATAAAGAAACAAACAAAAAAGAAAAACAAGCCAGGCACTGGTGGCACACACCTTTAATTCCACCACTCTGGAGGCAGAGGCAGGCAGATCTCTGTGAGTTCGAGACCAACTTGGTTTACAAAAGCTAGTTCCAGGACAGCCTACAAAAACCACAGAGAAACCCTGTCTGGAAAAACCAAAAGACAAAACAAACAAACTAACAAAAAAATAACAAAACAAAAATCCAAGAAACAAAAACAACAACCTCAAAAATAGAAGCATGTCCTGGAAGAAAACGTGCTCACTTCATGACAGACAGTGGATGTGGGGGTGATCGGTAGCTAGCCTTAGGGAAAAGGGAGCACTAGCTAAACTAAGGAGTCAATGGAAGGAAGAGGAGGGACTGGGGAAATGGTGAGCTGGTTAGAGTGTATACTGCTCCAATAGGAATCCCAGCACCTCACTGGCAGCTTCCAATCATCTGTTACTCCAGGCAGATCTGTTGCCTCTGGTCTTCATGGGCTCTGGCATGAACTCGTTCCTCCCTAACTCCCCCACAGACACACCAGCACATGCATAATTAAAATCATAAATCTTTAAAAAGAAAAGGAAGGAAAAGAAACAGTATGAGGTGGCTAAGGATGTAGCTAAGTTGTTAGGAGTGCTTACCAACATTCATGAGGGTTTGACCCCCAGGACTGCATAACTTAGGCATGGTGGTCTGTTTCTGTGATGTAGGGTAGAGGCAGGAGTATTGGAACTTCAATGTCATTGTGGGCTTCTAAGGGAGCAAGTACTTGCCTATGCCAAAAAGCTTGGAGGCAAGTAATAGCTAGGTGTTCCCCACCTGGTTTCAGAAGCCCCCACAGCCAGGGCACAGAGAGCAACAACTAAGGAATCAAAAGAGGGTTGGGGCCTCTTTTGTGTGAGGAGGTGTTGGCTATGTCTCCAGCTTCATTGAAGATGATCCATGTATAGTTGTAGATTTGGTACGGGTTAGAGATGGCAGGAGCTCCCAGGGACAGCAGGCAGCAGACGATCCAGAGAAACAGCATCTTTGTATCTGAAATTTAAACACAGTTGGAATTTTTCTCAGGGTTTTCCCTGGGTAGGTTATATAATTTTAACAGACGCTCAGGCAGCCATCTGGCATTATTGGCCTCATTATCAAATATGCAGGCATGTCCTTTTCCCCAAATAAGTACTGGATCCGGTCCATGCCATTGGTTGGTAAGCGGATCTTTCCATAATGCCCGGGTATAATCATGTGCTGTGGTCGGATGCCAAAGGCAATCTTCAGCTGACTTTCCAAATTTATTATAGGTAAGGAAATTAAGCACTAACAAGGCATGGTTTAGCAGACTTTTAGGATTATTTTAGGGGTACATTTTTTCTCCCCCAGAATATAGTTTATAGAGCATATTCTTAAGTGTCTGGTGTGCTCTTTTGACAATTCCTTGACCTTGAGGATTATAAGGAATGCCAGTAATATGTTTGATTTGTAACTGAGCACAGAATTTTTTAAAAGCTTGACTGGTATATCCCGGGCCATTATCTGTCTTTACAATTCTAGGTGAAGGCAAAACGGTTAGGCAGGCAAGTACATGGCTCACAACATTTTTTTGTAGCTTCTCCTGACTGAAGTGTCAGGAGATAAGACCACTATTGTATCTACTGTTACATGAATATATTGGAGTTTGCCAAATGGTGAATAATGAGTAACATCCATCTGCCAAAGATGGCTGGGAAGCAGTCCCCTGGGGTTGACTCCAAGATGAGGTTCTGGAAGTAGAGTAAGACAGCCTTTGCATGAGCGAATGATTTCTCTGGCCTGTTCACGTGAGATTCCAAATTGTAAGCGCAGGGTATGGGCATTGAGGTGGTGTAAATCATGTGCCTGTTGGGCAAGGGTGACTGGCTCTGGTATGGGAGAGGTGACCTGGGCCAAAGCTACCATGTTGGTGGCTTGATCTACAATATCATTACCTTGTGACAGGGGTCCAGGCAGGCCAGAGTGTACACGATTATGACCCACAAGAAAGGGGAGGGTCCTTTTTAATATTAATTTTTGTAACATAAAAAATAAGGGCGGCACCTGTGGAAGGTTTATGTAGGGAACAGTTTCTAAACAAGGAACAAAGAAGGCCAAATAAGAACTATCCGTATAAAGGTTAAAGGGAGTGGAAGAAAGAATTTGAAAAACCTTAATTGGGCTAATAGTTGCACTCTCTGGGCTGAAGAGGCGGGCGTATGGAAATAATATATTTGGCCATCTATAGAATATGCAGCGGTGCCTGTGGACGACCCATCAGTAAACACCAAGGGAACACTTTTAAGGGGACTCTTTTTTGTTCCTAAAGGAAATATTACTGGTGTTTTATATAAAAACTATATAAGTTTATCTGAAGGATAATGATTATCAATTATCCCCTGGAATGACAAAAGATTAACAGCCTAAATATCCTCATTTTGAGCCAGCCAAGATGTCTGTGCAGGTGTATAGGGGAGTACTAGAACATTAGGATCTTTTCCAAATAATTTAAGGCTATTTTCTCTTGCTGTTTTTATTAATTGAGCAACTAAGCAAGGGTATGTAAGTAGCAATCGATTGGGAGATGCAAGCAAATGTGTCCAGTATAGGGGACTATCCTGCCAAAAAAGACCTGTAGGTGAAAAGGGGAGAGAAAAACTAAAAATTGTAGTGCTTATCCAGGGAAAAATAGCAGATATGTTGTTGAGCAATGGCCTGTTCCACCAAGTTTAGGGTTTGTCTTGCCTCATCTGTGAGGCTGTGAGGTGACAATGGATCAGAATCTCCTTTTAAAATATCAGATAATGGTTTTAATTCCCCAGTAGTATAGAGACACTGAATACAGATTGTCCAGCAGTTTTTTGAAGAGAAGCTAAATCGCAAGTAAGTTGAGAAAATTCTTTGTGATTGTAAAACCTCTTTGAGATTAGATATTTGTTGGGTAAGATGTTTTTTAGCCTAAATTAAAGCCTCCGTTGTGACGGAAGAGAGTGGAGCGGGGACCGCTGGATATGGTGGAGGCCCTTTAGGGGCAGTATAGCCCGCGAATGGCGGCCAGTCAGGGTTATGATAAGTAGCTGCAGTCTCAGAGGGATCCAAGGCTCTGAGGCCACATTGCGGGGGTGGGGGTGGGGGGCAAAAACAAGAAAAGTTTTAAGGCTGGGCGGTTTAGGGGGATCAAACTCTCCCAAGGATGGATAAAGGGAGGCAGAGGGCTCTTTTTCCTTTGGGGGCTTATGTGGAGGTTTTTTTTTTTTTTTTTTTTTTTTTTTTAACAAGGTTCAGGCTCTTCTAAGGGCATAGAAATTGACATGGAGGGGCACGGAGAGGAGCCTTTTTAAGGGGCTCCATTTGATTAGGAGTCTGTGAGTAGGACAGGGGTTTTAAGAATTCCTCAATGGCAGAAGTTAAATGAGCTGACCCAGGGGAGTTAGTAAGGATGTCGTTAATGATATTCCAATAGTTAAAAGTCTGCAACGGAATAGACTCAGGGCCCTGTTCTTTAAGTAGTTTATTAAGATCCTCACCCACCTTTTGCCATGTCAGGGGGTGAATATCTGGTTCTTCGAGAATAACCCAAGGACACGTTTTAGAAACGAAAGCAAAGAATTAACTCTTTACATGAAACTCTAATTCCTCTTTCCCAAAAAGAGGACTTGAAGTCCTTAATGAACTTAACCTCCATAGACAAATGTTGGCCCATTAATGTGGAATGGAACCAGGGGCCACTCACCAGGAATCGGCGTGCTCATGAGTGGTGAGGACGGATTCCAAATCGCCGGGCTGCAGCTCGCAGGTCAGGCAGTCGTCTTGGTGCTTGCTACCGAGGATTCTCTACAGGGTTGAGGGACTCCGTTCGCGTACCTCGGACCCCACGTTGGGCGCCACTTGCCGACTTGCGGGACCAAGTTATTCATGGGTCAAGGTGGACAAGAATCTGAACATAAATGGGCGAGAAAGAGGGAACGAGACCAAGCAATGGTTTGTCAAGGTCTGAATTTATTAGGCACGAAGAGGGGTTTTTAAAGCAAAGCAGGGAGGAAGTAGGGAGGTGGTAACTGTGCTGACTCTGGGGCTCTGGTAGTCGTCCCAGACCATTGTGGTCTTACTCCAAATCATCTGCTTATCTCAGTTACTGGAGTAAGTGGAAGACGCTGCTCTTGAGCAGTTTCATGTTTTGCCAACATAAGACTCAACTAGAGGTTATGGCGTAAACAACTCTGCAAGAGAATGTGACTCGAGGCCGGCTCCCAACAGGGCACAGATGGGGCTGTGGCAGATGGGTGCAAGGCTGGCTGGCCTGAGCTGTGGGACAAAGGCAAAGGGCAGATGTGACCAGATGTTCCAGAGAGCGAGAGTGGGGCAGGGGCCTGGGAAAAACCTACAGGCCAGTTTCCTGCATCCTTCCGACACGGCCGCTGGGGAGGGCCTGGGAAGCCAGGGACCCAGGTCTGGGTCTCAGGGCTGATGTGATCCTGCGTCTCAACCTGGGTCTACCGCACCCACACCCTGCACAACCGTGCCACCCAGACGTAGGGAAGCACAGGAATCTGTGGATGCAACCACACCCTCCTGGCCACAGCGGGGCTCAAAACCTCCTACTGAGCTCTCATTGCCACTTGTGCATAAGCAGATCCAAGAATCGCCTCCAGCGAGGCTCCATGAACCTGGAGGTCTTCAACAGCAGCGACTGGACCAAAGGCACAGGTGGTAGTGTGTAGGGCCTGCTGCTACAATCTAGAATCACAAAGCCTGGGTCCTCTATACCATGCTGAGACTTTACAAACCTAACTCAAGGATCCCTAGGGGAGCCCAGCATGATGTGGCGTCAAACCCGTAACCTCAGCACTTGGCAAGAGTATCAGAGGTTAAAGGGCATTCTCAGCTAAGAATCTTTTTCGAGTCCTGGCCTATATGAGACCCCATATCAACAAAACAAAGTATCTGGAGGACTCTACGTACCAGGTTCTGGCCAGTGCTGAGATGTTTCAGGGGACAGAAACAACTCCAGTCTTTGTACCGGGCAGCTTTTATTTTGGAGGTGGGGACAAGTAGATACTCAATACAAATGCATAACATTATCTCATAGGAGAACGGATATTATTATTACTACTACTAATTTTGAGATTACCTTGCTATGTAGCCTAGGCTGGAACTCAGGATATCCCTGCCTTGTCACCTCAGCCCCCTATTCTAGGATAATAGGTACACACCATTGTGTGATGTGTAAAATGTAATCTTTTTTATTTTTTTAAATTTACTTATTTTTATTTATGTGTATGACCTTCCTGCACACAGTAAGTATATTGTACGTGTTACCTGGTGCCCCAAGAGGCCAGAAGAGGACATTGGAT
>JANBXA010000391.1:17600000-17912500 GCA_030556225.1 Cricetiscus sungorus
CTTTTTATTTAACAAGGCTAGGATAGCTACCCCAAACCTTTCTTGTGCATACTCAGAAGGTAAGGGATTCAACTTCTGAGATAAGCTGCTGGCTGCACATCCAACCAAGACTAGTTTTCTTTATTTATTTTAGATAAAAATCATTTAAGCCAGGAGTTGGTGGCGCATGCCTTTAATCCCAGCACTCGGGAGGCAGAGGCAGGCGGATCTCTGTGATTTCAAGGCCAGCCTGGTCTACAGAGCTAGTTCCAGGACAGGCTCCAAAACAATATAGAAATCCTGTCTCCATAAACAAACAAACAAACAAACAAAATTTATCATGTGTTTGTGTGTATGTATTTGTGGGTGCTTATGGGAGCCAGAGGTGTCAGATTTCCAGGAGCTAGAGTGACAAGCTATTGTGAGCCACCATATGGGTGCTGGGTCCTCTGTAGGAGCAAAAAAAAAAAAAAAAAAAAAATGCTCTGAACCATTGAGTCATCTCTCCAGCTCTTTTCTTCTGTGCCAAGGTCTTACGTAGCTCCAGCTGGCCTTGAACGAACTTGCTATGTAGCTCAGACTGTTGGATCCTTCTATGTCCCATCTTTTGAGTACTGAGATGACAGATGTGTACCACTATATCTGGTTTATGTAGTGCTGGCAACTGAACCCAGGGCTTTGTGCATGCTAGGCAAGTGAGCTTCCCTTTCCAGATGCAGAACATAGGTTTTCTGTTTGTTTTCATAACAGGGTCTCACTATGTAACCCTGGCTGGCATGGAACTGGATATGCAGGGCAGGCTGACCTCAAACTCACAGAGGTCTGCCTGTCTCTACTTCTGGAGTGCTGGTATTAAAGGTGTGTGTCACCATGCTCAGTGGAACATATTTTTTAAGGCACGATGGCATACATTTGTAATCCCAGCATTTGAGAAGCAGAGGTGACTGAAGCAGGAGTTTGAAGACATTTTTTCCTACAGAGGGATTTAAGGTCAGTTTAAGACCCCATGTCAAGGGGTTGGATAGATGGGTCAGAGGTTGGGAGCACTGGTTGCTCTTCCAGAAGATGTGGGTTCAATTCCCAGCACCTTCATGGCAGTTTTTTAACTGTAACCCCAGTTCCAGGGATCTGACACTCTTACACAGACATACATACAAGCGAAACACAGTGCACATATAAAAAAGACCCCATATCAGAAATAAAAAATCATGGAGACAATGACAATTTTCTTTCTTTTTTCTTTTCAAGACAGAGTTTCTCTTTATAGCCCTAGTTGTCCTGGAACTCAATGTGTAGATTAGGCTGGCTTCAAATTCAGAGATCCACCTGCCTTTGCCTCCTGAATTGTGGGATTAAAAAGCAGGCACTACCACACTGGCTTGGCAGGCTGTTTCAGAAGGGATTAGGATGAGGATTATATGGGCAACTCAGACTTGATGTGGACCTTCTGTGGTGGTGTCCATGTTTCTGCGGCCTTTGGCAGTCTGTGATGCGGTGTTTCTTGTAGTGTGCTGAGTAAAATGATGACACATCCACAGTGGAACACTTAGAGACACGATTGGCTTTAAATGGCATGGAAGTCTTACTTAGTTCACTCTCCTGAATGCTGAGATAAGTAGCTCCTTTGTGCGGGCAGGAGGAGATAGACTTGGGAAGTGTGAAACACTATTTTACATGGGGGGATGGGGAGCTGGGGCAGCCAGTGACTTCCAGGATCCCATTGGAATGGAGTTTCTGATTCTGTTTCTGTCATTGGCAAAATTCCCAGCTCACCCCAGTGTCCTTCATTTATGTCGAGGTGGAATTGTATGTTTGAGGACTCAGTTAGTTCATGAGCAGTTGAGGTTGGCTATAAACCAAGGAGGAATAATGTCTCCAATATCACTTAGAGACCTGGCAAACAAGCTTGGAAGCACCCAGAGCTGAGCACCTTGATTCCAGGAGACTTTCATCACCTATGACATGACATCTGTGGCCATGATATGTGGCCATCACCTGGTCAAGCCATACAGTCACTTTTTTTTTTTTTTTTTTTTTTTTTTAAGAAAGGGTTTTTCTGTAGTTTTAGTTTGGAGCCTGTCCTGGAACTCACTCTGTAGACTGGAACTTGATCTGTAGGCCAGGGCTGGTCTGGAACTCACAGATATCCTCCAGCCTCTGCCTCGAGAGTACTCTTCAGTACTTCCCCCCCCCCTCGGTTTGTTCTTCTAGGCAGTCTAGGCAGGGTCTTGCTATAATCCTGGGCAGGCAGTGAAGCTGCCTGTGTGCCTAAAATGCAGGAAACCCTGTGCTCTCTTCCTAGCACCACATAAACTTAGCATACTTCTGTAATCTTAGTCCTCAGGAGGTAGAGACGGGAGGATCAGAATTTAAGATTATCTTTAGCTACACAGCAAATTCAAGGTCAGCCTGTGTACCTAAGACCCTATTTCAAAAATATAATAAATTAAAAAAAAAAAAAAAAAGAAATTGCAATCCGTATGCCTCAGCATCTGGAGTGAGAGCAGGAATTGTGGGCAGGTCTATCATACCTGGCTTTGATCTTAAGTTTTAAGTACCTACTGTCATGCTCTGGCCAAGTTCTGGGAAGACAGTGGTAGGTAACATTTAGTCTCTTTCCCTTCTTAGCTTTCTTGAGGTTTGCACATGACCAAGGTCATGACCTAAGTCATTAATCGATATTAATAATGATGATAATGATCTAATGTGCTTCCAGTTTCAGGCTGGAATAGCTAAACTACTTTCATATCCCGGCTTTGCTGCTTGGTGGACATACATCTTTGCAAAACAATCCCAGCCGTGCCACTGGTAAGGCTGTGGTGGGAAAGTAGGAGACAATGACAAACTTGAGACATCCTCCTGTCCTTAGCTTAGTCTGGCTAAGTCCCCAAGAAGCCACAAGGACTGGAGTTGTTCTTGGGACTGGAGCCCTGGGTTTCCTGCATGCTGGAGAAGAACTCTATCAGAAAAAAAATAGATTAGTAAACTTTTTAAAAGATCTCTATGGGGGTGGGGTGGGGCACAGCTCTAGCCTGGCGCTTAGTCCTGCTTACTTCGTTTGTCCTGCAGCATACCTTTGCTAGCTTGCCACCACCTTGACATCAGTGGCCTGGCCTGCCACGCTAAGTTGCTTGCATGCACAGTATCACCTCCTTTTGCTGAGGAGGAAATACAGTGTGGAGGAGGATGGCTGCTAGCCCAGTCAAGGACAGCAGGCTGGTTGATTCCCAAGATCAGGGTCTATAGAAGGTGGGGGCTGGGAGCTGGAGGCTCCTCCTCTTGGTCAGCTCCCTCCCTCCCCTGGGAAAATCCAACAGGTGGTGGGGCCACTGTGCTGGGCCATTGTGTGGCCTAGAGGGTCTTGAGTGCATATGTGTGGGAAGATGGATGCCTTCATTACCATGTGAATCCTGGGAAAGCTTGGGGCTGGAGGTGGGTGGGCATGGGGACTTGGCTGGCCCTGGCCAGACCACACAGCGGCTGGGAAGAGGGTCCACTCGAACCCTGAGAGAGTCTTTTAAAATTCCAGGTAATGGGATTCCTCTTCTTACTTAGTTACTTATTTTTAGGACATTTCCATCCCGTGAAGCTTAAACAGGACACAGATGGGAATAAGGATTTTTAAAGGGAGGAACATGCGTTTTCCATCCATACTTTTTCAGTTGCAATTTCCCACAGCTGGCACCGGCCCACCAAACACCTATCACAGCAAGCTGTAGCTCCGCAGGGATACTTCCTGGCAGGGCTCTTCCAGATGGCTCCTCAAATATGTCCCAGGTAACACCAGAGTGATTAGCGACTAGTTGATGAAGAAATTGATAGAGGCAGGGTTTGTACCTTGAAACTGGATGTAGTCAGTTTGGTCAGAGGGCTGTCTGATGATGGGAAAAGAGGTGAGGAAGAGACAATGACGCTAGACCAACATGTCCAGTGACCATGTATCCCCACTTTACAGATGATGAGAATCCACAAGGAGAGAACGGCACAGTCAGAATGGCACGGTCTGTTTCTCTAATCCAGAGTTTCTGGAGTTCTTCCGTGGGGGGCAGAAAAGGGGAAGACACATGGGAGATGGGGTGAGAGAAGGGACACAGAAAATCAAAACTGGGAAGTGACCTAGGCAGAGAGAAATGAGGACCCCAAATTCAGACCTAGCACGCACGCACCACACACAGAGCAGAGAGGAGGTGGGAGGGCACAGGCTTACAAAGCGCTATAAGCCCATTCTCAGCTGGTGGCTCCTCTCCCCATCAAGCAGCCCACCACATTCTCACAAATGCACATTCTCCTAAGTGTAACAGAAACACACGGGCACAGGCATGTACAATGTGGAGGGAAGAGCACAGCAGCCACTGGTTTAGCCTGAGCTCTGGCACTAGACCAAAATGGTCTCCGATGGTGAAGGCCCACTTGGCAAAACCCAAATCGAGATGCTTATCTGACTGTCCAAGAAATTGGGAAGGATTCGAGCCAACTGCTCAGCAAGCCAGTCAGCCAGGTGCACTGGGGAGTTGCCATTCTGTGTCTGTGACCTTATACCCAGCACTCAGAAGGCAGAGGTAGGTAGATCTCTGTGAGTGGAGGCCAGCCAGGAAGCAAGTTCTAGGCTAGCCAGGGCTAGACAGCGAGACCCTATCTAAAAAAAAAAAAAAAAAAAAAAAAAAGACGTTGGGCAGTGGTGGCACATGCCTTTAATCCCAGCACTCTGGAGGCAGAGGCAGGTAGGTCACTGTGAATTTATCATCAGCCTGGTCTACAGAGTGAGTTCCAGGACAGTCAGGGCTACACAGAGAAACCCTGCCTTTAACCCCTCCCCAAAACCCAACCCCCGCCCAAGACCCCACAACACAACAACAACAACAAAAAACCAAACCAAAAACGGTCTTTAGTGTTATTAGTCTCTCTTTATAGTATTACCTTGTCTACCATGCCTTCCCTATAGAAACTACCACAGAAGCTTCCTAGAAATACACAGAATTTAAATGGAGCTACCCTGTAATGGGATAACAATGTCCTTATAGACACCTCAGGGCAACAGTGAAAAGCCCAGTGCCAGGAATGGGTTACCTCCTTTGAAGTTGCAGGCCAACGAAATCCCATAGACACTCAAACATTACAGACTATGCTATGAGACCTTGACAGTAAGACCCTCTTGCTGAAGACAGCACATACTTGAGTCATAGAACATGGAGAAACTAAGCTGGTACTGATCTGGAAGCTTCATCTCTACTGGCTTGTTTTATAATCTTGAAGGCACTACCTGTGCTACCAGAGGAGAAAAGTAATCATCAGTCTTATCCAGCTATGAGTCCTGCCCAATGACACAACAGTGGCACAGACATAATGGGGAGAACCAATCACTTTCTGATTGGGTTTAAATATTGATCTGTAAGGTGAACCCCATACCTAACACCACTCTCAGGCCAAGAACCTGTGGTTAGATAGGTCATAGACCTAAGATTGGCCTTAGCTTGGGTTTGTCCTAACTAGTTTTTGTAACTTAACCTGTATGTTTACCCTACATTTACCTCATCTCTCTGTACTGCTCATGCTGCTTCCTCCATGTCCAGCTGGTGATTTAACCTCTCTCCTTCCCGGAGTTCTCTCTCTGCGCTGAAAGCACACCTATACCTCCTGGCTAGCTATTGACCATCCAGCTCTTTATTACACCAATCACAGCGGTACATTTTCTACTACTACTACTCTGCTAAATAGTATTTAGTATTAAATAATATTTAAATATTAAATTAATTAATTGATTAAATAGTGTGAAGTTGACTCCTAACGATTTATTTTCATACCCATAGGTTAGTGAATCTCTCAATTCTCATCTGAGAAGTTTGTATTCACAACAGATGGAAAAGAACACAACTGGTCAAGGTATAGAGAATAGAAGAGTGCAGAATGCTGAGCCCTGAATGGGATGTCTTCTTCACAACCCTCTTCCTAAGGCTCAGGGATTATTGTGGAAGAGGTGGTGGAAGGTTGTGAGAGCCAGAGACAATGGATGACAACAAGGGAAGTGTTCCCCAGACACAGCAGGGCAGCTAGCTGCACATCAGAACCGGTAAAGGCCGTGACAGCATGCACAAGGCCTGAGAAACCTAACCCAGACAAAATCTCAGTATAGAGAGGGGAGGCAGCATCAAGCTCCACCCCTAGCTGAGAAGGTATTGGCAATTAATTGATACCTTCTGGGAGTGGGAGAGTCAATTTTCTTTAATGGTGTGGTCTCTAGTGGGTGGCTCACATTTCAGAAGGCCACACACATAAGAATATACAAGCAACACATATTGGCCTAGATGGATTAAAAAAAAAAATAGGATTCAGAGTTGGGCGAGTAGAGAAAGTTGGAGTGGGTCTAGGAGTAGGGTAGGGTTAGGTTGAGTATGATAAAAAAAAATATTGTGACATTTTCAAAGAACTAATACAAAAATGAGAGATCAACACCAATAAAAACAGTACCAACAGGGCCTTATGTTGAGGAATGTCCTGTACAGTGCGTGAAAATGTACCGCTGTGATTGGTATAGTAAAGAGCTGGATGGTGTATAGGTGTGATTTCAGGGCAGAGAGAGAACTCCGGGAAGGAGAGAGGTTAAGTCACCAGCTGGACATGGAGGAAGCAGCATGAGCAGTACAGAGAGATGAGGTAAACGTAGGCTTAAACATACAGGTCAAGTTACAAAAACTAGTTAGGACAAACCCAAGCTAAGGCCAAGCACTCATAGTTAATAATAAGTCTCTGCGTCATTATTTGTAAATTGGTGATCCCGATGAGAAAGTTCATCTACAGCCTTGTACTTGTTAAACAGGTATTTTTTCATTAAGCTACATTCCTAGCCTAATAAATGTCTTTTTTTAAAAAGAATTAAAAAAAAAAGATTTTAGATGTTTTGCCTGCATGTATTTATTTCTGCACTACATGAGTGTCTGGTGTCTGCAGAAGAGGCCATCAGATCCCCTGGATGTTACTGGACCTACTGAGTCACAGACGGTTGCAAGTGACCATGTGGGTGCTATGAACCAAGCAAAGGACCTCTGCAAGAGCAGCAAATGCTCTTAACCACTGGGCTGTCCCCCCAGGGCCCCGACAAAGGCTCTCTCTCTTTCTGTCTGTCTGTCTCTCTCTGGCTCTCTCTTCAGGGTTTCTTTGTGTAGCTCTGGCTCTCCTGGAACTCAGAGATCTGCCTGTATCTGCCTCCTGGTGCTGGAACCAAGGCTATCAGCCACCACTGGCTAGGCTTTTTTTTTTTTTCCTTCAAGAAATAGTTTCTCTGTGTACCCCTGGCTGTCCTGGAGCTTGCTCTGCAGACCAGGCTGGCCTTTAACTGAGAGATCTGCCTCCTTTTGCCTCCTGAAATTAAAAGTGTGTACCTCTGCCAGGTGATGGACCATCCAGCTAGGAAAATGGTGTCTTCATGTGAGAAATTGGGAAGGTTCTTGATAGCTATATGGCCTTGGGCAGATCCTCCTCCTCTGTGCCTTTATTTCCCAATCTGTAGAATGGGAACTGACCCTATGGGATGGGGCTGATGAGGCTTAAGAATATTAAGCACTCTAACACTTGGAATGCTGTCGTCACACAGTGACTAAGAATGACAACTACTGTTGGTGTATATGAAGGCTCATATCTGTGTTGCCCAGTTCAGACTGGTATCTCCCAGACAGGGTCATCCATGAAAGTACATGCAGGCTCACACATATGTAAGTCTGTGTGTGCATATGTGTTGTCCTCACTAGTTTTTATGTCATTTTGATACAAACTAGAGAGTTATCTGAGATGAGGGACACTCAACCCAGAAAGATGTCTTTATAAGACAGAGCTGTAGGGACTGCAGGGCATTTATCTTCCCTCTCTCTCTCTCTCTCTCTCTCTCTCTCTCTCTCTCTCTCTCTCTCTCTCTCTCTCTCTCTCTCTCTCTCTCTCTCTCTCTCTCTCTCTCTCTCTCTCTCTCTCTCTCTCTCCCTCTCTCTCTCTCTCCCTCTCCCTCTCTCTCTCTTCTTCTTCTTTTGGGGTGGGGTGGGTTCAAGACAGGTTTCCCTGTGTAGCCTTGGTTGTCCTGGAACTCACTATGTAGATCAGGCTGACCTCAAATTTCCTGCCCCTGCCTCCCAAGTGCTGGGATTAAAGGCAGACAAACATTTTTTAAGAATTAAAGAAAGACAGTTGGGAGAAGACCCAATCCATTGTGGGTGGGGCCACCCCTAGGCTTGTGGTCCTGGATTCTGTAGGAAAGCAGGCTGAACAAACAGTGAGGAACAAGCCAGTAAGCAGCACCCCTCCATGGCCTATGCATCAGCCTCCAAGTTTCCACCCAGTTTGAGTTCCTGCCTTGACTTCCTTCAATGGACTGTGACTCAAGATGCGTAAGCCAAATAAATCCCTTCCCAAGTTGCTTTTGTTTGTGGTGTTTCATCATTGCAATAGAAACCCTAAGACATGTGTCTTGTGCACACCCCAAATGTGTACATTGTAGGAGACACTGCGCACAAGGAAAAAGGTTCCTAGGCTCTTTGCTCCTGGAACACTCTGTGGTGGGTGAGTAAGAAATGCAGTTCATTCTTTTCAAGCCTTCTGAACCTCTCTGCACTACCCCAGATAGCTTCACATCAACCCTGCTGGGATATGCTTCTTTCTGGGACCCAACCAGGCCCCAGACATCTTGAGGCCTGATACTTTTTTTCCCTCTGCAGCATGTTGGATCAAATCTTGGCCTTGCATGCCAGGCCAGTGCTGTTCCACTCAGCTGCTTTCCCCAGCCTCTGTCTGAGGACTTTTCAAGGAGACAGTTTGAGGAGTTGCTTTGAATCTGTCTCCTACTTCATGGGCTCTCAAACTGGGCTAAAGAGAAGTTCCTCAGTTCTGGGTAACTGCTGGAGAACAAAGTTCACCCCTGGCTGAGAAGGCCCCGCCCAGAGTATGAATTTCCTGTAGTTTGCCTCAGAAGTTTCTGTGACTTTAAGTCTCCTTAAGATAGAGATTCAAGGTGGAGAAGCCTCCTTATCCATCTTCTGCAAGGTTCTTTTCCTCCGCCCATCCTTTCTTCCACCCTTCCTTCCTTCCATTCTTTTTCTTTTCTTTTCTTTTTCCTTTTCTTTTTGGTTTTTCCAAGACAGGGTTTCTCTGTGTACCTTTGGCTGTCCTGGAACTTGCTCTTGTAGACCAGGCTGGTCTTGAATTCACAGAGATCCACCTGCCTCTGCCTCCCAAGTGCTCACCTGGCTGTCTTTTTTTTTTTTTTTTTTTTTTTTGGAAATGAAACTTAACTATATTATAGTGTCTGTATGTGTGCATCCCAAGATGGAGACAGTTTGCAGAAAGCAGCTCTCTCCCTTCTACCACATGGATCCTGAGGATCAAACTTGAGTTATTAGACTTGGCAACAAGTGCTTTCTATCCAGGGTCATCTTGCTGGACCTGTCTCTCTTTTGAGACAGTTTCTCATAGTGAAGGCTTGTTATGGCAGGTCTCCCCGCCAGCCTCCTGGTCCTGCCACCACGTGGGCCCACAGCCGCGCCAGCCCTAAATAACACTCAGAGACTCTGTATTTGATACAATCCTGTTGGCCAGTTACCATTATTGTTTATGGGCTAGCTCTGTCTTAATTATTAACCCATTTCTACTTATCTAAGTATTTCCACGTGGTCGTCTTATCAGGGAGCTGCGGCTGGCGTCCTGCTTCTTCCCCGGGCTACATCTCGACTTCTCCCTACTTCCTCTTTCCTCCTCCTGGTCTCCTAGCCCCGCCTATCTTGTTTCCTATTGGCCACAGGGCTTTATTAACCAGTATGAGAAACATATATACAGAATAACATCTCCCATCAAAGGCTAGTCTTTAACTTCTGCATTTTAATTATTTATATTTTATGTGTAGGGATGAGTGCACACTTCATCACACGCAGTCCCAGGTCATCAGGCTTGCATACAGGAGAACTGTCTTGTCTGACCATTGAGTTCTTGCCTAGCTGGCGGCCTGAAATTTCTGAACCTTGTATTGGGATTACAGGCATGAACTACCACACCCAGTCCTAAGGCTGCGTTTGAATAAACCTGTTTCCCTCTACCAACTTCTGGTCCTCTGTTTTTTGGTGGTGAGCTGTAAGAACTTGATTATTCACATGAATGAGGCCATGAGAAAATTGCCAGGAAATGCTAAGGGACATCTGGATGACCTTGGGTCCACCCTACAGCATGCCTTGAGTTCTGTGCCTCTCCTTTCTATCCATCCCTGGATAGAAAGTAGTCTCTGCCCTGGCCCCTGCCCTTGTCTATTTTAATACCCATTAAGGATGATGGCACTTCCCAGCTCAGAGTCCTCCCTTGGCTCCCATTGTCTTCTGAGTTCCTTGGTCTGGCTTTGTGTGAAGGCTGTTTACCTCCCCCCACCCCAAAGCCTCTGGCTTCTCCCCCTCTGCTGGGCCCTTTTCCTCTTTTGGACCAGGACTCACTCTTGGAGGAAGTGATGAAAAGCCAGGGAGGGAGGTGATCTTCCTCTCCTCACTTTGCTGTATATTTGATGTGGAGTTCAGCAGTTTTTCATTGAAGTCTCATCTCTACTGTTTCTTGCTGAGGTTCTTGTTACCATTTGGTTTTGGTACAGGGATTGAGCCCAGGATCTCCCTCTTCTAGACCAATGCTCTACCAACAGCTCTGGCTCTAGCCTCTGAGTCAAAATATTGAACTATGAAATCTGATAAATTATTTTCCTGAATCTAGGTACTCTACAAACTTGTAGGTACCCCATGATGGATTTATTTAACTTTTTTTTTAGATTTACTATTTTATGTGATGGAGTATATGTGTGTGCATGATGCCTGTGGCGGTCAAAAGATGGTGTCAGATACCCTGGGTCTGGAGTTATAGACAACTGTGAGCTGCCATGTGGGTTCTGGGAATTGAGCACCCGTGGTCTACAATAGAAACAAGTGCTTTTGACGGCTGAGCCAACTCTCCAGCTTTGGATCAAAGTCTTTATAAATACAAATAAGAGATTGCATATGTCCTAGCCTGGTATATATGAATTCCATCCAGGCTAGCCTGGGTTTCACAGCAAAACTGTATCTCAAAACCCAACAATCCACTCAATCTAAATACCACTACCCTACAAAAGTAAAAGGAAATCTTCCAAGTAGAATTTTGTGTTTTTTTACCTTCAAGTTTATCTAGTATTTGTTTTGGGACAACAGGATTTTATGTAATCTCAACATACCTCAAACACTGCAGTGAAGCTGGCTCCAAACCCCCAATCCTTCTGACCCCCCATCCCCGGCCACCCCACAATTCTAGGATTACAGGAATGTGCCACGTCGCTTAGCTTTCACTTAATATTTTTTACATCTTGTGGAGATTCTTCCATAACATCTTTTACTGAAGATATACTGGGTGTCTTTGCTTCCAAGGACGGCTTAATCCTGAGCCACCATGGAAGAGGAAACCTCAGCTCCGAGATGAAACAAAGGGTGCCGCCTCATCTGAAGGACTGCTCTGGACCTTTGCATCCATTCACTTAAATAATGGTGCCTGCATGAGTCTGCACTAGGCCAGGTGTTGGGGGATACAAGTGTTCCCTCATTTTCTAGGTAAGAACACCAAAGGACAGGGTTGGAGATACAGCTCAGTGATAAAGCGCTCTCATAGCACATGCAAGGTCACAGATTCAGTCTCCTGTGACTGGGATGAAAGAAAACAAAAGTTGCGAAGGTAAAACCAGACTAAATTCCAAAGCTTGTCCTTGGGCCAGTTGACCCCGCCCTCCTGGGTGGGACCAACCCGGCCACGCCCCCAAGGCGAACGGCTTCCGGCCACAAAGCTGCTCAGGCGACCAGCCCAGCTGGTGGCCCCCGCAGTGCGTAGGGAGGCGGTCCAGACTCGCTGGAGCCAGGCGCTGGCCGGGCCTTACCGCCTGCGGAGTCCAGGTGTGGCCTTGGCGGGGGCGGGAGAGGTGGCGCTTTCCTTCCCGCTCACATGGCCCTTCCTGGCAAACCCCGTAGGATGCTGCTCCTCCCCTGGCCGGCAGTCACGCGGGGTGTCCAAAGTGGGAGAGCAGGAAGGAGGTTCATGCCGCCGCCGCCGAGACCCCAGCCAGCCTGGCTTTACATCCCCCCTGGGGTGGTGGCAGTGGTACTTAGTTTTGCAAGGACAGCTCGATGGCATAAGCCCTTGCTTTGCCCACCAGGACTCGGGACAGGAGGCTCCTCTTCTGTGGTGCCCATCTTGACATATATCCACTATTAAAGTCAGTCTCCCCAAAGGAATGCGTCTTGCAGGACATCAGCTCTGGAGAGCCTCCGTTTGTGTTCCTTGCTACATCCTCAGTGTCTTAGCTAGCGCCTGACACACTGCATGGAAACAGCAGGGCTCTGGACTTCCCATGAGGGGGACTGGCCTGGGAAGGACGCTCTCACCCCTTAGCTAAGGATAGGGGCCAGATGTCAGGACACTGCCATCCCATCTTGGAAGCCAGTCTTGGGAAGCCTTTGACGTTGTCATCCTCACCCTGACCCCACACCCCTAAGTGGAAAAGAAAAAAATCAGGAATCTAGCAATCTAGCAGTGGTTGAACACAAGCTTAGAAGCAAGACACATTGTTCAAACACCCCTGCCCCCTCCAGGCACCTACTAATGGGCTCACTCCCTCAGTTTCCTTATCTGTAAAGATGATGGTGGGTGCCATATAGAGCTCTAGTCTCCAGTGCAGGGTTAGTGGTGCATCAGCACGATCAATCGTGCTTTTTTTTCATGCTTTTTTTTTTTTTTTTTTTAAATAGGGGCCTGTCTCTCCTGCATGGCTGGCTGGCCTGGAATTTGCTATGTAGATCAGGCCTATCTCAGCTTGTGCAACCTGTACAAGTATTGGGAGGACAGGCATACAACACACAGGGATAGAACAAGTATTTCTAGAATACTACCAGCACAATGCTCTCCTGGTAAGCATGGAGCATCAGGGGTTTCTTGAGGGATGGCCCTGCCCCTCACAGCCTTCTCCTGCTGCAACCAGGAGAAGCCAAGGGACATAGAGGACACCACAAATCAGGGGAAATCGGTTTGAAAGCAGCTTCCCAAGAATCCACCTCCACCCCAGGGTGAGCCTGGCACTAGGCCCACCAGAGGCTCTGCCCAACCACCCACCCCGCCTCCCAGTGTACAGGACCAATGTGTGCCCGGCCTGGTGCCATTTTTCCATGGGGCTCAGGCGGTGGCGGTTCACATCTGGAGTCTAGACTCAGAGGCTCTGCCGGCCGGGCCTACCGCCCGGGCTGGGCCCCGCTGCCCGCTGTTTGCTCAGCTGAAGCTGGTTAATTGGAACTGGAGTGGCCTCTGTGGCTGGCTGGCCAGGCAGGCCCTGATCGGCGCTGCAAGGTCTGTGGAACATCTGGCCGGGCTAGGACGGTCATTAGGTGGCAGGCGCCTGGCGCCACTGCCACCTCAGCCTCTGCTGGGGGTCGGCAGTGACTCAATAAGGCCTTTGTGGGCTGTGGGCTGTAGAAGCCAACCACACAGTGTGCCTGGGCTGCCTGCCCCATCTGCCACCCTCAGAGGGGCTTTGTTCCAGGACCACACGGCCTCCCCCTGGAGGCAGCATAAGCCTGTGGAGATCGGAGAAGACCCCCTGGCTGGAGGAGCCTTTGAGGTTTTCCTCGCCACAGAATTTTAGACCCAGAGAAGTTGGGTGGCTGACTCAGGGGCCCAGCATAGCAGCCTCAGTGACTCGGTTCTAGAAGGTCTGAAGATCAGCGTAGTACTTCAGTATGTTGAGCGGGAGTCAACTGCTTCAGGTCACATCCATGTCTGAGGGCGGGCCATCCCATTTCCTCATCTGTACAGTGAGGCTAACAGTAACACACATCGCTTAGGACTATAAGTGCAAAGTAGCAATCCTGTATCAACACACATTGGTCCACATCAGAACCCAGGGAAGACTCAACCTCCAGTCTCTTTCAGGCTCTGGCCATGTTTCTTCTCTGACCACTTTCAATATGTTATTTTTAGCCATTAAAACTGAACCCTGTACGGGGAAGGTCATGGGCTGAGAACCAGAAGCCAGGCTCTTGGGTCATGGCCATTCTCTGGTCTGTTTTCTCACTTGGGCAGGTAGACAGAGCTGAGCTGCCCTTCCCTTGTCCTCTGACCTCTCCTGAAGGTTAGAGGTGAGGGACAACTGGCTTTGGGATCCCTACCTCCTGACCCTGGATGGCATCTGCTAGTCCCTGGGGATACCCTCTTCCCAACCTAGGCTCTCTGAAGATCTGGGCTTTATGTTGGGAAACTCAGGAACGGGCAGAATGGAAAAGCTGGAGCTTTGATCTCCAGCCAGATAGACAGCAAGCCCAGGGCGAGGCGTCTGTCTACAGTTACAGGTCCCCTTGTCGAGTCAGGCTGCCCCATGCTACTCTCTTCATCTTCTCATACCAAGGCCAGAGGGACACAGCGATCCCGTGGCCACCACCTTCACTGTCTCCAGGTGGCCTGGCAGTGGGGTGGGCACCCAAGAAGGGGCGTGCAGAGAGAGACCTAGTGAGCTTAGCACAAGACACTAGGTGAAGTTGCAGAGAATCTTCCAGGGGGAGCACAGTGGCCTGCCAACCATGGGATGAGTTTTTAATGTGAGCAAAGTCAGTCCACAATACAAAAATCGAAAAACCACATTCGGTTCCCACCTGGCTTCTGGGGAAAGAAGAAGCAGAGGGTTTCCTTTGCCTGCAGGGGAGGAGGAACAACAGAGGAAGCCAGAGAAGGGGAGAGGGAAACAGGCAGCAGAAGTCCACTCCCCATCCTGGAGCCACCTCCGCCTCCGGCAGGTGTCCTCCGTCTGTGTGGCCTACAGGTCATCCTCCGCCGGTCTGGTCTGGCCCTCAAGGGTCAGGGAGCGCCGCCTCATTTCTCCTTCTTCTCCAGTCTCTTCGATGCTGACGCCTCTGTTGTCTCCTCTTTGGATTCAGTCCCAGTTGCTGGATCTTTAGGGTTTGACTCCTCATAACTGACCAGGAAACAAAGGAACACACGTGGAGGAGGCTGAGGGCACAGTCTTTGTTAACCCCGATCTTTGCAATCTCAGGGAATGACAAGGGTCACTGCATCTCTGCCTAGCCTCTGCCAGTACCTTACCCCAGCCCTCTGTGTGTCCTGCTGGACTTGCTCTGTGCCCTGTGCTGCCAGAGGGCTGCAAGGGCAGCAGCAAATGGGAAAGACTGGGCCTGGAGTTGTATGGATCAGCATTAAACTTGAACCTTCCGCTGGAGAGCAGAAGAGAGTAGTCCAAATGAGACTCTGGGAGACCAGAAGTCTCCTGGGGCACATGGCAGAGTTAAGAGCCCAGCCCTGGGTGGGGACTGTTCTGGCAAGTAGCACAGTGTTACTCATTAGGATGGACATACCACGTCTTGTCAGGGGCTATGCTTACTAAGCAACTGTGCCCATTCAAGCACAATGCACATTTCCTGGCCGGGTTAGGTGGGCAGCAGGTGCTTGCTTGATGAAGGAACACAGAAGAGAAGGTTGTGTGTTCAGGGCCAAACTCATAAGCAACAGTCTCACAGGGCCACTCATGCCCATCTCATGTGACTTCCCATTGTGGGTGAGCACCCCACGGTTCTGGGCTACCTGCCTGCCTCGAGGCTGGGCAGCGAGTGCTGGTGTCTGTGAAAAGCTGCCTTCCTGCCGTCAGCCCCAGTGACACTGCCTGACTTTACACTAGGGCTGGAGCATCTGCCCTACCTTAGGCCCAGGACAGTGGGGGGAGCGGGCAGGTGGGCACCTGCTGGGCATTACATGGCGCTGGGATTCTGTGGGCGCCGGCGACGAGGGCCAGCTAGCTTCTGCTGCATGGAGTCGGCCAGGCTGGCAGGGGAGCCCGAGACAGTGGGAAAGTGAGTGAGCCTCGGCGTATGAGGCAGGATTATGGCCGAGGACTCGTAGCTGTGTAAAGAGACAGACAGAGAAGACAGAACAAGTAGACAGAGAGGGGAAGATGAGGGAAGGACAGAGATACCCTTCCCAAACAGCACAGAGCACTGTTGTCTTGGTTACCTGGCCTGCACTTCCACTTTACTGTGTATAAAGCAGCCTTTCTCTCTTTTGGGGGAAGATGCACCATGCAGACAAGAATGAAGGGTGTGGTGTGCCAGGTTGAGCATGCTGCTACTGCCTCTAACATATGCTGTTCTGCAGCACACTAATGCAGCAGGGTGTAGCTCAGCAGGAGGGCATGCACTCAGCCTAAGTTTCTGGGTTTGCACCTTAGCCCTCTAAATACCACACCAGGAAGAGCACCAAAGTGCAGAGAATTTGCTGGAGAATGATACCTGTCAATGCACAGATGTCTCTGAAGGTCTGTAAGAACTGGCCTCTAGCAGGCTAGGATGGGATATTCTCACTTCTCCCAGGTGTGTGTGTGTGTGTGTGTGTGTGTGTGTGTGTGTGTGTGGTGTATGCATGAATATGAGTGTGGAAGCCAGAGGTTAATGTTGTTTTCCTCTAAAACTCTATACCTTAGGTTTTGAGACAGGGTCTCTTATTGAACCCACAGCTTACCTATTGGCAAGATTGGCTGTCCAGTGAGCTCCAAGGATCTGTATGTCTGTCCCCACCAAAAACTAAGGTTACAGATGTGTGCCGCTCTACCCAAACACAGCTCTTTGTTTGTGAGCAGGCACTTTAATGCCTGAGCCATTTCCCTAGTTTTTTTTTTTTTTTTTAAACAACAACAACCATTTGTGTGTGCCATGGTGCTTGTGAGAAGGTCAGAAGACAGCTTTTGGAAGTTGGTGTGTCCCTACCATATGGATCCTGGGGATCACACTCAGGTCCTTAGGCTTGGCAGTAAGCAATGCTACCTTGTGATCCTTCTCACCCATTAAAAAAAAAATTTCATTTAAATTTTTTTTGTGTGTGTGCTTTGCATGCATTTATGCATGTGCACCAAAAGTACACTTGGTGCCAACAGAAGCAAGAAGAATGTGTCAGATCCTTGGAGCTGGAGTTTACAGATGGTTGTGAGCAGCCACATGGGTGCTGGGAACCAAAGCCACATTCTCTCTGAGGACAAGAAAGGCTCTTACCTGCTGAGCCATCTCCTCATCTCTTTTACATTTTTACTTATCAATTTAGAGAAAGTATCTTACTATGTTGCCCTGACAGGGCTGGAACTCACAGAGATACAGAGATGCACCTGCCTCTGTCCTCTGAATGCTGGGATCAAGGGCACGTAGCACCTTGCCAGGTGGCTTTTTTTTTTTTTTTTGACCTGCTTTGTTTCCAACCTGGGCTGATTCACTCCTCCTTAGGTCACTGGGTGGTCATATCGATGCTGAACTTAGTGTGGATACCCAATTGGCAGAGCACACCACAGCCCAGAACTGCTGGACTCAAACAATCCTCCTGTCTCAGTCTCTCCAGTAGCTGAGACCTAGGCATGTACACCTGGCTGAAACAAGGTTTTATTCTGCCATCCAGATTGCTGGCCTGAAGTTTGCTACATACATAGTGCAGGCTGGCCTTGAAATAGTGATACTCTGCCGTGGTCTCCCAAGTACAGGGATTAAAACATGTAGCATCATAAGGCACAGGCTCAGGTGGGTGCTGAGTATCCAAACACAGGTCTTACTTCTTACACAGCAGGCACTTTACTGACCGAGCTCTCTCCCTAGTCTGTTTTAAAAATACTGTGGTGATTTGAGTAAGAATGGACCCCACAGGCTCATATATTTGAATGCTTAATCATCAGGGAGTGGCACTATTTGAAAAGAATTAGGAGGTGTGACCTTGTTGGAGGAAATATGTCACTGGGGGTTTCAAAAGTCCATGCTGGCCTAGTGTTACTCCCTCAGCCTACAGACCAGAATGTAGCTCTCAGTTCCTGCTCTGTCTAGCATCAAAGATGCCACCATGCTCCCTGCCATGAAGATAACCCTCTGAGGCTGTAAACAAGCCCTCAGTTAAATGCTTTCTTCCATAAGAGCTGCCTTGGTCATGATGTCTTTTTATAGCAACAGAACAGTGATTGACACATATACATTATTTGTGTGTGTATCATGGTGCTTGTGAGGTCAGAGGACAACTTATGGGAGTTGGTGCGCGCTCATATGTGTGTCTACGTGTGTTCACATGTGTGCACATGAGTACATGCACTGAGTATAGGTGCCCATGGAGGTCTCCCTGGAGGGATGGTTGTCAGCTGTCCAATGTGGGTGCTAGGAACTGAACTAGAGGCCTCTGGGAGAATAGCAGGTACTCTTAACTGCTGAGTCATCTCTCCAGCCCCAGCAATGGAATTTAAAACCATGTACGTGTGCAATCCATTCAAGAATGAACCAGTGAATGAATTTTTCAAAAGGAGTGGCAGCAAAAGAGAAAAAAAAGCAAAAGATCAGGTTGAGTCTGGGGTAGAGGACAGAGGAGAGAAAGACTACCTGCTCTCGCTTTTCTCTAAGGACCTTCTGGGCAGGGTGGGGCTTACACGCAAGAAGAGCATTTAGGGAAACTAGGCCTCAGTGTGCCCTGCCTGGGTGCCCACAGCTCAAGCTGCTGAAACAGGGGACTGGTTCAGAAGTCTCTCCAGGCATTGCCGGGTGCTAAGGGCTGACCACAAGGATCAGCTTGGATGCCAGAAGATGGGGGTAGGCAGGCTTCCACCCGGAAGGCCAGGAGCTGGGGATTCCAGGCAGGGCAAGCATGGGGGAGGGGTGAGTCATCTGCTGCCCTGAGGTATCCAGGTGCACAGGAGGCCCTGGCAGGCACTTGGGGGACAACTTCAGGCCAAGCAGGTGGAGCTGGGTGAAGGCCCCTGAGTGGGCAGCTTTAATAGTAGCTGGCAGCTATTTCTAGGTCTTTGGCAGGCAGGGTTGAAGTGCCTGGGAGTAGACACCTGCTGGGAGTCATTCAGGCCCTGGGGTAGGGGTGGGGCTCCGTACAAGGTGTGGCAGATATGGCAGCAGCCACAGGGGAAGGGGACTGTGTATCAGAAAACAAGCTGTAGGTTATAGCTGTAGAGGCATCTGGACAGGGATAGACACAAGGCTTCTTGTTCTAGGTACATTCTTGTCCTATTCCACGCAAACTGATGCTGGGGAAGAGACATGCCTCAAGTCACCTTGGCAGAGCTAGCTTGTGACCCAAAGCCTGGGACAGTGGACAGCCATTCCTTTAAGATACAGTGGTATGGGCTGCCCTAGCTTAGACCTCTCCTGGCTCCTAGGGAAGGTCCCACTGGTGACCACAGGTGGTGGGAACACTCCCTGGGAGACAATGGTCATGTGACCTGGCAGGCTATGCAGGTGTGCTAGGGCCTGTCTGCATGTCTGCTCCACCCCGCCTTACCTGAACATCTCTGCCACTTCGCCCTTGACCAGTGCCACCAGAACAGGAAAGCCGATGCACGCAGGGACCAGGTACAGGAGAGCCGGCTAGGAGAAGACAGAGGCTCGTGAGGCAAGGCACCCAACCCTCTCCTGGACTTGACTGAGGGATAGCTCAGACCTTGGGAGGGAAAGCATGCATCGTGGGAGACAGTGAAGGGCTTTAGGGCTCCTCAGGAACATGCCTGACAACGTCTGAATCATAGACAGCAGCTCCATGCCGCTACTTCGCAGGCTGGCTTCCTTCCTGGAAGCCTGCAGCCCGGGCTGCAGCAGCCTTGCATTTTAGCAATGCTCAGGAGACACTAATGATGGCGGTGACAGGGACGGCAGCATACACGACCGACAGCTACAGCGGTGGCTTTCATTCTCATGTGCTCTGTCCTCCACCTCCCCACCCCCAAGTCTGTGAAAGTCTCCTAAGAACGCTGGGCTGGGAGAGAAGGAAGCCTGTCCCCAATGCTTGAGACTTCCCGGTGGTAGCAGCGCACCCCCATGGCTGTGACCACCTTCCTTGGGTAGAGAAGGGCTAATGTTCTAGAGGGAGGGGGCACTCTAGGTCTCAGTTCTAAGAGTCTGGCTGAGGACAGAAGCCCCACACACTAGGCCCTGCAGTCATTCCTTGCTCATTCCCTCTGAAAGGTGAACATCATACCGCTGTTGGATACGCTAAAGCCACCAATGCCGCCAGTGGCCTAGAGACCCCACAAGATGTGATCCTTGTCATCGTCTACTCCAACCCCATCCCCTCCCCTTACTCTGGCCATAGCCCCAAGTACCTTGGCACGTGCAGTTTTAGCTGCCTAGGCTCTTGTTCCCCCGTGCCCAGTTCCGCATCCTCAGCCCTCAGCTCTGTGGAGAAGCCTCCACTTACGTGGCAACAGGTCCCTAGCAGTATGGAAGAGACCATCCTAGACAGCGTGGAGTCTGTCTCCTCCAATTGTGGGCTTGGACAGAGCAAGTGGCTGCTGCCCTGTTCAGTCTGTATGCCTAGCATTTCAGAGCGCCTGCGGGGTGGGGGTGGGGCGGCGGTGGCACATGAGGTGTGCTGGTGGCTTCTTTATCATGTTCGTTAAGAAAGAGGTCTTAATGAACATGGGATGAGAGTAGAGAGACACCATTTTCAGCACAAAACCAGCCTGGGGCCCAAGAACAACAGGATCTTTCCCCTGCATCTGAGGCTGAGCTTCAGGAGACCATTAAGAAATGGTACTGATCTGGATGGGCAGTGAGCCACATTGCTTTATATAGATTACCCTAGAATCTAGCAATATTATCCAGACCAAAGCTCTGCAGATGATGTTCTTGAGGCTCAGGAGAGGACTGACTTGCCCAAGGTCACAGAAGGTGTGTGGAAGCCAAGCTAAGATGGGATCTCGGGAACTGGGCATTCATTCTTTGACTGGTATTGGGTTCTTGCTTTGGGTTTTTAGGTCTATGCCCCAAGCTGTGAGAAGCAGCCAGAGGTACTCTGAGTCCTAAGCCCTAAACCAACTCAAGAGCAACAAGAACCCTGAGAAATGGTTTAAAAGCTTTCAGGTCTCCAGGCGGCGCTGACACACACCTTGAATCCCAGCACTTGGGAGGCAAAGGCAGGTAGACTCTGAGTTTGAGGCCAGCTTGGTTTACAAAGTGAGTTCCAGGACTGCCAGAGCTGTTACACAGAGAAACCCTGTCTCAAAACAAAACAACAACACAACAATAGCAATGACGATAACAAAAGTTTTCAGGTCACAAAACTAGAAAAATGGGCAGGGGTCCAGGTCAGTGGTAGAGTGCCCATAGAACATTTATGCAACTCTGGGTTTCATTCCCAGCACTGCCACACGTGGGGCAGATGGGACAGCTAGAAAAAGAATAAAATATCCTGAAGTAGAAAGAGAAAGTTAGGCATTGTGGTGCACACTTGTAATCCTAGCACTATGGAGACTGAAGGCAAGAAAACTCCTGGGAGTTTGAGGCTGACCAAGTTACACAGGGAGAACTTGCCTCAAAACAAAACAAACAGAAACCAACCACCAATCAACCAACCAACCAACCAACCAACCATACACCCAAAACCAGGCTGGGTGTGGTGGTACACATCTTTAATCCCAGCATTTGGGAGGTAAAGGCAGGTGACCTCTACAAATTATAGGCTACCCTGTCTCCAGTGAGTTCCAGGCCAGCCAGGGATATTCGATGAGGCCCTGCATCAAACAACCTACCAAATCTAACCAACCAGCACAGGCCCCCCAAACATGAGAAGCAGGGATGGAAGCTCCAGCTCCAGGGAACCTGATACCCTTTGCTGGCTTCTGCAGGCACCTACTCCCTCATATACAAAGTCAACACTCTTCCACAGTAAGCATAAGTTAACAGATAGACGAACAAACGGGAGCTAAGGATGGAGAAGGGCTCTGGATTTGGAGTAAAGGTTCTCCTGTGTAGCCAGCTCAGTGCATTCTCTTGCCCAAGACAGTCTTGGGCAGGATGTAGGACTTCCAGGGGAGCTGTGGCCTCAGGCTCATGGGAAGGGCACCTTTAAGAGAGCAATTTTGCTACTATCAGAGGGATACAAGTCTTCCTTCTTTTCTTTCCTCTCAAGGCACCTGGGAAAATCTTCAATGAGAGTGTGATGGAGAAGAGAACTGTACTGCTCAGCTCAGTGAGCTAGGGCCAGCCTTTGAGACAGCTTCTCATACATGTAACCAGGCCCATATGAAGTAGCTGTGTAGCTGAGGATGATTGTGAACTTCTGTCTCCTGCTTCTACCTCCTAAGAGCTGCAATCATAGGCATGTGCTACCATGTCTGGTTAGGAAGGTTTTTATTTTTTAAAAGCTAAGTGAACTAAAGGCCACACAGGGAACCTCTAGCTACAGCCATGCTGCCATGGGGACTGCCGTGTCTTCTGAGGGCAGGCAACCTCACTTAACAGGCACTTCCTATGAACTGGATCCCTTCTTTAGGGACTTTCAGGGAGATGGCCATCTGGATGAGTCAGGGCCAGGAGTAGCATAAGCCCAGGCACAGCGTGGCTAGCTGGATTACCTGGGAAGTCTGTCCTTTAGGTTTGCAGTCTCTCCACAATGGGAGGACAACACCTAGCAGAGAGCAATACTCTCTTCTGCCTCCAGCTGGGAAGGCAAGCCTGCCCCCTGGAGGCTGCCAGGGGAATGGTTCTGCCTACTCCAACATAGGGCTAGGAGTTACAGAACAGGCCTTGAAAAGGCCTCTAAGCGTGTTCATGATCTGGCACTCTGTAATCCTTTCACCAAGCGCCTGTCATGCTCCACAGGCACATCAGAAGCTGTGCCAAACATAACTGAACAAATGAGAAGGCTCTGTGAACACTCTGGGTTTCTCTGCTTAGGAGCCACACCCTTGGATCTTTGTGGAAGGTTTAGCACCAGCACAGTGATCAACAGTCTGATCTTATGATGAATTCAAAGGCAGCTCCCATGTGACAGAGCTTTGGGGAGGGGAGGAATGAAGAGAACAATGCAGTAGCCTCCCCCATCTGCAGATCACCTCAAAACATATGACATACTGTGAGTGAATGTTTTACTGAGTCTCTAAATGGTGAGCGGTGCACAGTGTGACAGGCTGGATCAAGGAGTGGTTATGTGGGCAGTAAGAGTTGATCTTGCTATTCAGAATGCATGGTATTTAAAACTGGAGTTTCTGAAGTTTCAGTATTTTGGGGCTGTGGATAACTAAACCCACAGAAGGCAATGCTGTGCTGGGGGTTGCAGGGCTGGGGGTGGGTGGGGCTTGGAGGGGGTGTGGTGCGGGTGTGAATTATCTAGGTGTAGCTCTTAGTACTTACACTGATTTTTCCCCATCCCCAAGCCACTCTTTTTTTGTTTTTAATTAATGAAACGAGGAAATTTAAGTGTGTGAGTAACTTGTGGGACCTGGCCTGAGTCCCAGAGAGGAATCTACTAGATTCCCACTGGGGCTTCCTTGGCTCCTGCATCACATACTGTTCCTGCAGTGTCCCAGGCCAAATCCTAGCCCTACCACTCACTTGCAGGGTGACGCCTCAGTTTCAGCTTCCTCACGAGCTCTCTAAGACCTCAGAAGTACAGGGCTGGGGGTGTGCACTGTGTTCATTAGACAAGAGAGGAGGCAATCCTGCCTGTTCAGTCCCTACCAGCCTCCCTTCTCCAGGTCACTGAAATCTGAGCCTTCACACATGCTGTTCACCATTGCAGAATTACTTTTAACTGTGTGAAGGTGGGTTACATTTGCTTATGCTGCATTTGTTTGAAATGTAAGGATGTGTTTAATGATGTAAAGATGAGTTGAATTTGTTTCACCTTGTCTGCCTAAGGCACTTGATTTGGTCTAATAAAGAGTTGAATGACTGTCTAATAGCTAGGAGGAAGAATAGATGGGGCTGGTGGGAATAAATAGCAGGAGAAATCTAGGCTCAAAAGGTGAGGAGGAGAGAACTAGGGACACGCTGAGAGCAAGAAGCCAGGCAGATGCCATCCAGTCAGACCTAGAGAAGCAGTGAAAGCTGTATAGAAGAAAGGTAAAAGTGGATAAAGGGAAACAGGCTTAAAGACAGCTAGCCAGAAACGTGCCTAAGCTAGGCTGAGCATTCAAAACTAGTTAAGTCTCTGTGTCATGACTTGGGAGTTGGTTGGTGGCCCAAAAGAAAAAGCCTGGTACAGCTCACTGCGGTGGCTTAGACACTGGGGTCCACCTTTGTGGGAGGAGGTGGCAGAGCCTTGGCTTCCCTAGGGTGGGTGTAGATAGCTGCCACTTGGCAGGAACTAACTCTCACTCAACCCTGCTCTTTGTTTGACCGTGGTAGCTTGCCTGGAAAGCCATGTTCTCTTCCCCAGCCTCTTCTCCTGCAGTTGGAATGACCATGTGACACACTACCTGGCTTATGGGATACAGGCAGAAATAAGGTAGAGAGCTCTGGCGAACTGTCTGCTTTGCTAATGAAGACGGTGGAGCGCTCAACAAACCTTTGGCCTGAAACAGCAGCTGCCACATTCCCACAAGTCAAAAACAACCAAAACCATGACTGTTTGGCTAACACTGCAGGTGCCCACCTCTGGGCTGCTTGTTCAGGTGACAAAGCAGCTCTCTGTGAGGTCTGTTACCGTCAGGGAAGCACTCTGAACACACCAAGGGCTGATCTGTTCACCTGCGCATGCTTGAAGATGTGCATGATGAAGATGGTGAGGCCCAGGCCGAAGATGTAGGCAGCGAAGCTGGTGTAGAAGTAGGTGTGGGTGTTTTTCTTCAAGCTTCAAGGAAGGTGGAAGGAAGAGGTTAGAATAGTAACACCCTTTCTGGGGAACCCTGCAGTTGCACATGTTTGGGGGAGAGCTCCCAGCTGGGAGCCAGGAGGGCCATGAACCTTGTACTTCCCTGAGTTAAATCTCTTTAGGCAAGTTACCTTCCTTTTTTCATGCTCAGCTCATGCCTTTGCAAAATGGGAAAGCATAACCCCATTTGTAACTAAATAGCATAACCTAGAACTGCCTGTAAGATTTTTAGCCAACATAAAAATCTTGTGCATGTGTGTGTGTGGTGTGAGTGTGTGGTGTGTGTGTGTGTGTGTGTGTGTGTGTGTGTGTGTGTGTGTGTGTGGTGTGTGAAAATCCAGGTTCTAGATTATCTCCACAGAATATAAGATTGGGGCAAGTGTTCTTTCATGTTCCAGTCCAGCTGTATGTTTAGTTTCTACAACAAGTGTGAGGAGGAAGAGCACAGGGATCAGCTAGACTGACAGATGATGGCTGCAGCTTGCTTTCCCCTAAGCCACTGTGGTCAGCCTGTGCTCAGTACTCTCCACAGACTGGCACAGTAGACCTGAGTGGGAATGCTTGTTTACCACCATGGATGTGAGCTTGAGGCTCCTGAGTCAGACTGGCCTCCAAGAGCAAGGAGCTACAAGCATCAATCTCAACTAATAGGACTTAAAAAACAACAACAAACCAAAAGCAAAAACAAAACCACTTAAAACTTCAGAATGCAGGTGAAATGAGAATTTCTCTGGACGTGTGGATGGAGATGCCTTCTCTGGGCTCCTGAAAACTGGGATTCCCCAGGCCAGGCCAGACCACGCCCTCCCTTGCTTACCTGATGTCAAAACGAAGCAGTAAGGCAATGAAGATCCCTGAAGGGGAAAAGGCAGGGTTAGAAGGCTGGGGTGGGGAGAGAAATTGGGACAACCAACTTAGCCCCCCACCTCCAGCACTGTGTCACAACAGGCCACCTACTGTTTCCCACTGATCAGGCACAGGGCAGGAGCAAGCGAAGCTACGTTCTCAGAGCTCAGCCAAGGGGCAGGACAGTAGGGAGAACGACACCAGGAAACAACAGCAGGAAGTCAAATTTAGGCTTGTTCTAACTGAAAAATGGACTTCTTGTGTCATAAAAGGTGGACTGGGGTGGAGCTAGTCTGAAGAGGGCTTCTTCAAAGTGACACTGGCCGGGGAGAGTGGAAGGCATGCTCTGAGGGGCTGCAGGAGGGAGACGCACAGCACACACAGCCACACTGCAGACTTGGGTCTATATTCCGAGTGAGGAACACAGCACGTTAGAAAAGTTCTGGGCAGGAGAACAACCTAAACAGGGTTAGAGAGAGCCCTGTGGCTGCTGCCTGGTTGGAGGTGGAGGGTTGGAGCAAGAAGCAGACCCCTGGGAGGCACAATGGGAGCCCAGGAATGCTAACTCTGTCCCTTAACCTAGCCCACATTTCAGATGCCCCAGAACCCTGAGTCTCAAGACAGAGCCAACATGTTCAACCTTTCTACACCACACACACCACATCCTTTAACCCAGGCCCACAACTGTGCATGCTAGGCAAGGGCTCTACCAAGAGTTAGAATCCCCACCCCATGTTGCTAATTTTAAAGAGGGAACTGAGTCATCCTCAGTGAGGACTGTGATAGAAGAGTTGCATGGAAAAAGCTGACCAGAGCTGCCTTTCCTAGTGTTTGGAGCTCAGCGCCCCCTGGTGACTGACACTTGTAACAGCTCTTCAACTAAAGCAGGGGTGGGGCTCTGCTAGTGTACTAACTCCTGGCAGCTGAGGGAGTTTCAACAGTGTTTTCAGGGCTGGGTGACTGCTGCAAGATTTGGAGCCATATTCAGATCCTTGAGGGATTAACACGGCGAGGATGTGTGCACTCTTAAAGGCCAGACCATGCACCAAGGAGACCAACGAAGCTACAAGCCAACAGTTCTCAACCTGTGGGCTGCAACCCCTTTGGCATCAAAAGATCTCTTCCCAGGGGTTGCCTAAAACCATTGCAAAATACAGATATTTACATTCTGATCCACAGCAGGAGCAGAACTAGTTATGAAGTAGCAATAAAAATAATTTAATGGCTGGGGTCATCACAACATGGGTTAACTTTATTAGGGCTGCAGCACTAGGAGGGTTGAGAAGCTCTGCTGTAAGGCATCTGTCTTGGGGTGGGATTAGATTGTTTTCTTTAAAAACAATTCTGGCCACCATGCCAGGCATTAAGCTAGAGAACACAGACAACCAGACAACACAATCTACTCTGTCCCTTACCACCACCACTAACGGGGTGCCAGAGGGTAGGAATTCACTTTTTAAAGACAAGAGTCTCAGGAGTGGGAGGGGAACAAGAGTGGACAATGAGGGTAAATTTGATCAAAATGTGCTATGTACATGGAAATGTCACAATGAATACAATATATGCTTAAAAAACTCTCATGTTGACCATTTAACCAGGCTAGCCTTGAATTCACATTCCTCCTGTCTCTGTGTCTGGGGTCATAGGTACGTGTCATCACTTTCTACTACAGGACTCAAATCTCTCCTTTGTTTCCTGGGAAGCAAGACCTTGTTGACCTTAAGTGTTTTATAACAGGGAGATGGTGTGTGTGTGTGTGTGTGTGTGTGTGTGTGTGTGTGTGTGTGTGTGTGTGGTAATGCCAAGCCCAATCTCTCAGGCAAGTTGACCAGCTTCTTTAAATCTGGAATACAGAAATTTCCTCTATTCCCTGGAGTTGCTGGGAGTAGTAAAATGATACAACAAAGCACCGCCACAGTGCTGGGTGAGTGGCAGGTGTTGTCACTGCCATTCTGTTATTACTGTCCTATGGCCGGTTCTGACAGTGTGGGCATTTGTGTGTGTGGTGCTATGGATAAACCCAGGGTCCCTGCATGCTAAGCTTTATTCTGCTTCTGAGCAACAGCAGGTACTTAAGACAGCCCCACTGCTGAGGACAGTGTGACTATCAGTCCTTTAAAGAAAGTAAGAGCAGATGGATGCATCGCCGACAGGCAGACAGGGAGAGGGGCCACAGACAGGTAACAATGCAAACTTGCAGCTTCTTCACCCTCCTGAAGTGAGAGAAAGGCCAGACAGGCTTTCCCTCCCATCAACAGGGATCCCCCTTCTGGCTGAGCACCCCAGGTTGGCTAGAAGATAGGTTCAAGGCCATTCTAAACATGTTTACCTGAAGCTGTGGGCCTATGAGCTTTCTTGTTTTATGTCCAAAATTAAGGAAAAGAGAGCTGCCCTATGCCACCAAAACCACAAACATGTACTGGGGGGGATCTGCCAAGTCCTCACCTGATCCTCCCCATTCCCAACCGGTAAGGCTACCTACCTGCCTCAAAGTAAAACCCTGGCAGCCCTTGCCAGCCCTCTCCCCAGCAATCACCTGGGATGACGATATCTCCAAGTCCCAGCATGGCAAAGTTGTCTGCCTCAAGGCCCTTCTCCAGCAGATCCTGGGGGAACACCACTGCAGGGAGAGGAGGCAGGGGTGAGAGGGAGCATCAGAGGGACCCTGTTTACTCAGGGCTGCCAGCCTCCAGCCCTGTCAAGTGTGACTCTTACACACTTGTGTATAGGAGACCACAGGATGTTCCCGGATGAAATGGCAGCTCTTACATTACAACAAGGAGGGACCTAAGATCATCTAACCAAAGGTGTCATTACTCTTCATTTCTCTTTCCATGTTGCCATGGGACCATGAGAAAGAAGCCCTAAGCTGACTTTACACCCAACTGCTCGCTGTCTGTCACAAGCCAGTGCCACCATGATTCTACAGATCACTGAGTATCCTCTCAAGGTCACCTCCCCTTCTGCCCAGCTACCATGCCTGGTACAGTCCTGGAGCCTTGTGGGCCCAGGTGATTTGGGATCATTCAGGGCTGAGACTTGAAGTTAATCTGCTTTCCCATCTACCTTGAGATAGATACTTGTTTGCTTTGACTGTTTTTGAGACACTCCAGCTATGTAGCCTGGGCTGGCCTTGAATTTTCATTCCTGTCAAGTACCAGCATTAACACTTAGGTGGTATCAAACTCAGCCAAAGAACCTAGGTCCTCATACATGGTAGAAAAGCTCTTTACTACTGGCTACACCTGTAGCTATGTAACATGAAAGGAGCTTCCCCCCTCCCCAGGTTTTTTTTTTTGGGGGGGGGAAATAAACAGAAAATAGTCTTCTTGAGGAAAGAGAAAAATTGGTCCCCGGCTTTGTGCCATGTCTGGATGAGGAGTCATTGCTAGAAATGCAGGTCCCCTCTGGGGACTATGGAAAGGCTAGCTAAAGAACAGATAACAAGCACGCTGAGAATGATGCAGTGGGAGGGTGGAAATAACCTTGGTTTTGGTGATTCTACTAAAGCGCATTAACCCATCCTGGAGCTGTTCTACCCAGGCTTAGTAGCCTGAGATAAAATTTCCTCGTTTATTCAGGTCCAGTGATCCCCTCACGTTGGAGGTGGAAGCACAAGGTACAGAGGTTCAAAGCCACCGCTAGCCATACAGGAGTTTCAGGATGGCTTCAGTTACCTGAGATCCATCGGACAAACACCCAGAGACTCTCCTTTTTTAACAGCATTGGTACTTGATGTTTGTTTTGTTTTGTGGTCCTTTTGAGACAGGGTTTCTGTGTAGCCCTGGCTGTCCTGAAACTGGATCTCTGAGCAGATCAAGTGCTGGGATTAAAGGTGTGTGCTACCAACAATCAGCTTGAGTTTCTCTTTTTCAAAAAACTTATTTATTTTTATGTATGTGAGTACATGTATAACAGAATTTCCATGTACAGGTCAGAGGACAACTTTGGGAATTAATTCTTCCCTTCCAGCATGTGAGTCTCAGGTACTGAACTCAGGTTATCAGGTTCGGCAGCTAGAAACGAGCCAGCTGAGCCATCCTGGCCTTTTTTTTTTTTTTGGACAGTCTTGCTATGTAGCCTAAAAGTTGCAATCCTGTCCCTCAAATATTGGGACAACAGAAATGTGCCCCATGCCTGGGCTATGGATCTTCTTTTTCCTTCTTTTGGAGGTGAACCCCAGGGTTCACACATGCAAGACAAGCATTCTACCACTGAGCTACTAAACGCCCAACCCCTACAGTTGGGTTTCCTAATACTTGTATAAACAATGGTTATTCTAAAAAACAAAACTAAGGTATGGTTAGAGTTAAGAGACCTGGTACTCAGGCAACAAGGGGAACCCAGTGAGTGTGGTAGAGTGAGTGTGAAGGTCTCGGCTTCTGGAAAACCACTGCAAGCCCTATGATAGATGATAGATGTTAAACAACTCTCTTTTGTACTTATTCCCATTCCTACACATTTCATGCCACACGATGTCATGACCAGGTGGCCAAAGGCCAGGGTGGGGGGGAGGAGGGACTGAGCTCAAGAACACAGCCAGATGAATCAATGAAGAGGAAATAGAGAGGCTCTGACACCAACAGGGATGATGAGCCAACTGGGGTAAAGAGGAGGATGCCCGATGGTGGGAGGCGGTCACTTACATTTGATTGGTGCCTCAAAAGACTTGGCCACAGTCACCATCACGTTGGTGCCGAACACCTGGAAGGAGAAGACAGGCATCTAGAGGGAGGTGGGAGGGCTTCCAGATGTGGTGTGGTTTGAGGCGTATGAGAGTGGAACAGGGAACTGGGAGAGCTCAGAGCAGACCTGACATTGAGTTGAGGTGGCCATTCATGTGGTTCTGGGCAAAAGAAAATCTGAAGGAGTCAGAAAGACCCCAACTGGCCCAAGTGAGGCAGCCTGCTTGTTCAGGCTTCTAGCCCTCCTAAGAGACAAAGACACTAGGCAGCATTTGTTCGACAAATGTCTTCCAGAGCCAGGGAATGAATGTTGCAGTCAAGCAGATCCCAGACCCCTCAGAAGATGAAAACTCAGCCAGACCACAGCTAACCTCTGTCCTTGCTAGGCCATTCATTCACCAGCATCCACCACTCTTATCCAAATGTCCCTGAGACTCATTTGCTCTACAGACATGGTTTAGTAGCACCCTGTAAAGACCATGTGAGGGCGTATGAAGGCACTGGGTACACTGGGCCCTTGGTAGGACAAGTAGTTCTTTTTCTTTGGATTTAGATAGACGAGAAATAGACCTGCTCTGGGGTACAAACTCCTTCAGATTGCCGTGTGGACAGAGACGGCAGAGATGCAGGGAGGCGGAGGAGGGCCCTGAGAGCTGGACAGCATGTCCCTGCCTGACTCACCCAGAAGATGTCATAGATGAAGAGTCCGCCAAGCAGGATGCAGCCAGTACTGACGTTGTTCAGGTGCAGGAGCTCTACCCCATTAAGGGAGAAGGCCAGGCCAAACAGGTTGTTGGCAATCCAGTGCTGGGGAGAGGTGGGAGGGAGACAGCTGGCCGTGGCCCATCCTACCCTGTCTCCCCAACCTCCCCTTCTGTTCAGGCCCTGACTACTCACCTTCCTCAGCAGGTACCAGACACCAACGATGCTGCTTAGGCCCAGGCACACCAGGTCCTTAGTGTCAAACTCATAGTTGATGATCTCTGGGCAGAGAGGCCAGGTAAGTCCACTCCCCAGAATGAGGCCATCCCCCCAACCTGTCAGCCCCTGGATGGAGGAGGGCATGGCTGCCAGCATGGTTAGGCAGCCTAGGGGCCTGGCCGTAGCTGCCTCACACTGGCAGGGGGGTTAGGTGGGGAAAGGTCACTGGAGCCATGCCCAATTTTCTAGAGGGGAATATAGGCCCACAATGCAGGATGTTGGAGATATAAGCTCTGTCACCTGAAGATGGGTGACCCTGGGGAGGCAGTGCCCTTTTAAAGAGTTTGTTTCCCTTTCTGTAAAAAAAGTCAACACCTTCCTCACGGGGCTGTTGTGAAGGGTACATAAGGCTGTTCTTATAATGCCCTCAGCACAGTGCCTAGAATGGAACACAGTGGGTTCCCAATTAATGCCACTCCTACCAAATTTGAAATTTCAGGAAATCAAGGGGATTGCTGGTTCCCAAGTAGAGGAAGAAGGAAAGAGAGAAGTAGAAATTATTCAAGAGAGAATCTTGAAGGCTGCTCATTAGGAGCACCTTGGTAGAGACCCTGATGTCAGACCTACTCTGGCTGCTTCCAAATTTCTGAATAACAGAGTGTGGCCACTTCTGTGATTCCAAAGTACAGCAAGTTGTTGCTTGTCCCCCATTTCCTGCTCTCTCCTACGGTTACAACACCCTGTTTTCATTTTTTAAAGGTATCTTGTTGAATTTATTCAGCATAACTACAGAGGCATTGTCTTCATGATGTCACATACAGACACAAACACAGATACAACACAATATTTATATTTAGCTCAAGTGCATTGTGTCTAAGGCTCACTTATATGTCTTCATGTGCCATAGCCCGTCATTTAGATAATGGATATTTTCAATGCCGATCCCCTTGTTGATTTTCTCAATGTCTGCTGCAGCCATCTTCATCACTCCGACACACAGGGCATGCTCTTTCCCTTCAGCCATGACTGCCACGATGGTATCTACTGCAGCAGCGTAGAGCTTGGCTCCAGGAGATGTTAAACCTGGACACATGATATTTGCACCGCTGAGCACAAATTTGATGGCTCCTTTGTCGACCTGCTGGTGTGGCAGAATAAACGGGTATTTGTGAAGTAATCTTAGCGTTGGATAAAAAGGTCCTTTTCTCTGCCTGAAAAACAGTAATTCTCCGTTGACTGTAAGGATTTCCATGTGTTCATGGCACCGCACTATTTTGACTGGATCTTTCTTAGGCATGATTTGATTAAGCCACGGCTCGATACCTGGAAACTGTTCAGTCAGTTGGCTCTTAATACCCTTAATAACGGAAGTTTTCAACTGGATGCAGTTGGACACACTTTCCTTCTCGTCAAATTTCTTGAACATGATCTTGGTGAAGGGGCACCAACAGGGAAGAGCTGAGGCGAAACGTGGATCGCCGAAGGTCCAACCAGAATCGTGCTCTACAGGAAGGATGGCACGGCGTCCGAGCCGTCCGTTGTCGCTAACCGGAAGGTGGTCCGACCGAAGGCGCTTTACGGCTGGGTAAGAGCCAATTACTTCCGCTCCAATGACCCCCACGTGGTCACCCCACGGCTCTTCACTGGAACGGCTCTTCACCGGACTTCTGGCAGTCCTCCAGACTTCCGGTTCTCCTCCGGACATCCGATTGCAGAAAGGGTGGGGCTCAGACCGGAAGATGCGTCAGAGTATCAGAGTATCCATGTATACGGATTGGACAGCCGCTTCGGGTTTGGACTGGGCATGAGCTGAGCCTAGCTGCGCCACCTCTCATGGGAATGTTGTTCAGCTCCATGCTACCAGCCAATAGGGATTCTCCTGTAACCTCTACGGCTGGGCAGTGGTCACCATCCTAGACCAGGAGGGGTCCCTGATTATGTTAGCTTGGCGTAGATGGGAGATTTGGAATCCCGAAGGGTCTAAGTTCGTTAAATAAAAAACAAAAAACAGGCTTAGCTTTTAAAAACAAATCCAATAATCATTTATTTGGCACAGATGTACTTGATGCAGAGACGCCATCACATCACTGTTTTGGGGGAAAAGGAAGAAGGTGCTTGACAACTAGAAGAGAATGGAATACATTCCACAGGCTTCTCATGTGTGAGAATTATCTTCCATTTGGTCCCGAGCCATCATTACTCTTGTCACCACGTTTGAATCCATACGGTAACTAACACATCTTCATATAGCTTAGGAGAAACATTCACTAAACAGACATGCTAAGAGCTAGCTGTCTGGTACAGCTTTTACTGAGTGCATCTATGAGCCAGGCACTGTGCTGAATGCTGTCCACTTAAAATTTACTTCCTAATGGAAAAAGGGGCTAAATTATCATTTTTGTTTTACAGATGGGGGAAACAAACTTCCAATAAAAACAACCACTGCACAGAAAAAATGGATTTACGCAGACTCTGGGTCGTGGCAAAGCTGGGATATGAACCAGGGCCGTTAAGATTTGAGTCTCTCCTTTTTATTACTTGTTATTTTTCTTTCTTTCTTTCGAAGAACCCATTAGAGAAACAAGAGGAGAGAGGGAAGTGGGTGCCACTGACCTTCCTTGTTTTCCCCAGAGCCCTGTGTGAAGAGCAGCTGATACTGGCGATTTGGGAAGTTGGCTGGAAAAAACTTATTCATGAAGGGGCTGGAAAGAAAGACAAAGCAGGTCGGCAAACAGAGCCCCCATGGGCAAGCACAGCTCTTAACAGTCCCCACTAATACCCACTTATGGTGGTTACCCCCCAGGCACCTTTTATACGTGCCCTGGTAGATAAATATTATTGTTCCCACTCTGTAGATTTGGAGTCTATTAGAGGATGACTTGACCAGGGTCACACAGGGAGCCAGGATCTGAGCTGAGATTCAAACTGAGGCTTCTGAACTCTTAGTGACTTTTTTGCTTATTGGCAAAGTGGACACAGGCAGATTTGGTATGAAAAAATCTGGGGGATGAGTTAGAATTCCCAAGTCTGGCCCATGTGCCTTCTATATCAGTTTTTTGTCAAGAAAATTACCTCCAGACTCTTACCAAGTCCCATTCTACTAATCTGCCCAAGAACTGGACTTTCACAAATGTAGTTGAAATCCACCAGCCAGATGAACCACAGCCTCCAGGGAGGGAATATCCCCATTTTCAAGCCTACTATGAGGTCATGAGGTCTTTGTTGCTTTGGGCCAGCCTAGCTTTAAAAATAGTTACCAACATGCTCCACCTCCTGGCCAGACAGGGAACAGACATGTTCTTTCCCAGACTACTTTAGCGCAAGATTAGCGCACCAAAGCCTCTTGGTCATGGGTATGACAGTATTGTGGAGTGGTCACTAGTTCCTACAGTCTTGTGGGTTCCACATTAGTGGTAGCCTCCTCAGGCTTTAGTCTCCTTACCTGTGTGTGAGGATAAGCATATGGCCTATCTCAAAGGGGTATGTGTTTAGAGAAAATAAGGCAGGAAAGATGCTCAGCTCAGTGCTGGCCAGTAGTAGGGATGTTTAAGAACTGTGAACAAAGGTCATAGAAGACATCCCAGAATGGTTTTACAACTAAGAAGTAAAGCAAGGTAGGCCTGTAAACATTTAGGTCACAATGGATAAGGCAGAGATGAGAGAGGTTTTTTTTTTAATTAAACTCTGGTGGCTTGGAGAATATAAATTTAAGAACCCTCTCTGGGCCTCAGTTTCCCCACTTGTCAAACAACTGATCCCTTGCAGCCTGAGGCTGTGTGATGTGACTGATGATGAATGGCATCATAGAGAAGTGGCAGCAGGTAGAGGGCTGGAATCTGGAGTGGGCATTCATGGAAGAGCTCTGAAGAGATGGAAGGCAGAAGCAGCCAGGATGGCCGAGGCTGGAAGCTCAGTTTGCTGAATCTCATTTGGGGAGGGCGAAGTCACAGTGCATGTGCAGATAGAGGCAGAGAGCAGCTTGCGGAGTTGAAGCATTCACCCAGCCTAGCCTCTTAGGCGTTCTGCATCTTAATCAGAATAACAGAAGACATGCTACCTAGGTTCAAGTCCTACCTCTGCCACTTCTCACAGGTGTGACTTTGGAGAAGTTACTTAGCTGCTCCTTGCAACTCTTTTTGAATCTGGACATTACAATACCTTCCTCAGAAGGTTACTGTTTGTTCACTCTACAGCTCAAGTTGGCCTTAAACTTGCAACGATCCTCCTGTTTCTACCTCCCAAGGGCTGCAGTTAACAGGAAGCACCCAGCAAGCCTGACACTCATGGGATGAGAGGATTGAGCTAATGCTTGCTACCCTGTAAGTTCAACTGCAGCTTCCACTTCAAGTGCTAAATGTCTGGACTGACCTCTACATGTGATTTACAACAATGAGCTCACATCCAGCCCTTAATTATTTTGATAGAGCCTCACTAAGTTGCCCAGGCTGGCCTCGTTTTTGATCCTCTTGTCTCATTCTGCCAAACAGTTGGGATTACAGGCAAGCATTGAGAAAAGGGGCCTGCCATCCAACACAACACAAAGGATGACACATGTGATGCAACTGATGAGTCTGACTTGTGGGGCCCTGTCTCGTCATTGTCACCTCCCAGGCCAGACAGTGGTAGGTGTCTGCTAGCCACCTCAGAGTGCACTTTTATTGTGGGCAGAGTGTTTTTATGACCCCACCCTTAAGTTCATTGCTTCCTGCTGAGAAACATCCTGGTGCCCTTGCCCTTTTTTTGAGGGTAGATGGTGAGGGTTAATGAAACTGTTGATGTACCCTTGTCCTCCTGAGGTAGGAGACTGACTGGGACTTTCTGTCTGTGGGCCACATGAGTGGGGCAGAACTCTGCCCAGGTGATAAAAATAGGCCAAGGTGTCTTGGCAGAATGTGTGGAAACTGGCTGTGTTAGAGTCTTGGTGACTGTATTAGGTGAAGGCAGGATGTGACCCCTGCCTGCCCCCAGTACTGTGAGCTGTGGTCTCTTCTGAGTGAGGTAGGCAGTGGGGTGGCAACAGAGGTGCAGGGATTCAGAGAATGGCAGCTAAGGCCAGCAAGGCCTGGGATATGGCTTTTACAGCCTTTAGCACACATTTTTGAGAGATCTGTGGAGAGGAGAATCTCCAAGTTCTCCCTCCCCCTTACTTCTGCCAAAGCAATAAAGAATTCTAGCACAGGGGTCAGACAGACCTGGGGTCAACCCCCCCCCCCCCCGCTTTTATCAGCTGTGAATCCTGGTTGAATCCTGGTAGACACAATTTCACTGAACCTCAACTTCCTTGTCTCATACCTTTAGACCTTACAGTTCAAATTCAGAGGCAGGTATGACTCATGGATATAAGCAGCTTGTGGAAACTCTGAACACTGTAGCTTTCTTAACCAAAAGACTCGAGAAAAACACAACTTCAGTGAGTGGGAGTCAGTTTAATTTTTGGATCAACACTAAAAAAAAAAAAACAAACCTATGTTTATACTCCCTTCTTGTAATGAAATTGCTTTTGTTATTTCTAATGATAACCTTATGACTTAATTCATCTGGCAGGTTTTGTGGTCCAGGCTGGTCTTAAGCTCATGATTCTCCTGCTTCAACCTGCCAAGTTCCTGGGACCTTTACATTGAGTGCCAGAGCAGATTACTATAGCTCTGAATTTTATTAAAATGATTTATGGCTGGGCAATATGGCTTAGTGCTATAACACTTGACTAGCATATGGGAGGCCCTGGATTCAATTCCTAATACCAGAAGAAAGAGAAAAAAACAAAACTCAGGGATGGGCTATATCTGGGCAGAAAAGACTGTCTAGGAAAGTACAAGGCCCAACATGAAAAACAAAAAAAGAAAGATACAAACAAACAAAAAACCAAAAACCAGTCTCTAGCTGACATTTTTTACCATGTACCATTTATTTGTTATTTTGAGACACTATTTCATATAAGCCAAACTGGTCTTGAAGTAGCTGTGTAGCTGAGAATTACCTTGAACTCCTGTTCCTCCTGCCTCTACCTTCCAAGTGCTAGGATTAAAGGCATGAGCCACCAAACTAAGCCTGTGTGCCTTTTCTTTCCTTTTTTTTGGCTTTTCAAGACATGGTTTCTCTGTATATCTTTGGCTGTCCTGGAACTCAGAGATCCACCTGTCTCTGCCTCCCAAATGCTGGGATTAAAGGCCTGTACTACCATGTCCGGCTTCCTTCCTTCCTTCTTTTTTTTTTGAGACAAGGTCTCACAGTGTAGCTCTGGTTGATATAGAACTATGTAGATCAGGCTGATCCTGAAATCAGATACTTGCTTGCCTCTGTCTCCTGAGTGCTGGATTACAGATGTGTAATACCGTTAACTGCTGACTCTTTTGCTTATTTGTGGTGTTAGGTTCAAACCCAGGGCTTTACCCTTTAGTAGACAAATGCTCTCCCACTAAACTATATTCCCAGATGCCATGGAATATTCCTTTACACTGTGATTGGTTTAATAAAGAAGCTGACTGGCCGATAGCTGAACAGGATAAAGTTAGGCGGGAGAGCCAAACAGATTGATGGGAGGAAGGAGGGCAGAGTCAGAAGAATCCTAGGAGCAGTGAAGAGGGAGCAGGAGATGAATGTGTCATGCTAATAAAGGTACCACCACATGGCAGAGATGTAAATAAAGAATATGGGTTAACTTAAAATGTAAGATCTAGTTATAAGTCTGAGTTATTGGCAGAGCATTTAAAATTAATATAAGTCTCTGTGTGGTAATTTGGAAGTAGCTCCCAGGACAGGAAAACACCTTCACACAGGCAATTGCTAGTTTAATATCTATCACTAAAATTTATAACCGGTTAGAGGGTAGAGAGACAAGTGGTTAATATGAGACATTAGGAACACAACAGTTTGTGGGCAGTTGGATGCAAGGCTGCTGAGATACTGCGAAATATTTCAGTTGCTAAGCATATGGCTTAAATGTTGCCTCCAAAGTGTATGTTCTGTGTGGTGAAGCTAGGCTATGGAAAACTAAAGATCTCAAACCTCTTGTAGACACTGGGGTGGGACCAGCTAGACTTAGAGTGAATTATCAGTATGGAAAAGGAGATCCAGAATTTCAGAGTGGTGGCTCCTGTCCTTGCCTTAAGTCCTCATGAGTGCTGGATGCTATTACTTCTGCTAGGTCCAAATCATCCAGGTTCTCTGAGATGGGCCATGGTATTTTCAATTCAGCAAGAATAAGCTTTTGCAGGTGAAGATGGTGCTTGGTTTAGTACAAAGCCCATAGCCAAAGTCTCAGCTGTGTAACTCTGGGCCAGTCCTGAGCCCACTGTGTGCCTGGGCACATTTGATGCTTCCTGCCCGTTAGAAGGCTCTGTACTCTGTCTACAGGGGGAGAACCTGATACTTAAGAGAGGCTGAGGCTACCTTTCGAGACCACACTTTGACTGCCACCATCTTGCCAGTGCCTAGAGAAACAAGCCACACTGTCCTTGGCATTTACTGCCTTTGGGGCAGATTCTGCTCTTAATACTATGGAAAGCACCTGACATCGATCCCTTAATGTGTAGAGGCCATCTGGCTCTTGGCATGGCCCCTCTCTCCTTGTAACTCTCCCAGGCTTCCTACCTTCCAAACCTGAGTTCCTTTCTTTGGGCAAATTTTCCTGGCCACTCCTCAGTCTTATCTGTGGACTACTGCAGAGGCAGACAGGAACATGCTGGACTATCTTTGTTGTCCTTACTGTGGCTAAGACTTTCACTTGGTGAATGTGAAAGGATGCCAAGAAATTATAAGTGGTTAGGCTAGCCCTGCAGAGTGAAGGTGGCCAGGACCCCCTTGTTCTCATGACACAGTCCTAAATCATTTATGCCCAATGCTCTGATGTGAGCAACTGTGTCTGAGCAGAGTGGCCTGTGTCCACAGACCTGGGCCTCCTGCAGCCTAATTTTGCTGTTTGTCAGCTGTGTGATCCTGTGGAACGTCTTACTCTCACTAACTTCAGTTTCTGTAACTGTGACCCAGGATCAACATCACGAGTTAGCTAGCCAAGGTGTCTAACAAGCTGACATAGGCAACTGCAGCAGTTCTAACAAAGGTGGCTGTTGTTGAACCTACTGACTGTGAGACCTTTTCTTTAACACACCGAGGAGACTGAAGTCAGAGTAACTTGTAGTGTAGAGGCTGGACTTAAGGTCAGGTGGTCAATTCAGAACCTGCATTGTCAGCCCTCTACTGTTAGGAGAATGTCCCTTGAGGAGCTTAGCCTAGTGCTTGGCAAGTGCCACATTCAGCTCTGTGATGACTCCTTTGACTCCTAACTGGGTTCTTTCTAAGACTGGGTCTTAAATTGTAGCCCAGGTTGGCCTGGACCTTGCCTCAGCCTCTTGAATGCTGACAGCTACCATCACTGGCTAGCCTTGTAAGTCCCTATAAGGAGACTGTGGCCCAGAGAGGTTCCAGTGTTCATCCTAGGTCATGTACAATGTGACACAAGGGGGAGAATCCCTTGGACTTTAAAGCCAGGATTTACACTTGACTCTGAATGACACAAAAGATCATGTTCCCATTCAAGACCCTGTACTGGCTCCTGAGAAAGTGGTTTCAAAGGCTGCCGGGAGATGCCTTCTGACCTGATGGTGTGGGACAGGGCCAGGATCCCCAGCACGAAGAAATACATGGACAGCAAGAGGTTGATGTACTCCTGGGAGAATATCTGAGGGAGAAATACAGAAAGAAACAAGTCAGTGTTGTTAGAAGATGAGGCTGCCAGAACCTCCTGGAGGTTGGTCTCATTCTACCCTCAGGAGTTAGGTCAGTCAGGAAGCAGCTCATACTCTAGCGCTCCTATTTTCACAGATGGGGGAAGGGTAGTACCTTAGGTCCCACAAGACGGACTCTACCCACAAAGGAGTCTAGATGTTTACATACGTGATTCCGTCATTTGGAGAAGGGCAATTACTATGTGTGCCCAGGGTTTAACATGGAAGTTCTAAGGGCACAGGGGAAGGGTCTAAAATCAAAATCAAGAGCAGTGTCAGAAGCAAGAATTTACTCTTCGATGTTTCCTTTTCTCTGCTCAAAAAGCAAGAAGCCCCTTCAAAGTGGCCACCAAGCCCTAAGGCATGCTAGTTATAAGATATCTGGGTACCCTGCACTCCACTCATTTCAACTGTCTCCCCCTACCTTTGATGACAGCTTAAAGACGGGACACCAGGCCCCAACAGCTACTTCCTCATCTTGTCACTGTCAGTCAAACAGAAATATGCTAGTTGTCACATATTCACTCTGGAACTTGGGAAGGCTGTGCTTAATCTGTGCCTGCTGCAGCCTCAGCTCCACTGGTCACTGTTTTCTTAACTGGGAGGCAGGGGCGATCTTTTTGGGTAGTACAGGGACCATGCTGCTCGTTATCTGCTTAAATGCCAATCTGATCACGTCCCTCTCCCACTTCAAGCCTTGCCACTGTTTTCCCTTTGATGCATGCTGCTCCCATGAGTGGGAAGACCTTGTGCGGGCCCTTCTGCTCTGCTCGCACACTGCCGGTGTGTCATAACACTGCAGCCTCATTCCCATCCCCAGGTAGCCTGGGTGTGTGCTCTTGGGCTGCCAACATATTTCTCTACTTCCCCCTTACCTAGGCCACCCCACTCTTCTTTTATCAGCTCTCAGCCCTAAGACGCTTTACGCAGGTACCTGTCTGACCTCTGCCCAGCAATGTGGCTGTATTTCATGGCCGCCTCCTATGTGCAGCACACTGGGCCTAATACTAGTCATACAGTGAGGAATAAGGCAACTTCAGAGTTCACATGCTGATGAGAGAGAAAGACTCTCAAAGGGTGCCAGGAGTTAAGGGGATGCCAGACTTTGCAGTATCATGACAGATTTCAGCCTCACCAAGCAGGACTGTGACATGATTTGAGGACCTGAGATGATCCTATTGCCACTGTGTACACAGAGCAAGAATGGAGGCAGAGTGCCGAGGCACAAAGGGTCCTGCACGAGCCAGAATAGGGAGCATCGTGCCCTGAACTAGTGGTGTGGGGAACTGATGAGAAGTGGAGTCCAGTTTGTCCTGGACCAGCAGGATGTGTGTGCAGAGAGGCTGGATATAGGGACAGGAAAAAAGGTGGGAGCAAAGGCACTCCTGGTGCTCTTGGCTGAGCGGCTGGGGGTGTGTGAGACATGGGCTCTGGCAGGAGGAGCCCACAGTGGGTTGGCTCTGTGCTTTTGTCAAACACAACTTCACACGTGATGCTCCTGCTTATTGCACAAGGCCTAAATTAAGAAAGACTGAACAGCCATCAAACCAGTGTCAGGTAATGGGAACTCACTTCCCCTTTCACAACACCGCTGGTGGCCAAGGAAGATGGAAAGTTCCTCAGAAAGGCGCATGAGAAGAAAGGACTTCTATACTCATGGGTCCTCCAGGGAAGAGGACAGAGAGCCGATGGGCAAGTCTCTGTACAGGGGTCACATCCATGGGCAAGTCTCTGAACTGGGATCAGAGTGGAGCTCACAAGTGAAGACTTAAGGAGATTTCATCTGTGTGCTTGGATGTTGCTAAGTCACAGTTATAAGAACACAGGAGGAGGAACTCACAGCAGGGAGCAGCCTTAATGTTTGGTGGTACTTGGTCTCCTGGGCTGCCTAGAGCCTGTCTATGAGAAGAGAGCAAAGGGGCTGATAAGTGCCACCGAGGTGGGCCTTCTCTTGTTACACAGACCACACAAATCCTGCAGAGATCTGTGGCCGCACTGACAATGCTGTGTCAATGTGGGCACTGTGGAGGCACGGGAAGAGCTTGTGCCGGGTCCACCTGCCCAGAGGACAGACTCAGCAATACAAAGCCTTAGTAAGTTCATACCCTTGATGTTAGAAATTCTTTTGGGGGACAACTGGCCTAAAGAAATAAACATGAATTAAAGAATTAAAATTAAACATTAAAAACGTGAGAAGGTCTAGAGACAAGGGGCTGGGTGTGAATTCCTGCACTCAGCACAAGAGACGCAAACATCACCAGCAGCCAGGTCAGAGGCAGTGGCATGGCTGCAGCCCTGGCAGAAGTCCTACATGGCAGTGTAGGACTGAGGGGGAGCCAAGGGAGCCCCACTACATACCGCTGCCTCTGACAGACACCAGAGGGGCTCTGGAGCAAGGGCCTCTGGTGGAGAGGGAAAGAAGGTGAGCATTCGGGGCAAAGGGAGAAACAAGATGTCAGGGCTTTGAGTAGGGTGTGCTCTAACTGAAACTCAAAACCAGTTAATATCCAGAATAACCAGATAGACATATACCCTTGGTTTTCAAAGTAAAAACCAGAATGAGTCTGTTTAGAGAGAGACAGTAAGTGTGCTGTGCCTGCTTGTGGGGGGTTTATGACTTAAGAGCTGAAGAGCAATCACCACAAGGGCTACTGAGATGGCTCAGGGAGTCAAGGTGCTCACTGGCAAGCCTGGAGACCCGAGTTTGATCTGAAACCCACATAGTGGAAAGACCCAACACTTGCAAGTGTGCTTCAGATTCGGCACATAGTGTGATCAACGCACTAGGAAGCAGGCATTAACATTTGGGCTTTTACTTGACTCTGGGCTAAGGGTACAGCTCAGAGCCATGAAAATGTGCTTGGCATGCATAAGGCCTTGGGTCTGCTTCTCAGCAATACCACTCCTGCCATCACTGCCACTTCCACAAAAGAATTTGGCATTGTCTGTCCAGCTGCAAATGGAGACCCTGTTGTGCTGCATATACCTGTGTAGCGAGGTATTTTGCGCTACAGTGTGGAATGAACATGCCGTGCTACCTGGGCACAATTGAAACACCCTCGGGGAGTGGCACCACCGGGCAGAGATGCCTGTTGATGCAGGCAACCACCCAACCCGTACACCCTTCCAACCCCTCAAACGTTTAACAGAAATCTAGGTCTATCATTGCAGAGTCTCAAACTACAGGAGCGTGTCCAGCGGGTTTGTACCTTTCCTTAGGCTGAAGTACACATGTACATGTATGCACACATGCATTTTGTTACTGTGTAAATAATGGAAAACGAGGGCCTTGTACATGCCAGGCAAGAATTTAATGACTGAGCTACACTCCCAGCCTTGAAAAAAATATAATCATTTAAAATTACTTTGCAATGGTAAATCAAAGCTTTTCTTAATGAACTTTCAGCAAATAGGGAGTGCTTGCAACACACTAGTAAAAAAAAAAAAACACCAAGAGTTTAGTGCTTTCCTCCTGATGTTGAGGCATGCTTACCAAAAGCCTGAAAGGAGCCCCATAAAATGGTGACACTATCTGTTGTGAGACCTTCTTCTCTCTCAACAGACACCTCTATGTAACGTTAGCTACCTGGCATGTATTACTCTCACACTCAGAAAGAAGTACACATAGAAGAACATGTACACGTAGAAGAATGGGCTTAAGGAGCATTTAGTTACACAAGAAAATGCTCATGACATTTTCAACGGGAAGTGGGAGCTACAGATAAGATAGGCTACACTGTGCGGCCACAGCTATGGAGAGAGCATGCTCGGGAGGACCATGGCGGACACACTCCGAAGAGGAACTGGGAATGTCTTTGGAAGTTGAGTTTTGGATAGCTGCCATTTCTTCCTTTTTACTTTCCTGTGTTTTCCAAGTTTTCGACATTGAGCCTGTTTAACTTTTATTGGGAAAATAAACCCCAATAAAATTTTTATAATAAAAAAACAAAACAAAAAACTAATATGGTAGAGGGACGTGTGCAACAATACACTCCAGACCAGCACAAACACGCAGGAAAACAGACCTGGCAGCAGAAGAACACAAAGCTATCTGGAGAAAAAGGGCTGGCTGGTGGGGAATGGGGTAAACACTAACAGGCCCTGGCTAGGGGCTTGTTCTCCCTGCTATTCCTACAAATGATCATGCATAGAATAAAATTATCCAGGCAGCAAAGGACTTACTTTGAAAAAGAGGTAGAGCCCCAAGAGAGTGCAGCTGGCGATGATGGGGAAGCGGGCAGCGTCTCGGCTGGTGATGGTTTCCGGCATGTCTGAAGAGCTCTAGAAAGAAAAGAAAGGTGCAGCTGAACCGCCAGGGCTGTGTGCTGCTGAGACACGAGGCTTCAGCGGTCAGCGCTTTCTCCCTCCATGCTGGTCCACTTTGGCGTCTCACTCCTTGTCTCAAGGCTTTTGGTAATGTTATCCCATCTACCACAGAGGTTTATAATGGTAGATGTTATAATTAACAAAAATATGGCATGGGTAAGGAGCTGACACAGGATAAATATTTACACAAAAATGAACTGAATGTAAAACAAAAGCCTTCAGTATAAACATGGGAATAGCTGAAAATAGAGTGACAGTATAGCATAAGGGTTAAATTAGTTGTATAGAATTTAAGTCAAAGACTTTAATGGAACTTTATTAGTGTTAACACAATCCTGGTTTAAATTACTACTAAAAGCTTTCAACATGGAGGTGTGGTGTACCTTTAATTCCAGCACTCAGGAGGGAGAGGCAGGTGATTACCTGGGAATTCAAGGCCAGCCTGGTCTACATAATGAGAACCATGGTCTCAAATACCAAACCAAACCCCAAATCCTCACTGTCATTAGGGGACTCAGCTAGCATCCCTGTTGGGAAGCCTCTCTCCCAGAGACATGCCTGCCCCTAAATCTTTTTTTTTCTTTAGAGATGGATGCTCACGGGTCCTGCTACTCTGCCTACTTTAGCCTCCTGAATAACTGGGATTACAGGTGTGCACTATAGTGCCTGGCTCCCCTATTTTTTGTCAATCACCCAAAGTCCTAGCAATGTCAGACTAGGCTACTTCTCATGCCTGAAGAAAGACCATAGTAGCCACGGTCTCATCACAGCACCTGAAATTTCATTACCATCTATACCAACCTTGTGATGAGGCATCTACATTCCTGGGAGAAAGGACCTCAAACAGCTGTGGAGGCTCATCAAAATCATTAGGGAAAAGCATGCTAAGAGGGCAGCTATCTCTGGAGAGGCAGATTTTGAATCTGAGAAGTTCTTGTGCTCCAAAGTACAAAATTGCTAAAGGGCAAGGAGGTAGGAGCTGGGCAGCAAGCCTGGGAAACCATCACCAGGTAAGGGAGGCATACAGTATGTGTGCACACCATTCACCTGAATGTGCACACACCAGGGCAGCCTTTTGGATGGCAATTTGATGGGATGCATATAGTTTACATATGCCCAAAACCACAAAGACCACATACCTATGGTGTGTATGTTGTTTCTATGTGTATACATGGGTGCATGTACCCCTTTCATATGTAGAACGGGCATCTCACTTGAACCCACTTCAATTTGGATAGTCTGTCTAGATAGCGTGTTCAAGGGGTCCCGTCCCTGTCCCCTAAATGCTGGGATTGCAGGTGGATCGCCACACCCACCAGCATTGACCACAGGGGTATGAGCTGGATTCTAGTCCTTGCTCTTGTGGGACAAGTGCTCTACCCAGTGAGTCACCTCCTAGCTCCACTCCTAACTCTTTTTACAGTTCTTTGTGCGGTCCCGGGGATTGAATCCAGAGCCTCACACACAGCTGGGCAAGCACTTTACTTCCAGATCCCCTGTAGTGATAATTGTGATATACAGCAAACAAAACCTTACTGTACACATCCTTTGGCCAAATAATCCCAAGTCTGGGGATCTTCTCTACAGACATCCATTGCTCAGAGTCGCAGTTTACTCCTCTGTCAGGGTGACAATCTGTAGCTTTAGCTTTACTTAACTCAAAAGGGGAGGGTGATAAGAGGTTGAATGGAGACTAGGATACATATGGGGCAAGAGGGGCTGGCTGCATGGCAGGCCACTCCTGAGGCTCTCCAGTTTGCAGGAAGGGGGAGAATTCTGACAGGGAGGCCCAGTTTCCTTCCTTCTCACTCTGCCAGCCCTTGGCTTCAGCTGTTGGCAGCAGAGCGGTAGTGGTGACACTTGGGCAGCACCTTGCCTCTGTGCACCTCCATATGTCGCATACATTTCCTGTGTAGTGGCAGTGTGGGTCCGGCTCCTTACCTCAGTGAGTCCCCAGGCAAGTGGGCTACAGAACAGACTGGTACAATGGCTGTGATGTGAGGCAGCATACACATATGTGCTGATACATGGCATGAAGGCCCAATGCTTGGACAGCTTGTCCAGAGGCCAGGAGGCCTAGCAGTGATTTTTTTTTTCCTCTCAGAGCCTTCATTTCCTTGACTGCAAAACAAAACCAGGATTCCAGTTTCTGCAGTGGATGTACATAGCACAGAGCCTTGAGTCATTACTCAGATCTATGTGCTATTTCTATCACTGTGCCGGAATACAGGTAAGCCGACACCATTTCTGAAGGGAAGTAAGTGTCACAGGTGGCTACGGCAGATGCCATTTAAAGCCTCGACAGCCAGACACAGGGTGAGGAATGCAGCAGAGGCCCAGCGGAGACCAACTGAGTGGGGGCGTTTGCTCTGTGGACAAGCGGGGCAGCTCTCAGACAGACCGACTGCACAGAGGCTCGGGGCTCGGAAGTACATTCAGGACGTTGTGGCTTCCCTACAAACCAGCGCTGAGGCTCATTTCCACAAATTCCTTTCAGTTCAACCCAATCCCAGAGCAGGAAGAGGCTTCATGTTATTCGATGACAAACCAAGGTTGGACAGATGCTTCACCAAACAGAGGAATCTGGTTTCCACCGTGGGTGATGGTTATAAATATCTCACGCTGCAGTGTTGAGTCAGAGTGGGAGCCTTGCGATCTGACTGGTAATAACAGAAGGAGTATATTTACTGGGCCCTTTCTGTGTGCCAGGCAGGGTCCCAGGAGCTTTGTACAGTCCCTGCCCCCAGCAGGCACTCCTAACACACGAGGCAACAAGGCCCAGAGAAGTGAAGTATCTTGCTTGGTGTAAGACAGACGGTGAGTGGGACTGAACCCAGGCAGTCTGGAGGCCTCACTACTCGCTTGATACTAGCCCCACCTTTTCTCCCTAGAGTATGCTGCTGGAACTAATGATGCTAAAGAGGTCTGTGGTCTTCAGAAGACAGGTCCTGAAGACAACAGTTCATACCTCCCCCCCTCCACCCCTGGGTTTCTTTAAGCTCTGGCTGTCTGGGAACTCGCTCTATAGACCAGGCTGACCTCAAACCCGCTTCTGCCTCCCGAGTGCAGGCATTAAAGGTGTGCACCACTACTGCCAGGCTGAATAGCTCATCTTTGTAGTTACAAAAACCACTACAACTTAGCAAGATTCGCTACCAATTTGATTTGGCTTTTTAAGCTAAACACTGAAGAAAACCAGAGATTGGAGAAAAAGTTTCACGAACGGCTGAAATAAATTAGCTTTCAGTACCCTGGGTATTCAGGTATCAGGATGGAAGCCAAAGGCACAGCCTGGAATTCCTGGGCCACTTTATCGCTGTCTCCCAAGACTGAGGCCCTCACTCCACACTCACCCCCTTTGCCACCGTTCTGCCTCCTGGCAGTGCCCTGAACTTACCCCCCCCCCCACTTTCTGGCTTCACTCAACTGGACCAGCCCTTTGTTTCTCCTTTCAACTGACAAAGAGTACTCTCTAAAGCCTACTCCTGCCTGTAGTTGCTTAAAGACCTCCAGAGTAGATCGCGTGGTCCTTCAATAGCAAGGATGCAGCCCATGGCAGAGTGAATTGCTACAACACCCACCTAGGGATACAGAGTCAAGTTGTCTTTGATTCAATAAGCCAATTTCAATTTGCCCTACAAACAAAATGATGATATCATAAATGTGTAAGGATATCGATTTCAGCATGTTTTGTAGTGGCTAGGGACTAATTTTTTGGAGGCCTCTAAATTAGTGGCTCTCAAATTTTGAGTGTGAAATAGAATTACCAGGAGGGCTTGCAAAACACTCTTCTGGGCCCACTTTGAATTCTGACCACGAATCTGCATTTGCTGAGGGAACTGGTACCCTGATCAAACTGTGGGTACTGGAGACATGGTGCTCACACCTGTAGTTCCAGCATCTGGGAAATCGAGGCAGGAAGAGTGCTCAGCTACCTAGTGAATACCAGGCCAGCCAGAGCAACGTGGCAGCATTTAGTCTCACAAAAACAAACGGAAAACACCAGCTCCCTCCCCCTCCCCTGGAAAGGACCATCCCAGGCGTACCAACGCACCTGGGTGTCCAAAGGATGGATAAATAAGATCCAGGGGTGGGAGGTTTTCATTATGTTCCCGTGGCCCTTTTGTATTAGTACCAGGAACCTATTTCACTATGAAAAGGCCGAGGCAGCTGTGACACAGAAAGTGACTAATTCACACCGCTAAACAATCACTTTCTTAACAACAAGCCTACCTGTAGGTACAAAAGCGAGCACATATTTGTTCTAGAAATGTTCTAGAAGGCAAGCCGGGGACATAGCTTGGTGGCAGAGTAGGTGCTTACCATGTGTGAGGCCCTGGGTTAGGTTAGGAGTGCCATAAAAATGAAAAAGTTCTGGCAGGTTCCACAAGTAGCTGGGCATGTGTGTCTCTTCCAAGGGGTTCTGAAGTGGCTTTCCTTTATGCTCCGCAACTGCTTGAATTTTACACACGAGCAGCATTTTTGCTAAGTACCCATTTTAGTGTTACATCACCTCAAGGATTCTTTTCCTCATAAAGGGTGTAGGTTCCCTAAGCATCTTGTCACAGCACTCAAGTCCCTCTCCTGTGCTCCTGTTATACTTTTCACTGCTCCCTGTCTTCAGCCTGGTGAATTCTCACTCAAGCATGCAGAGACACCTGTTGCCTCTTCAGGAGACACAGGATGCACTCTAGTTGGCTGGTTGTACATTCTGTGTCTTAGCCCAGCACTCCTGGCACCTTGCCCAGGAACTGACAACAGATGCCCAGGGCTGTTGGCTAAGAGATCCCTCTGCACTATAGGTTAAAGCGCAGAGAACCAATCCAGCTCCTGCTAGGCTGGAATTTACTCCCTCTCAGGGACACAGGCTTCTGACATCCCTGTGGCGACTTCTCCCAAACATCCCCGCACAGTTCACCGTCTCTTGCTCAGGATTGTACAATATGCTGTGCCATTTACGGACACTGTGACCCCAGGGGAACTGTCCTCGAATGCTCTCTCAGTAGGCCTTGGTGTTGAATATCAGTTGGGAGTGCCAAGCCCCCGGATCCTCTCTCTCTCCTGTCAAATAAGCAAGGCAGACAAAGGAGTCATCTGGCCCATCATATCTGAGGTCAGAACACTACTTGTGTGTCTTCAGAGGCACTTGTATTAAAGATGGCACCCCAGTCTTCTAGAACTGGGCCCGCCTGGTTCATTCTCGAATGGCAGAAAGATCTTCATCCTTTGACCCTCGGTTCTTTTTTCAAACAGATGTGATATGATAAACTAACTGGCTTTGCCTGCCGCTCAGCACTGTGATTGTGAAGGCAGGTAAAGGCTCCACAAGTTTAGAGCAGCCTGGCTACTAGGACTGGGCAGCCCCTTTTAGGAAGGCCTTTCTGTGGACGATGCTCGGAACACACGGATTATGGCCCCCTTTCTCCTATCTGCACCCTCTGCTCTGCTACACTAAGATACCTGCTGTGTCCCAAAGTGCATCCTTCCTGCTTCGGTACCTTTCTTGCTTTCCCCGGCGTAGAATGCCCTCTTGTGGCTGGAACTGTACATCTCACCCAGTCAGGATGCCTCCCTGCTCTAATTCAGATACTCTGCCTTTCTCTACAGACCTACCACCTGGGCCTCTGCTGCATTTCAACCACAGCCCTGGTTATCCTCACCTTGCCTATCTCCCCAGACTCCTTGGTAACAGGGCTCTGACCCATTCATCTATGTGACATCCCTCATCCTTGGTAACAGCTTAAATTTAAGAAACATGGGCGCCCAGAAGGTATTTTCTGCAGAGTGGTCCATGTGCAGAAGGCAGCAAAGATAATCACCTAGTCTAGTGGCTGCTCAGCCTCATGCCACGCTGCCTTCCATCTCTTTTGTCCTGTTCTGTGTTTCAGAACTTGCCTTGGCGCTGCTTGGCGCCAAGTCTGCCTGACCAGACTGGGAGAGGTGAAGGAGCCCCAAAATCTGCCTAGAGGAGGCAGGGGAACAAAGAAATGGGTCACACCCAGGACTTTCAGCTGAGAGCTCTCTGCAGCTGCCCAGAAAGAGCCTGAAGTAGGTTTCCTGGTCTTGGTCAGGAAGGTGGTATACCCTCAGCCACGGCTCACACTGGGCGGCGTTTTGAGAATTGGAACTGAAGCAGTTTCCAAAGTGCCAGCTGCCTTGTGGGCCTGCCCTCTCTGGGTAGGGCAGCTTCCTCTCCAGGCCACCTTCAGGTTTGACGGGGGAGGGGCAGTGGGGAACTCTGCACTCTGAGGCTGTTGAAGAGACAGGATGCCAGGAAGGGAGAAACTGTTGGTTTCAATGGGCCACAGAGGCTTACTATAGGGTACAGAGATTTGAGAGAGAGGGAGGTGGAAAGTTCTGGAGTCCCCCTGGATATCCAATGAGACAGATGTCACCGGCGGCCAAAGACAGGGTCTGCCCCAGTCTCATAAACAGTTCAACAGGGGCTATTATTGAGACTCAATTTGCAAAGGGATTTAGTCTTAATGGGGTCTGGGCTTTAGTTTGGATAGATCCAAGGCTGGGTGGTAAGTCAGAAGAAGAAATCAACCAAAGGAGAAATCTAAACCTGGGGAGAACACAAGGTGCCACATTCCAAAGAGCTGGATGGCTGGGACTGGTTCCACACCGCGAACAAAAGAGAGAAGCTGAGTTGGTGCTCTATTCCGACACTCCCATCCCACCCCTCCCCCCTTTTTCTGGGCAACTGGGTCTCCCTCTGTAGCCTAGCTACACTACAATTTTTGGTTCTCCTGCCTCAGCTCCCTGAGTGAGAGGCTTACAAATATGTCATCATGCCAGACCTCTATTAATTATTATTATAATTTTTACATTTACTTAGTGTGGGTGTGATGAGGTCAGGAAATATCATGCAGGAGTTGGTTTTCTCCTTCCACCATTTACATCTCTGGGATTTAGCTCAAGTCATCAGGCTTGGCGGCAAGCGCCTTTAACAGCTGCACCACCTCCCCGCCCCTGGGTTTTGTTTTCATGGCAGGGAGAAGGGTCTGATCTAGGGGTTCCTGGCGGGCACACACACAGCTGTGATCCCAAAGCGACAGAAATCAGGGCCTAGGGATGGATCTGGATGCTACAGTTAACTGTGGGTGTGGCCAGGCATGGCTTCTAGCAGGATGACAAAAGATGGTGCCTTTCAGAACCATACCTGTGAGGAACACACTGGGGCTGACCCAAGCCACGATGGGGTGATCGCTCTGGGTGAGGTTGCAAACATCTGGCTGCTGATTAGCCATAGCATCAGGTGGGGCTAGTTTGGCTGGGCTCTGAAGAGTCAGTGCCAGCCTTTGTGTCTGAAGTCGGGTCGACAATGTTCCCAGCTGTGGCATAAAGTAGGGGGCCTGGGGGAGGGGATATGTCAGGGTCTGTCTGTGGGCCACTATCTGAGGACAATGCTAATCCCGCTTTTGGGAGTGGCCAGATTCTGGGATACCTAAGGCTAGCCACAGCTGTGGACGCAGGTGGAGGGAAAGGCGATCGATACCCGGGTGGGTGAGTGACGCGGGAGAGAGGGGGCAACTATCGGGTCTGCAGGGACAGGTTTGTGGGGGCCGTGACCGGGGTGGGGGTGGAGGGCGCCCGCTCTCCCTGACCCTACCTTGCCGCGGGCGCAGCGCACTGAGCGCAGGGCGCCGAAGAAGATGGGCAGCAGCGCCATGAGCAGGAGGCTGCCGTAGGCCAGCGCGATGCCCTCGGGCGTGGAGGGTGGCCGCGTCGTGACGTTGGCCGGGCTGCTGGCCTCGGCGCTGCCGTTGTGCGGGTCGCTGAGGGCCGAATCCATGGCGAGGCTGCGCTCGGGCTCCGACTCCAGCTCCGGCCGCCGCAGCACGAACACAGATGGAAGGCGAGGTACTGCGGGGAAAGCCACGTTCCCCTAAAGAAACAGGAAGTGACGTGCCTCCTCGCCTTTCCGCGCCCCGCGCGCGTTCACGCTACCCCCTTCCCGGCCTCCCGATCGCCCTCTAGTGGCGATGAGGGAGGGGCGGCTTGTTGCTAAGCAACTTGGGGGCTGACCCAAAAAAGCGCTCAGGACCATTATGGCTGTAATTTATCCTGAGACTCGAGGACCCATTCCTTTGATCGCTGGTGATTTCTTCCGTACCAGGCTGTCCTGCTCTCCACAAATCCTCAGCCTTCAGCCTAGAAGGATGCACACATTCATTCGATGCTCAATTGTTCATTTGTGCCTTAAATATTTATTAGGGTGTCCCACTTATCTTCTAGTTAAAGGGAACAAGCAAAAGACTGTCCTTGCACTCACGAAGCTCACATTTTAGTGCGCGGAGTTGGGAGGGGAAGACGGAAAGAGAGTAAAAGGAACAAAATAAATTGTGAAGTCTAAATGTATCTTTTAGAATAGCTTTAAAACGTAAAGATGTCAGCATATAGGTATGAGTTCTAAACCATGTTAATGCAGATAAATTAGAGAAAAATAAAGCAAATAGAGAGGGTGTGTAAAAGGTTTGCAAATGTGTTAATTGCTTATTATGGGCCTGACAATAATAACCCTATCACTCCATAACCTCATACAGTTTATAAACACTGAGGCTCTCATCACAACTGGAAGGATGTGAGTGGGCAGATGTGTGTGTTCAGTTGGCCTGTTGACTAGGCACTTAACTGAAAAAAGACAATTAGGCTAAAATTTAGTATTTTAAAAAGTAATGTTATAAACCTGGAGAGTTTGTTAAATTATGGTTACATACTTTGATATTTAATTCAATTAATATGTTGCTTCTTTTACCTATTACTAGGCTTCTTGTTCTTGCTAAAAAATCATGTCATCCAATCATGTTCTAATTACTCATTGCCATCTTTGAGAATTATTTACATCTTTGAACTGATGTCATTTTTATAGGCGTTTGATGACTAGAGCGGTGCCATGTTATTCCTTGTTTTCTTTAAAAGGCAAGTAGTTTAGGCACATTAAATAACTTAGTCTTGGAAGTCAGGCATTGTGGTACATGATTGGTACATGACCCTTGTCTCAAACAAACAATCAAAACCAAAACAACAACATTCTCTCTCTTAAAAAAAGAAAATCATAATCTTATGGCTGGTAGGATGACTTGGAGGTTAAGAGCACTTGGCTGTCATAAAGGTCAGGAATTGGTTCAGCACCCACATATGGGGGTTCTCTGTTGCCCATCATCCTTTTTTGAAGTAAATTGGTGCTCCCAGGAGCAGACGTGTCCCACTCATGAAAAGCCTTATGTTATTAAAACATTTAAAATGTCATATTGTGTAGGTCTTTTAAGTGTTTGAAGACCATCTATTTAAAATATATTTGTCTGACCTTGAAAACATACCTAACATGACTACAAATTTGATTTTTATAGATGATTACTAACTTGTATTTCTCTATTATTCTAAATAGACTTTAAGGACTATAAATTTACATTACATTGTTAAATGAGTTGCATAGGTACAATACTGTAGACAAGAGTAGAAATATATATATATATATATATATATATATATATATATATATATATAAAAAGCTAGCAGCTTTGAAGTTGTTTTGGATGCAGAATTTTGAGGAAACTGTAACAGAGGCATTCTGAGAGGCTAGATCACCTGGGCTACTTGTCTTTATTGGTGACTGGTCCTTTTGTTTTGAAAACACAGAAACTTCTAAAAATAACATATATATCTGTATTAACACAAGACTGGAATATGCACTGTGCACAAATCAGTTAAACATGATTTTTTGTTTTATGTTTGAGCAGGTAAAAGTCTTCTGTTAACTTTATAAGTCCATTTGGACTCTATAACCAAACCTCTATCCATGCCATATGAAAGGATGGCATGTAATAATCAGACATGTGGACTCTGTAGCCAACAAGATTCATCATGTCTCATCCAGTCTCAGAGTTGTTCCCATGTCAAGGGATCAGCATATATGTCATCCATCCTGTAGTCTTTCTTTCTTTCTTTCTTTCTTTCTTTCTTTCTTTCTTTCTCTCTTTTTTTTTATGTCTGTACCCAAGATCCTCAGGAGGTCTCCTTCAGTCAAATCTGATCTTCATTAATTTTGTAGAGAATCATAACTTTTTGTTTCCTGTGGAAATATAACCTCTCCCCCAACACAACGTATTTCTTGACTTTCATTTTGAAGTTAAGACATTCTTAAGATATATAGACTGGTTTAATTTAGCAGTTTTAATAACCAATGTCTCTCAGCAGATTTTTTTTTTGTACATTAGCATTTAAAATTTTTTAAATCAACAAAGCATCATACAGGATCCAGATTCCCTGTGTATTTCCCATCTTTATGTGGCTTATTTTTTATATCATTCTTTCTTTAAAGACTTTACTATTATTTTTAAAATATTTATTTTTTTCTATCACCATCTATATCCATTTTCTTTTTTTTTCTTCAGCATCTAAGCTCCTTTTAAAGCATACTGAACCTGTTTCGAGGTTTTCTGTTTCTGAACCTGGCTTTACCAAGTGCCTGCAGCATTCTTTGACTGTGTGAGACAAATCTTAAACTGCCATGCCAGCCACCATGAGACTCAGCCTAGTGCATGGCACTTGTACATGGTGCTGGTGGCCGGCTCCAGCCTGTAGGCAGTGGTAGCTGAGTCTCTGTATGCCAAGCACTGACCTCCCTAAAAGACTGTAGTACCATGAAGCCAAGTCTAGTTTCTTCTCCAGAACTTTTAGCTTTCTCAGGCCCCATGTTTGGATTTTCAAGCCTCCACATTGTATACCATATGCAGATGATTTTTTCTTTGGATCACCAGCTCACAAAAAACATCGTGGAGATTTATTAATTACAAAAGCTTGGCCTCAGCTTAGGCTTGTTTTTTAACTAGCTCTTATGACTTATATTGACCTATTTATATTAATGTATGTTCTATCATGCGGCCTTACCCCTCCTCTATCATGCACCTTCCATTTCACTTTCCTGTCTTCTGGCATCTCTGCCCTTCTTCTTCCCAGAATTCTCTCTGTCCCCAGAAGTCCTGCCTACCCTCTTTCTAGCTATTGGACGTTTGCTTCTTATTACACCAATCACAACAATACATTTTCCCACAGTGTACCAATATCCATCAACAGACATATTTTCATGGTGTCTTTAAACCCAATCAAATCCACAGTGAAAACTAACCAGCACAGCTTGTTCTCTGACAGGCTAAGAATGACAAGTGGGGAGCTGGGGCTTTGGATTTTCAAGGGCTAGAAGCCAAGAGTGAAACATTTTATCCAAGGAGGGTGCACATTGACACTTAAATTCCTAAGAGGAAGTGAAGAATTAAACCCTTGTTTAGAAGAGGCAGGGCTGGAGCTGGGCCTCAGGAGCTCCCAGAGGCCAGGTGTCCATGATGCCAGGATTGTTTATGTGCATCCTTGTCTGCTTTTATCTGCTTTCTGTATTTATTCTCCTTCACTGCAAACCGGTGGGCTACAAATGTCAGACCCTGTGATTTGAGTTGAACATCAGGGGAATTTCTAGGGTGCCCAGTCAAAAGTCCTTTTGGATGGGAAAGACTACTTCCAGGGTTAAGTTTGAGGTTGGGGAAGATCTTGGCCATCTCAGGCCAAACAGAAGAGGCTGGGAATGTCTGGGGCAGTGGGATAGCAGCAAGGGACAGGGGTTTTCTGTAGCTTTGGAGCCTGTTCTGGCACTTGCTCTATAGACCAGGCTGGTCTTGAACTCAGAGATCTGCCTGCCTCTGCTTCCTGAATGCTGGGATTAAAGGCATTTGCCACCAGTGCCCAGCTTGCTGGGATTCTTGATTTGCTACAGGAAAGCATTTCAGATTGAGCCCACAGAAATGACAGGATAACAGGTTAGATTATTGACTCTCTTTTTAAACTAAAAAAAGCAACCACTAGTCTTAAATGTTTTACACTGGTTTGGAGTTTTGTACATTGATACAAATTTAAGGTTATTTTTGTTATACTGTATTATATGTTTCTATTTCTTGTTTAAGGTATTTTTGTATATTGATACAAATTTAAAGTTATTTTTGTTAGAACATACTGTACATATGTTTCTACTGTTGTTTAAGGTATTTTACCTGTGCAGCTCATTTAACAATGTAATGTAAATTTCTAGTTCTTGAAAGTTATTATTACAAACTATTTAGGATAATAAAGAAATGCAGGTTAGTAGTTAGTCACCTATAACAACAAACTTGTAGTCATGTTAGGTATATTTTCAAGGTCAAACAGATATATTTTAGATAGACAGGTGGTCTTCAAAACCTTCAGAGACTTACAGAATATGGCATTTTAATGTTTTAATAACATAGGGCTTTTCATGACAGTGAGACATGTCTGCTCCTGGTAGCACAATCTACTTCATAAAAAGGATAATGGGCATCAAAGAACCTCCATATGGAGTTTGCATTCACTGTGGCAAAGCTAGCCATTTGGGCAAGAAACTGCCCTTGCCTCAACTGCTGGCAGTATGTTGTCCAAACTGGACAAGCAGGACCCAGAGAAAAAAGACCATCAAATTTTGCCAAGACAAGGTAGGACAGTCCTTCAAAAATTCTTGCTTCATAGAAGAGTCTACCAGATATTGTAGGCCTGTAGGTCACAGATCAGATGCTCCAATGTTGTAGAGGAAACTTGAGTGACTGTCCAGGCAACCAAATGTCTTTGTCCTTTCAATAGGTTTAGAAGTGACTTGTTCTACACTTCCTGTTTATTCCAGTAATGTTATGTCCTTCTGGGTCTTTGATGGAGCTGAAGACTAGAGAGTTAAGAGTTGCAGTTTTCCTAGTTATGATAGAAGGTTAATTGGGCACAGAGCCTTAGACTCATCAAGATAGAATAAATCAAAGTATTTCCTCTAAATATGCCAAATAGAAATGGACTGGGCTTTATAAATGTAATTCTTATTTGATAATTGTTCTATTTTTTGTTTTGTTTTGTTTTTTAGACGGGGCTTCTCTGGCTGTCCTTGAACTCACTCTGTAGACCAGGCTGGCCTCAAATTTAAAGAGATTCACCTGGCTCTGCCTCCTGAGTGCTGGGATTAAAGGCATGTGCTACCACCATCTGGCATTAATTGTTCTTATTGCTTGTAGTTTTATTATGTTAGAGTTAAAACCTTTCCTTTTTATTTAGACAAAAAAGGGGAAGTGTTGTGGAATATTCCTTTACACTGTGTGAAGGTACATCACTGTGACTGGTTTAATAAAAAAGCTAGGCAAGATTTTTGAGGCAGAGAGAATTCTGGGAAGAAGAAGAAGGGTGGAGATACCAGGACTTGTCAGCAGATGAGAGAGAATAGACATTACAAGAGGAGAGATAAAGGAGAAAAAAAAAAGAGTGAGGTGGCAACATTAGATGAATGAAAATGAATAAAAATGGTTAGAAATAAGCCTAAGCTTTCAGCTTTTATAATTAACAATAAGTCTCCATGTCTTTTGTGTGAGTGTGTGTGTGTGTGTGTGTGTGTGTGTGTGTGTGTGTGTGTGTGTGTGTGAGAGAGAGAGAGAGCTGGTGGCTCCAAAAGAAAAATCTATCTATATGAGTCAATAGAAAGCAGAGTTTTTTTTTATTAAGAGAGATTTTAACTGAGATTTAAGTATGGGAGTTAAGAGAGAGATGCAACATCAGGCGTGGGTTTTTCTAGAGACAGCCATACTTTTAGTGTCTCAGCCATAGCCATAGATATGGTTTTGATGGCTTCTGCAGGTACCATTGCTCAAAGATCTCCAAGGGACCTTTTAAAAAAAACTCCCCCCGCCAGCATCTGGAGAGATGAGTCAGTAGTTAAGAGCAGTGCTGTTCTTGCAGAGGACCATATTCTATTCCCAGCATCAAGTTTGGTTAGCTTATAAATAACCACCTGCAATTTAGCTACATGGGACCTGGTGCCCTCTTCTGGCCTCCTCTGTCATCTGTACTCACAAGCACACTCTTCTACTACATAGGCAAGATTAAATAATAAAGTGAATTTTGAATTAAAGATTAATCTTTTTGGTAAATGAGCTCATAGGGTAGTTTCTGAACTGCACTGGATAGGATTACAAGCAGCTAAGGTGGCAAATTATGTTAGCAGTGGTAGGTACAGAGGCACAGCTCCTTGGCACCCCTGGAAGCAGCCTGAGGAGTTCTTTTCAGAACTGTCTACTCAGGCAAAGGGGATCCTTGGTCACACCGACTGCAGAAAAGAATTTCAGAACAAGCCAGCTTTAGACAGTGTTGGAGTTTACTACAGGAGGGGATAGTATAGATTCCTAGCGGAAGGGTCAGATAAGACTTATTGAAATAGGAGGAAGGAGCTTGCAGTCATTTTCACTCTGGGTGTGTAGGTGACCCTGAGGACTTAAGTTCTATTGATCTGCAACAGGAGTAAAAGGTTCAAAGTTTTAAGGGGGATGCACTGGGCTGTTGCTTAGATTTAGGAATGGGGGGGATGGTGCATCCTTCTGAACTAGGCAAAGCAGTTCATTGTCTTTGACATTTCATTCAAGGTGTCTGCCTTTAGGGAGTCTTTAGGAAAGCATTGTCTCTGCCAGCTATTTTGGCTTTCTTTGTGGAGTCTGGAGGCAAACCAGTGCTCAGGATGGGGCGGGACTCTTTCTTCCCCATGTCCCCTTCATTGTCTTTCTGTCTTGCCTCAAAACCATGAATAGCAAAGTTTGAAAAGGAGTTAAAGCATGTCTTTTACTGTGAGTGGAGTTTATAATCTCACTTGTCAAGTTATAGCTGGGAAAAGAGAAAGACCATACTTAGTCTTATATGCTTAGACTTTACGGTCTGTTGCTATTTTAACTTAAAAAAAATTCTTTTTGTTTGTTTTCAGACAGTCTCACTATGTAGCCTTGAATAGCCTGGAACTTACTATATAAACCAGGATGGCCTTGAACTCTTAGATATTCTCCTATCATGGCCTCCCAAGTGCTGGGATTGAAGGTGTGCTCTTTATTTTAACATTACTTGAAAGGTCTCTTGATAAAAGGAATATTGTCTCTACATTGTCAGCCCTCCCAGCAAATGTTAACTGCTTGAGAATTCTTGCTTCTCAGCTGGTGAGAAGTATTACCAGCCTCTGGAGTGAGGGACTGTTTTCCCTTTCCATGTCCCCTTCTATTTTGTTAAATCCTCAGACTGACAGCATGTTAGTTATAAACTGTTAGCCTCACACCAGGTTGGAAACATTTTCCTGGCACTGGTGTTTTTCCTAGGGAGGGAATTGTGTATGGATGTTTCCTTGGCAATCTGCTGTGGGGAGGGGAGGCTCTGAGTGCTTTGTCTGGCATGGCTGAAATGGCAACTTTGCTTTGCAGGATAATTTGTAGGAAAGAGGGAACAGAGGGGCAGAAAAGACTGGAATGCTGGAGCAGAGAGGAACCAGTGAGAGGTCCAGAGGCATGCGTGCGTGCGTGCGTGCGTGCCTGCATGCATGTAGAGGGGTAGAAGATATCATGACATACTGATTGTGGTCTTCTTACAGTTTCCATACACCTCTAGTAGTCTGGTGGGAGGCACCTGAGCATCGCAGTCCTTCCTTCCTCTAACACTGAGTGGTATGAGGGGGGTTTTGAAATGAGAGGGAACTATGTGTGTTCTGCCCAGTAGGAAGTGCATTGGACAGGGACAGAGTAAAAGTGAATGAATAAATGAAAGGAAGAAAGATGTGGTGGCAGGGCTAGCCAGTATAAAGCAGAATGGACACAAGTAGGAAAAAAAATGTAGGTGACATTTTCTGTTAGAATTCTATTTGGGAGATGGCTCAGCAGTTAAGAGTATGACTGTTTTACCCAGGATTGGTACCCAACACTCACATGGTGGCTCACAGAGCCTCATGACTCCAGTTCTAGAGGATCTGGTGCCCTCTTCTGGTGTCTGCAGTCACCTGCACACATGTGGTGCATATAAAACTCATGCAGGCACACACACATACATGTAAATAAAAAATAATCTCGGGGCTGGAGAGATGGTTCAGCAGTAGGATTCTTGCTCCTCTTGCAGAGGGCTTGGGTTCAACACTTGGCTCTCACATGATGGCTCACAACCTTCTGCATCTTGAGTTCCAGAGATCTGAATTCTGGCTTCTTTGGGCTCTGGCCATCCATGTCAGGCACATGCATACATGCAGGCAAACCATTTACATACATAAAATAAGATAAATCTTTAAAAATATAAAGAAAAAATAAAGCTGAATGAAAAGAGTCCCCCTGAGGGGGTGTGAGGAAGAATGAAGTGTGTTGGCAGACTCCCCCCGACCTCTAGGGTCTTGCTGTGTAGCTCTAGCTAGCCCTGAACTCTTGACTCTCTTGCTTCAGCCTCTTGAGTGTTGGAATCGAGGTGCATGCCTCTGTACCTGGCTAGGCCCTGGGCTTCTGAAGTGATGTATTGGACAATGAACTAGGTAAGAGTAAGGTGGAAAGTTCTTTTCAGGGTCTGTCTGGAGTTCTTTCTCTTGGAGGCAGAGGCTCCCCTTGGTTAGTGTCCTTTCCTGCCAGCAGAGGGCAGTCTAGGCCAGTTAACAGATTTGCCCTCCCCCAGGGGTGACTGTTTGCAACAAGGACTCTAAGGAAGGTCACACTTGGCTACAGGCCAGCTCTGAGTTCTGCCTTTGACTCCAGGATGAGTCTAGCTAGAGAAATCTGGACCAGATCAAGTCCAATGCTGCTGGCCAATCCAAGCCACACACTCTATCCTGGAGTATTTCTAACCATCCTCTAGAGTTCCTTCCCATCATGCCTGATGTGCTGTTAGAAACCCTTTGGCAATCCTGTATGCCTGCAAGATGGTTTCCCATGCCTCGTCATCACCTTCAGGTGCTGTTTTGTTTGTCCAGCCAGGTCAGTGTGAAAGCTGGAACATTTAACTTCTCTAGAGCATTTGAAAGATGTAGCAATCTTGGCTCTGTATTTTGGGCTGTGTCTAACTAACAGTTTGCTTTTGTTCATTTGTATGTTTAAAAAGATTTGTTTTATTTTATGTGTATGTGTTTGCCTGCATATATATATATATATATATATATATATATATATATGTGCACCATGCTTATGCCAGGTGCCTGAGATCAGAAGGGGCATCAAATCCCCTGGACGTGGAGTAATATTGGTTGTGAGTGGCTGTGTGGGCGTTGGGAACTCAACGTGGGTCCTCTGCAAGAGACTACCTGTTCTTATATCTCTCTAGCTTCAAATGATTATTTTTTTTTAAAAAAAGATGAATACAGTTTCCCCGGAGTGTACTGTGGTCTTGATATCCTACCTCCTATTCCTCATTCTACACAGCTGTGTTTCAGGGTACAGAATCACTCTGGTTCGACACAGCAAGAGACTTTTGGTGAGCCTCCAAGGTCCACAGGACCCTTTGGATCCTTTTATGTCACTTCTGGCTTCTCCCTGTAGCCTGACATCTCTTATCCCCAGACTTTAAGCTTGCAAAAGCTATTCACAGGTTCCCTAGTTAATTGAATTTATTTATGTATTCATTTATTTGTGTATGTCAGTCACATATATCATGGTGCATCTGTGGAGGCCGCAGGAAAACTCTACGGACTTTGTTTTTACGTGTGGTGATGGCTACTCTTGGTTGCCTACATCTGGAGTTAACTAAAACCCACTGCCTACACATGTGAGAGGTTTCTTCCCCAGTTATAGCATTTGAAGTGGGAAGACCCATTTTTAACCCAGATCTTCTGAGGCGGTAAGAGCCACCTTTAATCTTGGTCCCACCTTCTGCAGGCAACTCCCATTTGTAAGTCTATTCCTTCATGGGCATTAGAGCCTACTTCTTCAGAATTCTGGTGCACACTGAAGACTGTGGGAGACATCCAGCTGTGTGGACTGAACAACTACCAGATTCTTGGACCTCCTATTGGTACACAGTCATTATTGGATTAGCTTGGCTGTCCTGGAACTCACCCTGTAGACCAGGCTGGCTTCAAACTCAGAGATCCCCTTGCCCCTGCCTCCCGAGTGCTGTGATTAAAGGCACTCGTCACCACCGCCTGGCTTAATTTCCTTTTTCTATATAGATTCATCTATTAAGTTCTGGTCCTCTAGAGAACCCTGACTAATGCACATAGTTCTGGAGATTAAACATGGTATCTATATCTACATGGCAAGCACCTTCAGCTGTTGAGCCATCTCACCGCACCATTGCCCACAAGTTTTTATTTATTTATTTTAAAAAATATTTAATTTTACTTTAAAGACTTATTTTATGGATACAACTCTTTCGCCCGCAAGTATGTGCATCACGTGTGTGCATGGTGCCTGGGGAGGTCAGAAGAGGGTGTCATATGTCCTGGACTGGAGTTACAGATAGCTGTGATCCATCACATGGGTGCTTCTGGGATGGTGCCCGGAACTGCTGAGCCATCCCTCCAGCTTTGAACACGAGCACCACATTTTTTCCCTGCTGTTTATTTTTGAGGAGAATGTATCTGTGTAGGCCTGGCTGTCCTCAAACCCCGCAGATCCATTTGCCTCTGCCTCTTGAGTGCTGGGAATCAAGAGGTGTGCCACCATGCCTGACAAGAATTTCTTTTTTACCTGTGTATGTGTGCCAGTGTGCGTTTTTCGGACCATATGTATGCAGGTGCTTGTAGAAGCCAGAAGAGGGTATTGGGTCTCATGGAGGTTTCAGGTAGTTGTGAGCCATGTGACGTGGGTGCTAGGAACTGAACTCAGGTCCTCTGATAGAGCAGTAAGTGTTCATAATGGCTGAGTTATCTCTCCAGTCCCATTTACTCATTAGTTTTAATTTCAAAGACAGGATCTTGCTTGTAGCCCAGGCTGGCCTTAAACTCATGATCCTTCTACGTCCTCAGCGCTGAGATTACTGCTACTAGGCTTAGTTTCAGTATTCTAAAAGAACTCAGGCTGGCAGGCCAGCTCTTTTAGCCATTGCTAACTCTTGTTTGATAACACTGAAGTTGGGGAGTTGCACCTGGCCCTCTGCCATCCTCTTCCCTAGCTTTCTGGTGGGGAAATGGAGCACTAGAGAGAAGGGACTTAATAAAAGCCCAACAGGAAAGCAGGCTCACACTGGAAGGCTCAGCATGCGGCCTTCCAGCCCACAGTTCTTTCCACAACTGGAACCAACCAGAGGTTCTGTCGGGCACCTACTGCAGTATATGGAGCCTGACCAGAATGAACAGCTTCCTGGTTCTGAGCACTTGGAGTTCCAGCATCGAGGCTGTTTCCTTTGGAGGGCAAAGGGAATTGAAGGCCTCTTGGTCTTCAGGGAGCCCCAGCTCATGTTGCAAACTCCTGTGATGAGTCCTCTGATAAGCTCATGTCAGCCTGTTCCCAGGAGGATGAGCTGGCTGACCAGCAGCCAAGGGCGAGATGCCGTGGGAAGGAGATCCTGACTGACTGGAGGCCTGAGGAATGTGGGAAGCACCAGGCAGGCAGAGCAACAGGATGGGGAGGGTGTGTTAGTCTCAGAAGGTCAGGCAGCTGTGAGAGCCTGGACTGAGGTTGCAGGAAGCCACCAACTGGCTCTAGGTCAGTGCTATGGTGCTGACTAGCATCTGGGTTTTATCTCGAGGATTTTGCCTGCCAGGAAGTTGCCAGTCCTGGGTGGTGGTTACCATGGCAACTATCTGCGCTATAGCGACCAAGGAGATTTGTTGCCATGACTATGGCTGCCAGGTACAAGAGACAAATGATTGGCTATCAGTTTCTCCTTGAGACAGATTCATCCTCCCCTCCTTCTCCTGCCACCAACTGGTAAAATTCAGTGTATGTGGGGCCAGAAGCGGTGACGCTCGATGGAAGTGTCAGACACCAGAGATCTGGCTAACTGCCACCTAGACATAAGCTGACATTCTGTGTAACGGGGTAAATCTCTGCTTTTGTCTGTGCCTTCATTTTTCTATCTGGATAATTCAAAGACCGGACAAGTTCCCTTCAGTTGTAAATTGAGGTTGCCATTAATTGGGGAACATCCAGAAAACCAAAGTGTTGTTTCAGAAATAATGAGACAAGTGTCAAAAGCTGTCCTAAGGACTCTTACTGATGATACTTACTGCCTCGATGGCACTGATGTGTCAGGTATTGCTCTCTCTGTGACTGTGAAGAGGCTTGGGGGGGGTGCTTTCAAAAAGTCTGGAGTGTTCATTGTGTTTCTGGGGAGTGGTACTAGGTACTCCATATAGGGCCATTAATAATTATCAGGACTGCATGTAGTTTTCCTTTTTGATAGCCTTTGATTATATAGACACCGCTGGCCTCTAACTTATGATCCTCCTGCTTTAGCCTCCCCATTGCAGGCGTATGTCACCACACCCGGTTTATGTGGCTCTTGGAATCTAACTCAGGACTCTATTAACTTAGCCACACCCCCAGCCCATAGTATGACCACATGCTGGCATCGGAGCACCAGGTTAACAACAGCCCTGCTTGAGGTCTGCTATGGTGGAGTTTATGAGCACTGCACTTTCTGATGTCAGAGAGATCAGGTTGCATCTGGCTTAGCTGATGGTTCTGAAGCCCAGCCTTGATAGAGAGAGATGTCAGTGTAAGTGCATCTCTGGATCTGCTAGCCTGGGCTCCAAGAATGGCTGATAGTTTGAGAAACAGGCGGGGCACAGCATAAAATGGCAGGGCCTAAGAACCCAAGGAGGAAGCAAGGAGCCTGGATGCCTCTCTTGGGGCAGATGCCAGGTCTGTAGCCTCCAGGACCTGCCCTTCCCCCTGCAAACCCAACAGTCCCGCCCCTTGCCTTCCATAGCAGGACTTTGCAAACAGTCTCTCTGGATGGACACTGGACACGGCTGCACCTCCTCCCTGCACTTTCCATTCCCAGACTGAGCCTCAGCCAGGGTTCCTCAGGAAAATTGGCTGAAAGAGACATTTTCCATGCTCTTGACTCCTCTGACTGCCGGCGCTCTCCAACCTCTTCTCCCCTTGGTGACCCACACCCAGAAAGCAGGGGTGGTGTTTGGCCAACCTGCTGTCATTCACCCAGCACTTAGCTTGAAGTCATTTTGTCTCTCTGATCCTCAGTGTCGTAGTCTATGAAACACGCTGCTCAGGCTGCATGTGGTGGTGCAGGCCTGTAATCCCAGTACCCTAGAGAAGGAGGCAGGAGAGCAACTTGAGTCTATGGGTATATGGCAACCTGGGTATATGGTGAGACCTTGTTTCAAAATCAAACCCATGAGGCCAAATGATGTCTCAGTTGGAAAAGTGCTTGCTGTGCAAGCATGAGGACCAGATTTGGACCGTCATCATTGACAGGTAGTCATGACGGCACACCAGGATTCTGGCACTCTGGGAGATGAAGGCAAGATTCCTGGGGCAATCTGGTCAGATGAACTGGTGTAATTGGTGAGTTTGGGTTCAAGTAAGAGACCCTGTCTCAACAAATAAGGTGGAGAGAGATTTCAGAAGGCGACTGATGTCAACCTCTGCCGTCACAAGCAGATGTATACATGCATCTGCACCCATGTATGTGAACAGGTATACATACAGGTACAGCACACGAATGACACATGAAGAAAAGGAAGAACCCATCCAATCCAACCACACACACATATGCACACACGCACGCATGCACACACACACACACACACACACACACACACACACACACACACACACACAGAGGAAAAAGGGGTTGGGGACATGGCGGTAGATCACCTGCCATACAAGTAAAAGGAACTGAGTTCAGATCTCCAGAATACAAATAAAAAGTTGAGCACAAAGGCATGAGCCTATAACCCTTAGCCTTGGGTGTAGGGGCCAGGGACAAACAGATCCCTGAAGCTCATTGGTTGGCCAACTTAGCCAAACCAATAAGCTGCAGATTCAGTGAGAAACCCTGTTTCAAAAAGTAAAGGTGAGGCTAGGCAGGGTGGCGTGCATCTTTAATCCCTGCACTCAGGTGATGGGAGATGTTATCCAAGTATGAGAAACATATTTACAGGATAACATCTCCCATCACTCAGGAGTTAGAGGCAGGCAGATCTCTGTGAGTTTGAAGCAAGCCTGGTCTACAGAGTGAATTCCAGGACAGCCAGAGCCAGACACCCTTTCTCAAACAAACAAAAAGTAAAGGTGGAGAAGACAGAGGAAAGACACGTGATATTGACCTTGGGCTATTACGTGCCTGTGCACATATGTTCATGCACACACTCACAGACTGGTTTTCTCTGTGTATAGCTCTGATTGTCCTGGAACTCTCTTTGTAGATCAAGCTGGCCTCATACTCACAGTGATCCCCCATCTCTGCTCCCTGAGTGCCAGAATTAAAGGTGTGTGCCACCACCACCTTGCCTGGCATTTCTTATTTTGTCTTTCATGCTATATATTGCCTGTGACTTTGCGCAAGGCTTGAACCTGCACTCTCGTCATGTGTAAAATGTCCAGCTCTTACTACTGTGAAAGTTGCTGAAGTAGCTGTGTTGCATATCTTTGGGCTCAATGCCATCTATCTCAACCTTTTGTTGTGAGACAGGGTCTTAGTATACAACCAGCTAGACTTTGAACTCAGGATCCTCTTGCCTCATGGGTACTGGGGTTATAAGAATGCCTTCCTGCATACTTCATTGATCTGAACTGGGTAGGTTCCCCTTAAATCAGTCTCTTGCTAAATGTAATGAGAATTTCTTCTTGATCCCACAGAGAAGAACAACGTTGCATTTTTGGCAATGTGGAAGAAATGAAAAAAAAAAAAAAAAGGCCAAATATCTTCTACAGGCTATATGGTGGTGGGAAGGAAGGATAAACATCACTGTTAATGGTGGACACCTCCAGGCAGAAGTGGGGGCATAGGGGAGGGCATGGAGGGAGTTCTATGGCAGATACCACAGTGAGGGCAGATACCAATGGCCCTCACTTCATTACAGAAGCCATCTTGTTTGGAAAAGTAGGGAGTGCAGGATTGGCCTAAAGTAGGTGTGGTAAATTCATGCTCATTCCCTTCTCCCTGCCCTATAATGGCGTTTCCAGCTTCCCTTACAGCTAGAGGTGGTAAGATTTATTTTGATCAGTGAGCTATAAATAAAAGTCTCCTGGTAAACAATTTCCCCTTTGATTAAGAGGAGGGAGGAGGGAGAAAAATAGATAGAAGGAGTGCATGGGAGAGAGACAGAGAGAGGTTTCTTTTTTTCTGGCATTGTCCTTTCTGACTAGTTGTTTGGGATACCAGTCTAAGGATGGAATGCTTGGAATTGTGGTAGTCATATTACAGCCATGAGAAAAAAGCCTGACAGAATTACAGAGTTGCATACTAGGGTCCTCAGCTTTTAGGGCTGATGAATCAACCTAAAATTGCCTACCTCTAGGCATCTAGGTAGAAAATGTTCTTAGAAGGATTCCCTTCATGCATAGCTACAGGCAGCTTCATAGATAAAGACATCTTTGAAATTCATACCATATATCCTCCATTGTTTTGATTTATCCTTGAAATGAAAATATATTACTGCTGTAATTCTAAGTTCTATTTGAAATACACACCACCTGGCATTGGGCATCCTTGGTATTCCAAGTGGCAGGAAGAGCACTGTTGGAAAGAGAGCTAGTGAGGAGTAAATAAAAGGAACACACTGTTCCTTATAATTATGTCCTAATGGTGAGGAGTGGCCTTGTAGACTGGGGGTGGGGAGTGGGGGGTTAATCCATTTCTCATCTCTGTTTAGGTTTTCATCAGAGGTTGTAAAATGCTAGCTCTGGTTAGATTAGGGATGGTAGACATGTCTTGCCTGGTTTTTATTTTTATTTTATTTTGTTTTTTTTTTTTGAGACAGGGTCTCTCTGTATTTTACTTTATTTTGTGTATATGGGTGTTTTGCCTGCATGTATGTCTGTGTGCCATGTGTGTGGCATGGTAATTATTTTAGTAAGGGTTTCTATTTGTGTGAGGAGACACCACGGCAACCAGAGCTCTTACAAAGGAAAACATTTAATAGGGTGGCTTACAGTTCAGAGGCTAAGTTTGCTATTGTCACAGTGGGACATGGCAGTGTGCAGGCAGACACAGTGCTGGAGAGGTAGCTGAGAGTTCTGCATCTTGTGCATGCAACAGGCTGTCTTACTGGGTGTGACTTGAGCATGCATGAGAACTCAAAACTTACACTTCCCCAGTAAGACCCCACCCACTCCAGCAAGGCCACGCCTCCTAATAGTGCCCTCCCTTTGGGCTTGTAGCCATACCATAATGCAAAAATGCATTCAGTCCAACTTCAAGAGTTCCCATAATCTATAACAGTGTCAAACATAATTAAAAGTCTAAAGTTCCAAGTCTCTTCTGAGAGTCACACAGTCTTTTAACCTTTATCCCCTATCAGATCAAAATCAAAAGGCAAATCACATACTTCCTACATATAATGGCACAGGATATACATTACCACTCCAAAACATAGGGAGGGGAGTTTAGTGAGGAGATACTGGACCAAAGCAAGACCCAAAACCAGCTGGGCAAACTTGAAACTCTGCATCTCCATGTCTGATATCAAAATGCTCTTTGGATCTCCCAACTCTTTTCAGCTTCGTCGACTACAACACACTTCTTCCTCTTGGGCTGGTTACACCCCTGTTAACAGCTTTCCTTGGTAGGTATCCCATGGCTCCGGCATCACCAACATCCTGGGGTCTCCAAGGCAATCCAGGCTTCAGCTTCACAGCTGTACACAATGGCCTCTCTAGGCTTCCATTCAGGGACACTGCTGATACTAGCCTGGCCTCAGATGCTTTCCTTAGGAGTTGAGGCAAATTCCATAGCCCCTTCTTATATCCTTAACTCCAGAACCATGTGGCTGTAGCTACCAAGTTCTGCTGCTGACTGGGGCTGGAACATGGTCCCCTCATTCAATTATATCTTCACCAGCTTTCTGTTTTTGATGGTTTCTTTCATTGCCCAAGCTTGGATGTCCCGGAACTTGATCTGTAGACTAGGCTAGCCTCAAAATCAGAGATCTGTCAGCCTCTGCCTTCCCCATGCTAGGATTAAAGGTGTGTGCCATCTCCCCAGCTCTAAGCTTTTCTTTAACTCCTTTTTACAAGTTGTAAAGTTATTTTGGTGGGATCTTGCCCTGAGGCCACCACTCCCTTTATTCCATTTCTTAATCTGTTTTTCTCCACGAACAAAGAATTTAGATCCATTTCATTGCCTGGTGCTCTAATTTTACATTTTTCCCTCTTGCTCGACTTGCTCCTTTTCATTATAAATCTTTATAATCAGGAACACTAACAACCACACAACAAAGTCTATACTAGGCTTTTGAGATTTCCTCTGCCAATGGAATTAATCCAAACCTCTTTACTCTAGCCTCAGGCAGACTCTTTGGCCAAGGGCAAAACTCAGCCACTTTCTTCACCATAATATCAGAAGAACAATCTCTAGGTAACATACTAAAATTCTTCCCCCTGAAACCTCTTGAGCCAGCCCCCAACAGTTCTTTGTCGCACTGTCTTCCATGCTCCTACTAGCATGCCCCATTCAAGTAGCACACAGTCCCACGGTCCATATTTCTTCAAACGAAAGCATGGTTGGGCCTACCCCCAGTCCCTGGTACCAATTTTTGTCTTGGTTAATTAAGGTTTCTATTGCTGTGAAGAGACACCATGATAATGGCAGCTCTTATAAAGGACAACATTTAAATGGGTGGCTTACACTTCAGAGGTTTAGTCCATTTTCATCATGGTGGGACATGATGGTGCACAGGCAGATGTGGTGGTGGAGAGGTAGCTGAGAGTTCTACATCTTGTGCAGACAACAGGAAGTGGTCTGTCTCATTGGGCGTGGCTTGAGCATAAATGAGACTTCAAAGCCTGCCTCTATAGCAGGCTTTCTTTTGGGCCACCCACCAGCTCCCAAACCATGACATGGAGAGTTATTATTAGTTATGAATTCTCAGCCTTATTTTATCTTGTCCCACTAGCTCCTATAACTTAACCTGTTTCTCTTCACCTACATTTTGCCTTGGGGCTTTTTACCTTTCTTTCCTTCTGTGTGTCCTACTCCATGTCTGTGTGGTTGGTGGCTGCCTGACTGGCTGGTTCTAGGTGTCTCCCTCCACCCCCCCTTCTCCAGCCTATGTTCCTCCTCCTCCTCATTGTCTCTGCCTGCCAGTCCTGCTTATCCCTCTACTACCTAGCTACTGACCATTCAGGTTTTTTGCTTTTTGGCTTTTTGAGATAGGGTTTCTCTGTGTAACAGTCCTGGCTGTTCTAGAATTCCCTTTGTAGACCCAAGCTGGCCTTGAACGCACTGAGATCTATATCTATCTGCTTCTGTTTCCCAAGTGCTGAGATTGAAGGCATATGCCACCACTGCCTGGCAGGCTATTCCGTTTTTTTACTAGACCAATCAGGCACCTTAGGCAGGCAACACATCTTTACATCATTAAACAACTGCAGCATAAACAAATGTAACACATCTTTGCCTAGTTAAAATATTTCATAACAGAAACAAGTGCAACACATCTTTACATAGTTAAAGTAATTATGGAATATTCCTTTACAGTGTGTAAATGTGTGTCACTGTAACTGGGTTAATAAAGAACATGACTGGCCAGTAGCTGGACAGGTAGAGGTTAGGTGGGACTTGCAAACTGGCAGGATGCTGGAAAGAAGGGTAGAGTCTGAGCAGTCTCGAAAGAGACACAAGGAAGCAGGAGATAAACATGCCAAGCTGAAAGAAGGTACCACCATGTGGCAGAGGGTAGATAAGAAATAAGGGTTAATTTAATATGTAAGAATTAACTAGTAATAAGCCTGAGCTCTCAGTTGAGCATTTTTAATTAGTAATAAGTCTCAGCCTGGTTATTTGGGAGTGGCTGTTGACACAGGGAAACTATACCTTCAAGTACTGCTGCACAACATATCTCCACAGCGACACAATTTTTCCAACGAGACCACACCTACTCTAACAAGGCCACACCTCTTAATAGTGCTCACTTTGGGACCATTTTCTTTCAAACCATCACAGTAATACACATCTTTTATCTTAGCTAGCACTTAAGAGGCAGAGGCAGGAAGACTCTGATAAGTTCAAGTCCAGCATGGTTCACACAGTGAATTTCAGGCCTGCCAGAGAGACATAGAGATATTCTGTCTTAAAAACCAAACCAAAAAAAAAAAAAAAAAAAAAAAAAAAAAGATGAGTCTTAGAGAGATGGCCCAGTGATTACGAACATAGGTTGCCCTTCTAGAGGACCCTGGTTCAATCCTCAGCACCCACATGGTAGCTTACAATGATTTGTAACTCCAGTTCTGGCCTCTGTATGTACCAGGCACACATGTGGTACATAGATACACATATGGGCAAAACATCCATACACATAAAATAAATACATCAAAGATTTGAGCTATTTCACCAAACACCTGGGTCCTGGTTTTCTTAGGAAAATGGAATACCTGTGGTGCTGGGTTCCCATCCTGACAGCCCTGGAACAACAGACAGCTTAAGGGTGTAGTTTTTACTTTTCTGTTGTTGTGATTAAACAACACGGCCAAGGCAACTTGAAGCAGGAGGCGTTTATTTGGGCTTAAAGTTTCAGAAGAGTAAGAGTCCATTATGGAGGGGTGCATGGTAGCAGGCAGGCGTGGTGGCTGCGGCAGGAAGCAGAGAGCGAGAACTCCAAGTGGGAACAGTCTACATACTTGCAAAACCTGCCCCAGTGACATCTTCCTCCAACAAGACCGAACTTCCTATCCCTCTGTAAACAGTCCCATCAACTAGGGACTACAGGCTCAAATGCCTGAGCCTATGTGGAACATTTCCCATTCAAACTATCACACGAGACAAGTTGTTCTGCACCCTGATGCTCTCTGACATCTATCTGTGACCTCCATAATTTATGTGACCTAGCTCTGTGAACATTTTAGTTAGCAACCAGCAGAGAGAGAGAGAGAGAGAGAGAGAGAGAGAGAGAGAGAGAGAGAGAGAGAGAGAGAGAGAGAGAGAATGTGTGTGTGTGTGTGTGTGTGTGTGTGTGTGTGTGTGTGTGTGTGTTTGGACTCTTGCATATAAAGGGGTTGACAGCTGGGGAAGTGGCTGTGGGCAAAGCATGAGGATTTGGATCTCCAGCACCTATGTAGCAGCTGGGTATGGCACTGTGCATCTCTAACTCCACTGCTGGTGGGCAGATCCTAAGGAGTTGCTGGCCAGCTAGCAACAGCGAGTGCCAGGTTCCATGAGAGACTGTCTTAAAATAAGATGAAGAGGCCCATGGGAAGAGGCCTGCGTCTGTCTGGAGAGATGAACGAGAGATGAACCAGTGATTAAAGGCACCTGCTGCTTTTTACAGAGGGCCAGAGTTTGGTTCCTACCACCCACATCAGGTGACTCACAACCGCCTATAATGTCAGCTCCAGGGAACCTGATACCTTCTTCCAACCCTCCTGGGCACCACTGCCAGGAAAGTGGCTTACACACACAAATGCGTATAAAAATAAGTCCTTCAGGTATGCTGGTGCACGTGTTTAGTACTAGCCCTCAGGAGTCAGAGGCAGGTGAATCTCTGTGAGTTTGAGGCCAGGTTGGTCTACATAGGGAGTTTTAGGTCAATTAGGGTTGCACAGTGAGACTCTTTAAAACAAAAACAAAAACCAGCTTTTTCGCTGGGCATTGGTGGCTCATGCCTTTAATACCAGTACTCGGGAGGCAGAGGCAGGCAGATGTCTGTGAGTTCTAGGCCAGCCTGGTCTACAGAGTGAGTTCCAGGACAACCTCCAAAGCAATACAGAGAAACCCTGTCACCAAAAAAACAAAATAAAAAACAAACAAAACACCTTTTGGTTTTGTTTTGATTTGAGACTAAGGGTCCCACTGTGGCTGTGACTGGCCTGAAACCGGCTTTGGAGACCAGGTGAGCCACTGCTCCCTGAGTGACTAAAAATCTTAAGCTACCTGACATGTTTATGTACAGGCATGTGAACCTACATGTGCATGTAGGTTCATATGTATTCATATACTAATACACACACACACACACCACACACACACACACACACACACACACACACACCAGAGGCAATCCCCTATGATCTGTGTGGGCCCAGTGTAATCTCAGAGAGGAGGGGAAAGCAGAAGAGGGGTTTGGAGAGATGGAGTCTAAGCTTGGCTTGACATAACTGGTATAACCAGGGAGCTGTGAGCCAAGGAAAATGTTTGCCCTGTGGGAGCTGAAGAGAAGGAAGTGTCTTCTTCTCCAGAGCCTCCAGAGGGTACTGCTGTCACGATGCTGTGCCACAATTTGGCCCAAGTGTAATATAACAGGCCTGTGCTATTGGAAGCCACTGAATTGATGTTAATTTGTAGGAAGTGACAGGCTTCTCATAGGTCTATCAGACTTCAATATCTCTATAACAGTCATAGTTACGGTTTTGGTGACTTCGGAAGTTAGTATCTTCAAGGACTTGCTAAGGAATTTAAATAGGTGACAGGTGATTTCTGAGGTGCTTCTGGACAGGGTGACAGCTGGTGAGGTGAAGCCCAGCTCACAGGGCTGTAGAAACAGGACAGCTTCACAGAAAGCAGACCTTACTAGTTCTGTCTGGGAGATTCTTGGGAAATATCCAGACAGCCAGACCACACTAGTGTGCCTGGTTCAGGGTGTTTTAACTTGTTAATTTAGATTCATCTCTACGTAGAATGAATACTGTCTCCATGTTGGCCACCTTCACAGCAAATGGTGCTAACTGTGCTGGAATCCTTGACTCCAGCCAGACTCCAGAGACGGTGTCCTTTTCCTTCCCGTGCTCCTGTCACCTCCCTGGTCTCTCTGTCAGGCTTCAGATCCACTTTTTTTTTTTTTTCCTGTGTGGGTTCCTGACACATAGTTTCTGGGTGGGAGAAATGGTGACTTTTGTGCTTCTGCATTGTAGGGTGGCTTTAAGGCAGCCCAGGGTGGGAAGTATGACCCATCTCACATGGCTCCCTCTTTTGTTGTCTGACATATAGCTTTTCCCCATATGTAACTTTTCTTATTACATTTGTCTGCTATCTATCTATATCTATATCTATCTATCTATCTATCTATCCATCCATCCATCATCATCTATCTATCTTCTGTAGGTATGGTTCTCTTCTTTCACCTTGTGGGTTCTGGGATTGAACTCATGTCTTCTGGCTCAGTGGCAATAACCTTTACCTGCAGAACCATTTTGTCAGGCCCATCAGGAGGCTTTGCTCAGGGGCAAACCACGATTAATCCTAGTGGGTGATTGACTTGAAGGTGGCCATGTGACTATATCCTGTCAATGGGAAACTTTGTTTGCTAGAAGCTCCTGGGAGAGGCTCCCGGATGATGAAAGGGGTGTGCCAGCAAAGCAGCAGCTTTCTCATGTCTCCTGGATATTGTCATGCTCATATTTGATACTTGGAGCTGGAGTGGCCATATTGGCATCTCAAATGTAGCCAGTCCAGGTAAGCTGAAACTCAGAAGACAGCAGAGGTACAGGTGGTGGTGGTACACACCTTTAAGCCCAGCACACAGAAGGCAGAGGCAGGCGGATCTCTGAGTTCCAGACTAGCCTTGTCTATAGAGTGAGCTCCAGGACAGCCAGGGCTACACAGAGAAACCCTGTCTCAAAAAAACCAAACAAACAAACAAGATGGCAGAGAGGAAATGTGGAAAAAGAGACACAGGTGCTCCTTGCTCATAGCAGCACTGTTTGTAATAGCAAAAGAAGTCCAATATGAAGAAAGCTGAAAAAAAAAACCTTGTATGTTTATAAGCCATGCAGTGGAATACTATACACTGCTAAAAAGTATAAACTATAGTTAATTATCAATGCAAATGACTCCCATAAATACAATATTGGATGTAAAAAGTAAAGCTGAAGGGTTTATATTTGAGTAGTCTAAAAGCATGCTTCAGAGAGCATATACATGGGAAAAGGTATAATGAATTCAACAAAAATATAACTACAAAGTCTGCAGTGCTCAAGTGTGAGAAGCTTCATGCTAACGACCAGAAATCTGAATTCTCACACTGACCTGAAGAGAGGGAAGGTTGAGCTAGAGGTGGTGGACAACACCAAGGAAACGCATTTTCCAGACATAGCAGGGCTGGTGTACATATGAACTCTCAGCCTATGACAGCAAGCACAAGGCCTGCATGGGTCAAGTCACAAAATCCCAGAGAAGGGAAAGCAGCACAAAGCCCCCTACCTGGTCAAGAAAGCTGTTTGCAATTAATAGCTGCTAAAAAAGGGAAAACCAGTTTTCCTTAGTGGAATGACCCTGGGCGTCAACCATACTCCATGCTCAGTAGTTAGCAAAACAGATTCTCCTGTGTGTGTGCTTAGAAAAAGATCTTTTTTAAAATGTGTGTGAGTGTTTTGCCTGCATGTACGTCTGTGCACCGTGATGCCTGCAAGAGGACATCAGATCCCCTGGGACTGGAGTTACTGACGGTCGTGAGTCACTTTGTGTGCGTGAGGAATTGCACACAAATCGGGTCCTCTGTAAGAGCCACAAGTGCTCTTAATCACTGAGCTAATTCTCCACCCCCCTTTTGTCTCAAGAGAGAGAAAGAACATGAAGTTGGGTGGGTAGGGAGGGAGATCTGGGAGGAGTTGGGGTAAGAGAAAGAATATAATCAACATATATTGTATGAAATTTTAGAAAAATAAAAACGAAAATATACCCCACAGACACACACACAGGTCAATCTGATGGAGGTCATTCCTCATCGGAGGCCCCTCTTCCCAAGTGATTGTAGTTCGCATCAAATTGACAAAAGTAGTAACCAGCACAATATCTTTGTTACCCATAAAACTGAGTAAGCTCCTCATTCTCCCCGAAAAGAGGGAAGGAAAAGGATGGCCTCTGCCTCCTGAGTGCTGGGACTAAAGGTATACACCACCATTACACCAGCATCCAGAAGTTCATTTTATATTATAGATTGGAATTATCACTGGGAGGCCTGGGGGGGTACACAGAGACCAAGCTTCCTAGATGGCACCAAATGGTGATGTCTTCCAGTTCAAAAGCCTGTACTTTCTACCAACTGGTCTCACCCATGAAGCATAAGCATGGGGATCTCTCTCTCTCTCTCTCTCTCTCTCTCTCTCTCTCTCTCTCTCTCTCTCACACACACACACACACACACACACACACACACACACACACACACACACACGCACACACACACACACACACACCACACGCGCACACACACACACACACACACACACACACACACACACACACACACACACACACACACACGTCCCTTGCTTTGGAGCAGATAGAAGCGGAGGAAACCGCACTCTTTGGTGAACCCAAAGCTTGCAGCCCATCATTAGTGTTATTTTTAACTGAACCCTGAACTGAAGGGGACAGTGCTCAAATTGAGATGGAACTTTGTATATTTTTCCAAGCTGTTAAATTTGAATGTTCAAGTAGTTCTTGAGACAGAAACCGCCATGTGACAAATTCCACCTTAATCTCTCCCTTCTGTATATTTTGATTTGTCTAAGGTCACATGAGTGGCCAGAGTCTAGGGACACTTAATTGCTCTGAAGGAGCCACACAAAGTTGTTTCTTCCCACATCTCCCCTTCCCTTCTCCTTCTGAGACAGACAGTCGCACATGCCTGCCAGCAATGCCCTCTGTGCCTCAGGCTTTCCTTCACTGCACACTCTTGGCCATGTTTGCTGAGTGAAGGCAGGGGCAAACTGGGTCCTGTGAGACCCTGTATTTCCCACCACCCAAGGACAGGAAGCCTCGGTTGGAACTTGATCCCTTTGAGAGGCTCCAGGCAGAAGCCTCACGGTTTGGGCTGAGAAACCCAACCGTTTCACCAACAGAGAGCCTTTGTATGCCAAACAGCGGCTGGGTTGTCTCAGGAGCCAGGTGGCTTTCATCTCTTCGGGATCAGGCCAGCACAGAGCATGGCCCTCCTCCACAGCAAGATGGGGACTCAGAGGAGCCTTAGGGCCCCTGGGGAGACATTCATCTTTCCAGTCTTTATCATATTTTTCCATAACAGTACTTTCCTTTTGAGATGCAGTGGTCCAGCTGGAGGCTGAGGGCTCTGAATACACTTTTGCTCTGAGCCTTGTCCCCAGTATAGGCACTGGGCGCAGTGGATGTAGGTGAGCCCCAGCCACTGTGGGACTACACTGTGGTTTCTGGTGCTATTCGCTAACCGTGCAACCTAGGCTGGGGACCAACTTCTCCGTGCTACAACTTCTCCACCTTAAAACTGGCCTGGTGACCGCATCACCGGTTTTGAGGACTTACTAAATGTCCCATGGACAGCACCTAGAACAGCACTTTGCACACAGCATAAGTGGCGTTTGCTGTTATTCTCACAGTCTTGAGCTTGGACCCTCTCCTCTCTCGGCAGTTTCTTCAGCCCTCTGGGATGCCTCTTGACAGTGGCTGAGTCGAACTGGTGTTGGGCCCATTTCTTAGGTTCTCTTAACTTCAGCGTGCTCGTCTGTAAATGTAGCTGTTGAGGAGGGGGTGGGGGCAGTGATCAGCAGGTACCAAGGCACAGGGCTGGACCTTGACCTGGGAAAGACTTCAGAGTTAGCAAGGAAGACCTAAGTCAGGGTAGGTTGTGCACTGTGATTTTCTCATGTGCTCTTCCTGCTTTGCCTTGTCCGTGGGCACCTACAGTCTAGACTGGAAAGAAATTTTACAGGTTGGTGAGTAATCCTGTCAACATTCACTGAGCGCCCGTAGAAGCCAGCCACTGTTACAGCCACTGGAGCTGGAGACAGAACAGCATGTAACTTCTGCCTTGTGAGCCTCCATTTCTTGGGCTGGGAACAACAGACAATTAAACACAGGAGTATGTAAATGCAATACACGCTCAGCTTCAATTTCTTTCTTTTAAGACAGGGAAACTGAGGCCCAAGGAAAAAAGAAATTTTCCTAAAGTTTTCCAGTGGCATATCCAGGCAGAAGCTTCCAGGCAAATCCTCATGGCTTAAGCTTTCTCCGAGGTCTTAAAATGCAATAGCATGCATGCACAGAGGCCGCAGGTCAACCTCAGCTGTCATCCATCCACTTCTTTTGTTTTGTTTTTCAAAACAGGGTTCCTCTGTGTAACTGCCTGCCCGGAAACTCACTCTGTAGACCAGGCTGGCCTCGAACTAAGATCCGTGTCCTCTGTCTCACAAGCGCTGGGACTAAAGGCGAGTGTCACCTTGGCTCACTTTGTAAATTTGAGACAGGGTCTTTCATTGGAACCTACAGCTCACAGAATGAGCTAGGATGGCGGTCCCGTGAAGGTCAGGGATCTGCATTTGTCTCCTCGGTGTTGAGATCACAAGCCTGTGTGTGGGACCTGTTCTTTTTTGCATGGGTTCTGAGGCTGAAACTCGGGTCCTTGATTCTGTATAGCATTGAGCCATCTCCCCAAACCCATTTTTTTTTAGAGCCCTTCATCCTTGAGTCAAGTTTGGGGTGGGGAATTGTCATACATCTCATTTTATAGTGGGGGAAAATGAGGCACAACAAGGGGGAAGTAACAGAGTTCGGATGTAGACCCCTGGCTTTAGGCTCCCCAGCTAACCGCACATACCCTTGCCCACCCTGGCTTCCTTTCCATTCTGAGTGGCCTGGTGGAAGGCCTGTCCTCTTTCGGGCTTCACTTTCCTCATGGGTGAATTGAGGGGTCTTCCTTGATGGCTGCTTTCTCCTGTGACTCCTTTATCCACCTAGTTTTTCTCTAGTGTGCCTTCCTACCAAGCCGGGTGAGCTCAGGGGGGCAGCAGCGTCTCCCAAGGGCTTGGCCCTCTGCCTGGCACATAGTAGACCCTCAGTAAATAGCTGTGGAGCAAGAAGGAAGGGAAGCACAGCGCTTGTCCACGGTTCTCCAGGCCTGCTGGGAAACTCCCGTGGGCCTTCTCTCTGGGTCCTCAGCCCAGGCAGCTGTCTTCCCCTCCTCCCGCCCTCGCACCCAGCCCTCCATCCGGCCTGCATTTTTCCGGGTTTGATATCATTTTTTCCACTCTCCCGGCTGCTGCCGGCGGCCTCTGCCAACTTTCCACAGCTACAGCCTCCCACCCCCATTCTCAACCGCAGGCCAGAGACAACTTCGGGTGGGGAGACCCTCCTCCACTTCCTGGGCACGACTGCTGACCAGTGAGTTGGTAAGCCTGGGGCAACCAGACTGCCCCAGGGCATATTTTTCCTGCACCTCTTCCTCTGGATTGGGCCATGGGTGACCCCCTTGCACGGCCCAGGAGTATGGGGGGACAGTTGGTTGGAGGCAGGGGTGTCAGGAGTTAGAGACAGGATGATCCAAACAGTTTGCATCTTGTTCTCCTCTGGAAGTAATGACAGTCCCACCTCCCCCATCCTACCGAAATGGAAACTGCTGACCTGACCCCTACACCCAGCTGGGTCCCAAGCCAGGCGGGAAGCCTCACCACGTCCTTCATCCCTCATGGCCAAGGGAGGTCAGAGGAGGGGGCTGGGTCCTGGGGGCCTGGAACTCACTGACTGGTGACCCTGGAGTGTTCTCTGCTCCTCTCGGGTCTCCACTTTCCACATTTGGAACATGAATGCACTGAACTAAATTAGTGTCTATCCTGGGATTAATGGACTGAGTTCCATGGAATTCATGCCAGCCCCTTAAATTATATGCAAAATTGTGTTAGAAAATCTTCGTCCTCCCATCGTTTCTTGAGCTAGCACCTGGCTACATAGACCTGGCTGGCCTGGAACTTGCTTTGCAGACTGGTTTGGCTTTGAAGTTTCAGGGGTACCCTCCTGCCTCTGCATTCCCTGAGTGTTACGATTATGGGTACACACCTAGTTTCCCTCTCCTTTCCCTGGAAGGCTAGATTGGCCCTGAATTCTAGATTCTTTTGCCTCAGCCTCCTGAGTTCTGTGCTTGTGGGCATGTGCCACTATTCCCATCTCCCTCATAGAATTTAACATTCTTTTCCTTTCTTTTTCTTTTCTCTTTTGCAGTGCTAGGATCAAATCACTGACATCATGGTGCCAAAAAGCTGGAACCCTCAATCTCATCTGTATCTCCCATCACTCTTACGAGTATGTGTAGGTCAGAAGTTATCTGCCCACCTTGTTTTCAGAGGAAAGCCTCTGACTGGCCCCAGACTCACCAAATAAGGCTGGGTGGCTGGCTGGCCTGAGTTCCAGGGACCCACTAATCTCTCTCTGACTCCTAGGTGCTGGGGTTACAGGACTGTAGCACCAGGCTGGCTCTTTGCCTGCGTTTTGTCATGGAACTCAGGATCTCATCTCAACTCTTTTTTTTTTTTTTTTCTCCCTTGGTTTTCCAAGACAGGATTTCTTGGTATAAGAGCCCTAGCTGTCCTGGAACTCACTCTGTAGGCCAGGCTGGCCCTGAACTCATAGAGATCTGCTTACCTTTGCCTGCCAAGTGCTGGAATTAAAGGCGCCCCACCACTGCCCAGCCTCATCTCAGCTCTTTATCAACTCAGCTATTCACCTTACCCCCTCCTAAAGAGGACTGTGGCAGGGGGCTTGTAGGACCTGGGATCTTGATGTCTCACTTAAACCAGCTGTGCGTTTCTGGGTTCCTGCCTTCCCTCTCTGAACCCCCCTTTCCTAAGCGGCCAGAAGAGTTTAGTAGTCACACTCTGCCCTAGGGCATTGTGCAGGCATCACACACACAAACAAAAAAATGACAGGGGCTGGGTATGTAGCTCTATGCTAGAGCTTCTTAGCATGTGTGACAGTGTGACAACTTGGCACAGTCAGCTCACACAATCAGAAGCAATTACAGTGCCAGGATGAATTCTCGAGAGACAACATTTTGTGATTCTAGAAAATGAAAAATAAGTTAAGGAGCCAACAGCAGGTCACTCAGCTTAGTGGTGTTCATGTAACTCAGTGTATCAGTCTCAGGGGCCTGGGGTGGAAATGAAATCTGGCAGTTGGGAGGAGGGCCTGAGCATATAATTAATTCACTGACTTTATTGATTGTCTAAGACATCAAGGCCAGCAGGCCAAACCAGTCTACAGTCAAGTTAGATGTTTGCAGAGGAGATGGAGATGCCTAGAAGGGCCCAGGGAAAGAGGTCCATGCATCAGACAGGACATCCTGGGCTGGCTTACTATGGAACGTTCTGAGGGTTGGTCACAGCCCAGGTACAAGAAAGAGTTTTACAAAAAGACACCCACCCTGTAAAAAACAAAATAAAACCCTACTTGTGCCCAGCTTGGGTTTACAGCCCCATAGTGCACCCATCACTTCCCCAGGGAGGAAGGGTCCTCAAAGCCCTGGTTCCTGGTGATGCTCTCTGGCCATCCTGACAACTGGCAAGGTCCACACCTCTAGCCCTCAGTGGCACCACAGTGTCCCATCACCCCAGAGAGGTTCTGGCCTCAGAGCACAGCCAGGTTGTGGCAGGACTTGGAGCGGGCCTTGAGTGCCCGGCGTTGTGTGCTGCGTGCTGTCAGGCGTGCCAGGAAGCGGCGGGCGCGCTGGCCCAGACTGGCTCGTCGTCGCGGTGATGGTGCCTCCTCCGAGGCCATGCTGTCGCGGCGGCGCAGGCGCAGTTGGCGCACCACGCCCTCAAAAAGCTCCATCACATTGTGCTGCAGAGTGGCTGAAGTCTCGATGAACTTGCAGTCGAATACCACTGCACAGGCGCGACCCTCTGAGGTGGGCGGAGCCAAAGACAGAAGGCAGGGATAAGGGGCAGGGGTGGGGTGGGGTGGGGTGGGGTGGGGTGGGGGGGAGAAGAGGCGTGTGTTCAGACTTTCAGGAAGCTCCCGCCCCCCCACAGGGTTTCTTTGTGTGGCCTTGGCTGTCCTAGATCTTGCTCTTTAAACGAGGCTGGCCTAGAACTCACAGAGATCCTCTGCCTCCCTAGTGCTGGGATTAAAGGTGTGCGAGCAATTTTCCAGGTCCCACTTAAGTGGTTCAGGTGTCAGGACCCACGGACAAATCATGAGGCCATCAGCTCGGTCTAGGGACTGACTGATTCTCAGCAGAACGAGGCTGGGAAGATTCGATCTCATGAGTAGGGGCCGTTTTAAGATCTTGCCTCGCTAGAAAGATGAAAATTACACTGGGAGGTGGTGGCCTACGCCTTTAACCTCAGCACTCAGGAGGCTGAGCCAGGCGGATCTCTGTGAGTATGAGTCCAACCTTGTCTACAGAGTGAGTGCCAGGACAGCCAGGGCTACACAGAGAAACCCTGTCTCGAAAAGCAAAACAAAAAAAGAGATGAAATTAAACTTTTCCTCTCCCACTGCAAATACAATTTATACCTACCTTTAAAAGTTTTGGTTTGTCATTACTGGCCAATACACTAAGTGTTTCATCCAAAACTTGAATTTATAATCTCTTCAGTTTATACAGGAGCCACCAGTGGCCGTTTTCAAGCTGGTAGACATGGGGTATGGGTAGAGTGTCTCTGATTATCAGCTTGGGGGAGCTTCAGGGGAAATTTTAAGCAAACGTCATAAGGTAAGCTGTGGTTCTGGAAGTTTCTGTCATGTCAAGGAGGAATGATTCAATAGAGCTAGAGAAATATAGGGACTGGCTGGGACTAAGGTGGGGGGCAGGAAATAACAGAGGTTTGGGGTGTGGAGTGAGAGGCCTGTAGGACTTGGGTACCGATTTGTTAAGTGGGAGAGGATGAGACCAGGTAGGTAGTTGAAGGAGTGTGCCATGTTGGAGGGCACAGACCTTCTCTGCTATGAGCACTGGGGGAGGGGCAGTAAGCCTAAAGGAGAGAGGAGAGGAGGGTAGAGACTCACCTTCTACGGAGACCTCCCGGCAGCGGGCCAGGTCTGCCTTGTTGCCCACCAGGATGATGGGCACGTGGTCTGCCCGGTGTGTGCGCCTCAGCTGGATCCGGAGCTCTGAAGCACTCTCGAAGCTGCTGCGATCTGCGATGGAGTACACGATGATGTAGGCGCTGCCCGCCTGCAGGCACGAGTCCTCGCTCCAGCTTTCATCCTGCGGGGGAGGGATCCCAGGCCCATCCTCAGAGGGTGCCTAGCCCTGGCTGACAAAGAGGCTTTGTTGGTCTAAAGGGTGGAGTAGGTAGAGGTTCTACTCTGGATAGCGTTGGGGAACAAATTCTATCATAGCTCCCTGTGTCACCTTGGGAAAATAGCTGATTGTTTTTGTTTGTTTGTTTGTTTGTTTGTTTTGTTTTGTTCGGAAATCTAGTGTACAGTACCAGATTTTTCTTCCCTCTCCCCTTGACTGCTTCATGCTCGGGATTACAGACAGGAATTGAGTGAGGACCTTCTCCTGAAAAGAAGGATCTAGCTTTACCTGTTCAGCCTCCTCCTCCCCCCTGAGCCCTCCTGTCCTTGTTTGTGACAACGTCCCACACTGTAGCCCAGAGTAGTTTTGCTTTTGAAGCAATTCTCCTGCCTCAGTCCTTGGAGTGCTGGGCCTGTATGTGTGGCCCATCAGACCTGACTCATTCAGCTCTAATTTGTGAGGAGAGTTTGGTCTCGGGACACAGTTCTTTAGTCTTTCTGCAGTGCAGAATTAAAAGAAATAAAGGAAGAGAGGGGCATGCAGAAGGCTCAGTGGGCAACAGTGCTTGCAGTGAAAGTCTGGGTATGATTCTTGCATCCCACAGTGGAAGGAGAGAACCAACTCCAAAAGTGGTCTTCTGACCTCCACGCCTGCACATGGAAAGTGTGTCCCAGCACTCACACACACATACACATCACCACACACATACAACATATACACTCACAAAACTGGTAAAAAAAAAAAATGTGTGTGTGTGTGTGTGTGTGTGTGTGTGTGTGTGTGTGTGTGTGTGAGAGAGAGAGAGAGAGAGAGGGGGGGGGGGGAGAACAGAAGGCTGGATTCAGGAGGGAGGCCTTTCTCAGGAGCTCTGGAGAGAGAGCTCAAAGGTCACCCATGGAGTGTGAGGACAGAAAGGGACACTTAAGAAGCAGAGCTCTTTCTAGTCATTTGACCAAGGGAAGGAAAACCAGAACAACAGAGACAGAGCTCCCGGAGTGTAGATTTCAGGCCTTTAGTGAGATCTAGTTCCTTTACTCAAGGCACATGATCTGGAAGATGGGCTATGGGAAGGGGAGGTACAGTGCAGGGTGGGAAGGGCCGGCAGGAGGGACTACAAAAGTGGCAGGACAGAGAGGTGGTGTGAGGTGTCAGGTAAAGCTGGACAGTTTGGGCGGGATCCAGTGGGCAGGGTTTGAAAGGAGGACCAGGCAGGCAGGCAGGCAGGCAGGCAGGCAGGCAGGCAGGCAGTTCAGAGGAAGGGACAAGTCAGTCTTAGCGGCTAGGGTGGGAAAGGCTGAGTGGGATGAACTGGAAGGGAGGAAGATGCTAGAAAGCGGGACAGGTGAACAGAGAAGTACCAGGCCCCTGGGGTGTGTGTGTGTGCACACTCAACAGCCGTACCCATCATTTCTCAGGCCAAATAGCCTTTGCGTAGAATCAGACAGATGCAGACCCTCAGGGTCTAGAGGTCAGGGCATTGGGTAAAGTGCTCGCTGAACACAATGAGGACCTAAGTTTGATTGAGGGTGCGAGTGGTGAGGCCAGAGGACAACTTTCAGGAGTGGATTCTCTCCTCCACTGTGTAGGGTGATCTCTGGTTGTCAGGCCTGGTGGCAGGCACCTTTGCCCACCTTTGCCATCTTGCAGGCCCCATGCCTGGCTTCCGATTGGTCTGGCCACCTCACCAACTACCCCACAGTATCCCCCTACATCCAGAAAGCAGTTCTTCCCCGTACCGGCCCTCGAACTCCATGAGGCTAGCACCATGTCTGACTCTTATGCTCCAGGGTCTTCAGCATCCTGGCCCACTATAGACATCTAACAAGCGTTTCTAATGAATGAGCGAGTGAAGAAGTGAAACTTCGTCTGAAGGTTCAGAAAGTGATGCTTCCAGGGCAGATGGGGTGGGGACGCAGTCCAGGCATAAGCTGTGGAGCTAGTAGATCTGGGCATGAGTTTGCCTGCTCCCTGAGAACTTTAGACACATTAAGCCCTCTGAACACCTGTTTCCTTGTTGACAGAAAGGGAAGTAGAAGACCAACTGTATGTATAGCTTTAACTGCATGTCACAGCGCATGTCAGAAGAGTGTGCTCCGTAAACCCCAGCGCTGTTTTAAGAACCGTTAGGCTCATCCCCAACCCTGACTCCCTTTTACACTTGTTGAAAGATATTGGTCATACCAGACATGGTGATGCATGCCTGTAATTGCATGCATCTACACTGGGGAGGCCAAAGCAGGAGGATCAAGAATTTGATGCCAGGGCTGGTGAGATAGCTCAGTAGATAAAGGTGCCTGCTGCCAAGCCTGATGGTCCAAGTTCAGTGCCTGAACCCACAAGGTAGGAGGAGAGAACTGATTTCAGCAGATTGTCTTCTGACTTCTGCATGTGTTTATACCCCTCCCACACAAAATAAAAAACATGCAATAAAAAATCTAAAAAATGGAGATGCACAGGGAGGCCCTATGTAAAAGAACAAAAAGGAACTGTCCACATAGCTCCTTTCTTCTCTTTGTTCTATCGGCAATGCCGTCAGCCACTCAACACTGCCCACATATGTTTTTTGAAACAGGGTCTCTCTATACAGCCCTGGCTGTCCTGGAACTCACTATATAGTCCAGGCTGGCCTCAAACTCACAATGGTCCACCTGCCTCTGCCTCCTGGGATTAAAGTGGTGTGCTACCAAGCCAGGCCCAACACTATACTCTAAGTTTCCTTTAGGGGGCTTAAGTTTAGGGGCAGGAGACACAATTAGTCACCCCTCCAGGTTTCCTTGGGGGGGGTGTCTGTCTTTTCTGGTGTGCAAAAAGCCCATTAGGTGTCCATGTTTCCTAATCTGTGAACATAGTACTTGGCACATGGCAGGCAGGGTCAGGACTATGGGTTTTGTTAGTCAAATCCCTTTAGAGAGAGAATATACCCACTGATGTTTTGATTTCTATCTCCCTCCCTCCCTCCCTCCCTCCCTCCTTCTCTCTCTCCCTCTGTTCCTTCCTCTGTTTCTTTGCCTCTCTCTCTTTCTTCCTTCTTGAGACAGAATCTCATGTAGCCAAGGCCAGTCTTGAACTCATCATGTAGTCAATGATGGCTTTAAACGTTTGCATCCTTTTGCCTTTAGCTACTGGGATTACAGCTGTGCACCATCATATCTAGTTTGTGCAGTGCTGGGGATAGAGCTCAGAGCCTTGTAATTCAGAGTGTGTCAACAGGTACTTTACTAATTGAGTTATATCCACAGTCCACATTTAATTAATTAATCAAAGCTATATAATAAGCATATATTACCTGTGTAACGAGAGGAAAGAAGACCCAAGCAAGAAAACCGTCACCTTCCTGTTCTGGCGGGGGAAGGGGAGGGTAACCTTTGGGTTTCCTTTTTCATGACCTCCCTAGCTATCACAATCACTCCAGACAATTCTCCACTCCTGCATAGCACTCTTTTCATGCTCTGCCCTGGGCTCACCACTGCGGAACGGCCCCAGACTTTTTTTTAAAACCAGCGGATGATGTGGCTAGGGTATAACTTGCTCACTGGGAAGATACTCGCAGAGCTGGCTCTAGGTACTGGGTTCAATCCCCAGAACCTTTGTAAATAAATAGCACTAGCAAAAAAACCAAAAAAAATCAAACCAAACAAAAAAAAACCTCAGCTAATAAGGAAGGAACGCTTGACCCATTCATCAGATGAGAAGATAGAAATTCAGGGTAAGTCTATTAATTGCACAAAGCCACATGCCTGGTAAGAAAAAGGAAGCTGTGTGGGTGTCCCCTTAGGCATTTAGGGGTCAAATCCAGTGGTTTTTGTTTTTGTTTTGCCAAATGTGGGAGTGGCCATAAGGATGAGGAGACATGCAAAGGGAGAAGTGCATTCTGGGATGTCTGCCAGGAGGGGAATTGGTGGAGTGAGGAAAGAGCTCAAGGTTATGAGGTTCTGCTCCCTTAGGAAAAGATACAGGTTTGGGAGAGGGGCGCCGAGGCAGGCCCCTGCCCTAAGCCCTGCTCTATATGCTCCAGGAGGAGGCAGGCGTCTAATATTATTTCAGCATCCCTCACCCTAAGCAAGCTTACAGGGTCATACCAGTTTCTCAGCCTCCCAGGTGTCCATGACAACCAATGTGGTGTCTTCTCCATCCACCGATAGCGTTCTCTCGTACACATCTGTAATCAAGTGGGGGAGTAGAATCTCAGGGTGGAGCAGGCCATTGGAGACACAGGGGTCCCTCACTTCCCTTTCTTGTCATCACTCCATCACAGGCCCTTGAGGTAGGGAACCCTGTCTTTCCTGGTGCTCAAAAGCCCCTCTTAGGTGGCCATGTGTCCCCACTGTGAGCATAGTACTTGGCACATGGCCGGCAAGCTCAAGAAGCTGGGTATTGTCAGTTGAATGAATGGGGGAGGGGTTAACCTGGGCATCCTCTCCAGTCTGCTCTGACTCTAGCTTAGGCAGATCATGTTATCTCGGGCCTCAGTTTCCCCATCTGTAATATACACATGTGCATATGTACATTACTTCCAGGAAAGTCAACACTGGACAGGGGGCCTGTCCAGATGGTCCCCACCTTCTCTCTGTGTTTAGCCTCTCCATCCCTACAGACCTCATGTCCTCAAAACCTGCCCTGCAGAGGCCTATCTTCCCGTCATTTGTCCTACTCCTGTATCTGATTGTCCTGGGCCCGTGGTCCTGCAGCTCCGGACACGTGTGTTCAGTGCATTTTGGGGGAGTAAAGCAACCCAGAGCTCAAGCTGGGGGTCTGAAGCCTCCGTTTAGGAAGAATGTTAGTTTTGTTGTGGGTCTTGGTGGCTGAGGGAAGGGAGGGGAGGGGAGTTGAGAGTCAGGAGGACTTGGAGCTGGGAGTTTCTGAGCTGGGTGGAAGCCTGTCGTTTCTTGACACCCATAATTTCAGATTTTCTCCCCTTATGACATGGGCATAAATAATGTACCTTTCACCCAATTTCCCTGCTCTAGGCCCTGTCCAGGTTGTGTCCTGCATAGCCAGATGAGCATCGTTTACTTGTGTGACTGCCCTATAAGTTGGACGGTGGTGGTGGTGTGTGACCTGCACACTTCTTCTCTGCGATCCTGTGCCCCTGGTGACAGTCGGGGCTCCTACCTCCCAGCTGTTCATGAAGGTCCCGCTCTTGCTTCCCTGCAAAGAGGCTGGCCAGGCTGGTCTTCCCAACGCCGGGGTCTCCAAGCAGCACCACCCGGTAGAGGGCCTCCCACGAGCCTTCAGAATCGCTGGATTCAGAGGACCACCCATCCTGGGCTGGAGAGGGCTTCCGAATGGGAGGGTTGAGAGAGGCTGACTGACCCAATCGGGGATGACGGGATTGAGTAGGGGGTGCTGTGCACAGGCGGCCAGGCTGGTGGCCACGGGATGACAGGGGTAGTGGAGTGCTGGCTCGACGGCGCAGGGTGGTCTTCGCTTCCTGTTGGGTGTTAAGTGTCATCCTCAGTGGGGAGATCTCTCTCTTCCCTGGCTTCGTCCTTCCTTCCAAAACAAGGGGGCTGGACAGTAAGTCCGTGGCCGAGTTCCTTCTTCTCCGGGTGCTGATAAAGTGTCGAAATAACTCCCTCCAGAGTCCTCTCTGGTTCAATTGTGGGGAGGCTATTCAGCTCCTTGGTGTTGGGTGTTGCTGTTTTCAGGCCTGGTTTCAGTCCACCGGGTCCACCTAGAAGGGGCCAGGGCACAGGCCGTGAACACACACAGATGCACACACCCAGAAGCAGATTCCCAAATTCTGAGGATGACCCTTTCCCCATGACACAGGCATGCAGAGGCGCAGCAAGCCCGGGCATCTAAAGCATCAACAAACAGCACATGCTGCCTTCCCGGACCAGGATTTGAGACCCTCCCTACAGAAAGCACCGGACCGCCCCATCCCCCCTTCTCCACTGGTCTGCTTCACTTGTTCAGGGTTGTGGGGGGCGGTGCTGAGGAGGGTTGAGGCCTCTGGGAAGTTTATTCCGCCTGCCTGATAGCCCCATCCCCCGGCCCCGGGCAGAGTTTGAAGAGGAAGGACGAGCGCTTTGGTGTTCCACAAGGGCAAGGGGCTCTGGGGATCGCTCTGGCTGTAACCCGAGTGCCCTGGTGCCATGGGAACGGCGTGCCCGGCCCTGCTCCTGAGTGAAAAATTCAGGAGCCGCTGGCGCCATGGCCTCCAGCTTTTGTTGGGGGGCAGAAGCTGCGAGGAACCCAACAACAGGTCTGGTGACAGAACAGGGTGCATCACAGGGACTCGGAACTCAAGTGCCCTTTCAGGGAGTCTGGGCTGGAACTTTTCCAACTCACGGTCCTGGATGTGAGTCCCAAGCCCTTGGGTGCTCGGATGTGGTAGTGGTGTCCCTTGTGCTACCTCCCCCACCCTCGGAGGCCTCAGATCTGCCACCCAAAACCCTCCGGAACGCGGGTTCGAGGCTCCCAGTCCTTGGGCCACCCTGCATGCAGGCGACCTGAGAACTCCGCCGGGACAGGCAAGTTTACCTTGACGCGCGCGCGCACAGGCTCTGAGTCCCCGCTGCTCCAGCTGCTGGGTACTGCACTATCCCCCAGCCTCGGCACACAGCCCCTCGGGCCGGTCCCGCCCGGTCCAGAGCCACCCCGCCCCGTGCGGCCCCGCCCTGTCAAGGCAGCCCTGGTCCCCGCCCTGCAGACCTCCGCCTCCAGTCCTCCCGTTGGGGTGGCCATGTAGGAATGGGGTGCCGGAGAGGGAGTTTATTCCTAGGTCAGGATGTCCCTCTGTGTCCACCTTTGTTTCCTCCACCTACCGGGTACACCAACTTCTTCAGCCATGGACGGAAGCCTCTGGGGGAACTTGGTCTGTGTTCAGAGTCCCAGGTTCCAAGGGAGGGGATCAGTAGACTGGGCTTAGGGATCTGGAGTCTGCATTTTAAACAAGTGCCCAACTGATAACTGATGCAGATAATTCACAGAATACACTCCGAGTAAGCTCTGGGTGGAGGGTTGACTTTGGAAAGGGGCCTTGGATGAAGAGAAAGCCTATGTACTCTGTAGTGAAGAGTTGGGAAAGTCTGATTCTGATATTAATTCACTCATCATCCACTTGCTCGCAATGAGCAGGAACTAAAGTGTCTGTCTTTTAGATTACCGACTCCTTTAAATAATAATTTAAAAAATATTTATTTATTGGGGGCAGGCAGGAAGAGCTTGCTATGGCACCTGTGTAGACGGCAAAGGACAACTTGTAAGAGTTGATTCTCTCCTTCCACCATGTGGGTTTTGGGGACTGAACTCAGGCTTGGCAGCAAGTGCCTTTACCTACTGCGCCTTCTCACTGGCCCCGTCTATCCATCGGTTAGTTATTAATTTAAACCTTTGGAGGAATGTGGGAGCAGGAAGACACGGACTGATCTTGGCAAAGGAGAAGGAAGCTAGCTGCAAGGTCGGGACTCAAGTTCTGTGAGTGGGGAGCCCCTTCAGCTCTTGAGGGGTTCAGGTATGTGTGTTAGGGCTGTGGAGGCCACACTCTACCTGTGGGTGGGGCTCCTGGTCATGGTTGAGGGGCTCCAAGTGCCTGACTTGGAACAGATCCACTTAGCAAGGTAGGCTGGCTCAACCCCCGTAGAAACAAACTCCCTCTGGTCTGACTCCCTTCCGCAGCCTGGAGATCAGACTCTGCTTGGCTCCAAGTTTCAGTAGAACAGTAGCTTTCTGGTTGTGCCTTGCCTTGGAGGACCCCATTTTACAAAGAAGCAGTTGGCTTCATTTTGACTGCACCTGCAGAGTGGCATGTAGACACTACCACCTACAAGGCAGAGACCAACAGAAAATTTAGTCCTATAAGGGAAAAAGCACCCTCTATTAGCTTATCAAACCAGACTGGGAGCACATAGGATCACTGGTGTATGGAGACTGTAGCATAAAAACACACAGAACACCAGACTAGCAGAGGGCACAGCACCCTTATCTGGACCCCATAAAAAGGACAAGTGATGCAGCCATGGCAATATCCCCACAGACCTGTCATGTGACCACCTGCTGTGTGTGTGTGCGAGTGTGTAAAGGGAGCAACAGAACTTCCAATTACCCAAGGTTTTAGCTCAGTAGAATCTCCACCACTCGACATGGCCTGATTGAATTACTATTCATCCATCTACAACCCATCTACTCACCTGGCCAGACTGGTCTTGCCTACCTCCCTGGCTCACAGTTCAGCCCTGTCTGGGCTCTGTGAGCATCCGCGGCTCTCTACTCATGTTGTTAGTGTGATGTCTAACCACTGGCAATGACTTCTCTGGTCCTATTTACCCTCTACCTCCACTAATATCTCTTGAACTCTGTGACTGCTTTAACCCCATGTAACTATTCTATAACACACACACACACACACACACACACACACACACACACACAGAGAGAGAGAGAGAGAGAGAGAGAGAGAGAGAGAGAGAGAGAGAGAGAGAGAGGAAGAGAGAGAGAGGAAGAGAGAGAGAGGAAGAGAGAGAGAGGTACCTGTATAAAACCGTGTGAAGTATAATATTAATACTCAAGATTGCAATAAAAGAACCTGAGATTGCCAAGAGCCAATTATCAAATCAGGACTGCCTGATAAATTGCATTTAATGAAATGCATAGCTTGTGGATTTATTGCTTATTCAATAAATTCTGGCATTGGGGAAAGACATTGATGTTAGAAACACATAGCTTGGCTGCCTCAGCCTCCCCGTTCTCCCTGCAGGATGGGCTGTGCTGGACAAGAACCCTCCACAATCTGAGAGTACAGGGACCTGGTTTCCAATCCCCACTTCTGCAACTCTGTCACTGTGTGACCTTACACAAGGGAACTCCCCTCTTTAGGTTTTAGTCTCTTGATTTAAAATTGTAATCTGCCAGATGTGGTGGTGCACATCTGAATCCCAGCACTCGAGAGTTGAGGTAGAAGGGTTGTGAGTTTCAGTTAGCCTGGGCTACATAATAAGTTCCAGGCCAGCTTTTATTAAAATTTTAACTACTGGCTAAGATGGAATTTGGTCAGGACCACCACGTGGGAGCTTCCCAGATGTGTGGGCTGGAGGCACCTGTTGGTGGGGCTTACATGGATAAAACTCACAGAGCATGGCCCCGTTTTAACTCCCAAGAAAAAAGTAACTGGGGGTAAACTTTCTACAACTTAAAACAAATGAACATGTTTTTGTCTATGACGTAAAAGTCTGAACTTGGCATAAGATATCGTGAGTGTGGCCATCCCAGCCTCTTGTAAGTAGGTCTCCCCATGTGACCTGTCCTTCCAGGTCCATTCTGCTCCCCCTGCCAGGGATACCCTTTCCCTTCTCATCTTTCCCGATGTAACCTAGACGATTGCGTACCAATCACCAGGCTAAGCGCTGTGTGTGTGTTATCCTGGTGGCTTGGTCTGTAGTGGTGTCTTAGAAAAGCTCTTTGATTCAAATTTGGGGTAGGGCTAGGGAGTTTTCATTTCTCTCAGGTAGGGTTTGCTATTCCAGGGACTACACTTGGAGAACCTTATTTTATTCAATGTTCCAAAGGTAGTTATTGTTCACTATGAGGTAATTGCTCAGGCTTAAAGGCTAGAAAGATGGCTCAGTGGTTAAGAACACTGGCTGTTCTTGCAGAGGACCCAGGCTCAGTTCTAAGGACCCACATGGTGGTTCACAACCATCTCTAACTCCAGTTCCAGGGGATATACTCCCACTTCTGACCTCTACAGGCACCATGTATACACATGGTACACATACATACATGCAGACAAAACACATAAAATAAAATGAATGAACCTAGTAAAAAATTAAAAATAAGGTAATTAAAAAAAAAAGGATGCTTATTATCACTTTGTAGATGGCAGCCTGGGAATCTTCAAGGCTAAGTGATGTGTTCAAGGTCTCAGGGTGGTTAGGGAGCGGATTAACTACTTTTGTCATTGTTGTGACAAAACACCTGACAAACGCAGCTTAAGGGAGGAAGGGTTTATTTGTCTCACAGTTTGAGGGTACTGCTCATTAGGGTAGGCAGCCGGAGTAGGAGACAGCTGGTCACATTGCTTCTTTGTTTGTGGGAAGGAAGGGGAGAGGAAGGGAGGAGAAGGAAGGGAGGGGGCATGATGGTGCTTAGCTCACTTTCTCTTTTTTTAACAAAACATTTATTTATTTATTAAAAATATACAGTGTTCTGCCTGCATGTCTGCCTGCAGGCCAGAAGAGGGCACCAGATCTCATTCTGGATGGTTGCAAGCCATCATGTAGTTGCTAGGAATTGAACTCAGGACCTCTGGAAGAACAACTAGTGCTCTTAACCACTGAGCCACCTCTCCAGCCCTCACTTTCTCTTTTTTATGCAGCCCAGGATGACCCTGCCCCATCAAGTGGTTGTTCACATTTAGGGTGAGTCTCTCCACTTCTATTAACTTAGACACTAGCTCACAGGAATACCTAAATGTTGGCCTCCTGAGAGATTCTAGATGCTGTCCAGTTGATGGTCAGTGTTGGTCATCGCTTCTCCCTGCCCCCCTTGGATGGACCCCGGGGCCTTGCAGCCTCTGGAGGATGTGGCTGAGTGGTCCATGCAGAGCTGGCCGTGAGAGAGCTAACCGGCCTTGGGACCACGTGGCTGCACCTCCCACCTGGGCTTGCTGCCCGTGACTCTGCAGCCCATAAAAGCTGGGTGTGTAATGAGTTTGTATGCTGGATTCTTCTCCTGACTTGGTCCCGGCGGCCTCCCAGGAGCTTGCTGGCCATGGCACAGTGGATTCTGCTCATTGCAGCTCTCCTGGTCCTGGGTCATGTGCCACCAGGTAATCACGTGTGAGTGTGTGTGTCTCTGTGTGTGTGTGTGTGTGTGTGTGTGTGTCTGTCTGTCTGTCTGTCTGTCTGTCTGTCTCTCTCTCTCTCTGTGTGTGTGTGTGTGTGTGTTTAAGTTCTGGCCCAACCACTAATGGTATTCACTCAACAGGAACTCATTTGAAAACTGTGCTTTTATGATTGCTGGAGGCAGGTGGGGATAGAAAACAGGCAGACAGATCACCTGTAGGTGGTGAGAGACATAAGAACAATAGAGGCAGGATGACTGTTCGAGTAGTGTGTGGGGTGGGCTGGATGGTGATGAAGGCCTCTGATCTGCTCTTTAAAACTTTTAAAGATTTATTTTATTCCTGCGTGTGGTGGTTGGTGTGTGTGTGTGTGTGTGTGTGTGTGTGTGTGTGTGTGTGTGTGTGTGTTCAGGTCCACAGGGGCCAGAATTGAGCATCACATTCTGTAGAGCTGGAGTTATTTGTGTTTGTGTGAGCTGTCTGATGTGGGCGCTGGGATCTGAACCCTGGTCCTCTGATAGAACAGTGAGTGTGCTTAACCACTGAGCACTCCTTCCAGCTTTTAAAACCCTTTTTATTTTGATCTAAGCATGACAGTACACACCTGTAATCCCAGCACTTGGGAGGCCAAGGCAGGAGGGTTGAGGGTTCAAGGCTAGCTTGGACCACATTAATGAGTTTGAGACCCTGGCTTGAAAAAAATACCAAAATATAAACAAAAGATAAGGAAAATTAAGAAAACTTCTGTTCTGGAAAAATGTAATATATGCCCAAACAGAGAACGATGCAGCCAACAGGTAAGGTTGTGTTTCTTTCCTTCCTTCCTCGTTTTGCTTGACCGCACTGGGGGGGGGTGGGACCCAAGACTTCACATCTGTTAAATACATGTCCAAGTGCCTGTGCCTCCCTTTCATAAGGTGAGTTTATTACAGACAAATTTAACACATGGGAAAAAAATGGAGAGTAACATAGTGATATGAGGTTTGAAAACATTTACTGTAGGACTTCTTAAGGACATGTAGAAACGGTCTGAAGAACTCAAACAGCCACACACAGTGTAAGGGACGCGGACCAGAGCTCTACCTTACACCATATCACTCTGTAGAAGGCAGGTTTGAGCAGAGCTCTGAGTGAACAGAGGATCAAGGAAGGATGTCTCAAGCCATGGGAATGACAAGCAGCCATCAGCAGAGGAGGCCGGTGAGGCCAGAGGGGGCACACACAGGTGTGCGAGGCTAAGCCCTGAGTTATAAATACAAGGAATTGAGAGCAGAGAACGGGCAAACTGTGGAGTGGAAGCCCCAGCTTTGAGCCCTGAGGATGCCGACTGTAGGTGAGAGTTCTCTTTCTAAACCTATCATAGCTCAGTGGTCTGGGGCATGCCCCTTATCCAGAAATGCCCTAGAGTGGATGTTGGTAGACCCGGGCACCCGAGTTTCACCCTGATAACCTCACTTTCTGCTTACTGACCATTTACATTGTGCCTGGTTCCCATGACTACCTTCAGAAACAGAGTGGTATGGACTCCAAGGCCAATGTCACTCCACTGGGGAATGGCAGAGCCAGCTTCACCCAGCATTGTTCATCATTAGTCACACACCATCTTCAGAGGGCACGCTGGGACGCCTACGGGTTGTGAGAACATTTCTGGGTTGCTCTAAGAGGCTCTGCTGGGCTGCAAGGCAGGATCAGTAGGGCAGGTAAAGCTGGCAGCTGGCAGCATCCTCGGAGGACACGGAGGGGGGCTCAGCCCAGGAAGATGGAGGGAAGCCATCCCCTCCCACCTCCCACTCCTGTTGGCTCTCTTCTTGCTTGAGGTCACATGTCTGGAATGCACTGTCCCAGGCAAACCTGAGTGCTTCTGTTTTTCCCTCTCGCCCACTTCTGCTCCAACTGGTCGCCACAGTATCCCGGTTCCACGGGGCACTTCCCACAGCTCTAAGTATTTGCTTCGCTTTAACTGTCTCCCCTGCACTTTCTTTCATTTTAAATTGTGGTATCCCCACTGCTCCTTATGTGTTCAGTAAATAAATGAGGCCCTATCCATGCCATGACCCCCAAATATAAGGCCAAGTTCCTCAAAGCCGGACCCTTACTATGGATGAAAACGCTCACACTAAAACCTGGCATTTGAGAGGCTTGTGCCAGGAGCAGTTTGTGTAACGGAGGCTTTTTTGGCTTTCAGTCTGATTTTGCCATGTGACTATGATGGTTAAGGTTACTGGCCTCTGTGAGCTTTCATCTCTACACTGTTACAACAAGGACCGGAATGAGACAAACTGTAATCACAGTGCTGCTAAGAGGAGTGTTGAGGGAGGACCAGGTGGGGATTTTTACCTGGACAATACATTACTCTTTTAACCAGGGGTCTAACCTGTGACTTATGGGCTTGCCTCTTCCATTATACCCTGGTGCTCTCATTTATGACTTGTGGTCTAACAAATGACCAGAGAGCTAACCTAATCTATTAGGCCAACTAGTGGTCTAACCTGTGACCCGCAGGCTGCTCTATGATCTGTGGTCTTCATCCACACAGGGAGCTGTGAATTCAAGCGGTGCTGGAAAGGCCAAGGGGCTTGCCGAACTTACTGCACAAGGCAAGAAACCTTCGTGCACCTGTGTCCAGATGCGTCTCTGTGCTGCCTCGCCGATTCGAAAAAACCTCCCCCGGCCAACAAGAGCGCAGAGAAGTAACTTGCTCTGGCACTGGCACCCTTACACCCCAATAAAATTCATGCTGCCACCAGCTCTCTGTATTCTGCTTGCATGAGTGTGTTCCTTTCCCCACAGGGAAGGGGATGAAGTCAAAGACGTGGGAGGGGTGGTTGGAGGAAGAGGTGCTGGGGAGAGTGGGCATTAATGATCAATCTAAAAAATGATTCGTCCTCTTGGCCATCCACACAGCGTGGAGAAGGCTGCTGGGTGCCCTTAACTGTGGATATGGCGTGGCAAGCTGCTTGAGTTCCTGCCTTGACTTCTTAATGATGGGCTTTAGCCTGGAACTGTTAAGAGTAAGGTTTTTTTCCTGACGACCTGGCCCAGAACTGAGCCAGTTCCAAATAACACACCGAGACTCTGTCGGCTAGCTCTGTCTTAATTATTAACCCATTTCTATTAATCTAAGTATTTCCACGTGGTCTCATCTTACTGGAAAGAGGAGCCAGCGTTCTGCTCTTTCCAGTCTCTCCATGTTGACTCCTCCCTACTCCTTCTGGAATCCTCCTTGTTTCCTAATCCCGCCTATCTTGCTTTCCTATTGGCCACCAGTGCTTTATTCATTAACCAACAAGAGAAACATATATACAGAATGCCATCTCCCATCATGGAACTGTAAGCCAAATAAACCCTTCCTTCTCTGAGTTGCTTCCCGATGTTGGAGTAGTTGTCACAGCAACAGGGATGATATTAGAACAGATGTTTAATTACGGGCTTACACCACTGGCTTCAGGCAAGTGGTCCTGCACCCTGACCTCATTCATTCCCTCAGTGTTTCTGGTAGAACAGAGAGCAGCTCCCAGCAAAGCCCCTCCCGGCACAGCCCCCGATACAGCATGTGTGGCTTTGGGATCTTGCTGTGGGGTGGTGATGACTTCTCAGAGTGTGTCAGAGAGGCCCAAGTTCTCACCCCAGCCGTGCCACCAGCTCAGGCGGTGGAATCCAGGGCAGGTCACTTCCTCAGCCCATTTGCCGGGTTTCTTTGTGGCCAAGAGTAAATCACCACAGCCTTTAATGGTGTGGCTGGCACAGGGTATCGAGGTCAGAGAAGGTGGTCTAGTGCTTTGAAAGTGCCCACTAATACAAGCCACTGCGATCTGTTACTGCTACTGAGCAAAAGGCAAGCCTGGCCACCTTCCCTCCAAAGTTATCTCATAGAAAGCCTCAGGAATAGCACAAAGAGTTTCCATGGTTTCCCAGATACTGACTGTACTGCACATATTTATGTCAACTTGACACAAGCTAGAGGGGATCTCAATTGAGAAAAATGCTTCCCTAAGACTGGGATGGGCAAGTCTGTAGGGCATTTTTTTTTTTTGAAATTAGTGCTTGACGGGGAGGGCCCAGCTCACTGTGGATAGGGTCATCCCTGGACTGGTAGTCCTGGGCAGGTCAAGCAAGCCATGGGGAGCAAGCCAGTAAGCATCACCTCTCCATGGCCTCTGCATCCCCTTCTATCTCCAGGTTTCTGCCCTGTTTGAGTTCCTGCCCTGACTTCCTTCAGTGATGGACAGTGATGTGAAAATGTAAGCCTATTAAACCCTTTCCTCCCTAACTTGGTTTTGGTCATGGGGTATCATTGCAACAATAGAAATCCTAACTAAGGCAAGTTGTTACCAGGAGTGGGGCATTACCGTAACAGTACGAGTATGTTGTTGGGGAGGTGTGGACAGACTTTGGAACTTTGGACTAGAAAGGCCATTGAGTGTTGAGAGCTCGGTGAGCCATTCTGTAGGAGCTTGGAAGATAGGAATGTTGAGAGCAATGGCCGTTATCACCCCACTTTGCTGAGGAATATAGTGTCTTCTGTGCAAGTCAAACTCTTGCATAGAACTCGAGTAATCACTTAACTTTAATTCCACAAAAATCCTAATAAATAGACTTCTAGGCACGACAGACTCTGAAGGGGTTATCATGAGATGATGTGCTCATGTTACTGGGCACCCAAGTTTTAGACCCAGCCAGTCCTGTCAGAAGATGTATGTGACACTGGTATATGTGACATTGTGCATGTTTATGAAGCACCAGGCCAGAGGAAAATGAAAGGCTTAGTGGTCATAAAATATCTTGAAGAATAGTGACTAAAGAAGGGAAATCACTCAAGACTCAGATGACAAAGGTATATTCATATTTTAAAATTATGACATATCAGGTAGTCCTCATTATTTACACTTAAAATAAACTTATTTATTTTGCATCCTAAAGTTTCCCCTTCCTCGTCTCCTCTGAGTACTCCCCTCTCCCTGCCCTATTCCCAGCCCCCAACCCACTCCTCCTCTGCTTCTGTTCAGGAAAGGGCAGGTCTCCCATGAATATCAACAACACAGCACAAAACAAAAGTATATGGACAATTGTTTTTGTATGTACTAGTGACTGCTAGTTCCTTCTGGGGCTGCTATAAAGAAATTACTAGTGGTCAAATAGATTTTTTAGCTAAATTAAAAGTAGGGGGGAAAGCAATGTTGATGATAATGGCCAGAACAGTGTTTGAGTGATTATAAGATACTAAACACAGCTATGCTAAGTGAGGAAAAAAAATGTTGAGAGCGTGCAGACGATAGAGGCCTGGCTTGTGACCTTTCAGGTGGACGCAAAGACTATCCATACCTTCATGTGACGAATCTGTGGTGTCTGGTCAGCAGGAGCTGAAGGATCAGCTGTGAGCAGCAAGGCACCAGACCACTGAAGTAAAACCTTGACTTTGCTGGGGCAATGGAGAATCATCTGTGATTAAGGAGACCCTCATCTCTGAGGTGAAATCTTCTGGGAGGTGTTTCCTGAGAGACAGCACAGGAGCTGTGGTCCAGAGACTGCCAAAATTGTCTCTCCTGCTGCCACCTGAACTAGCATAACACTCACTGGGGCGGTCCTGGCTTTGAAGGCATGAAGGGGTCGTGGAGAGCAGCTGAGGCTGGCACTGTGTGGTGGGGCTGGTGTCCCTGGAGAGAGAAGTACACCTGGGTTGCAGCCAGAGACCCCAGCATTTTGGAGATGCCAGTACCACAGGATAAGTGCCACGTACAGCAGCAGTGGGGAACGGAGTCAGCTGGGAGCCTAGAAGAGCGTGTGCTGCAAAGTGACCCAAAGCCCTTCGGAAGGGCCCGGAAGATTGTGAGTTGAGTCGAGATATTGGATACTTATTTACACAGTTGAAGTTGGATTTTGATTTGTTCAGATTGCAATTGTGTTCTGGTTCTTCCCTTTTGAAGTAAGAAATTACTAATTAAATATATACATATATATTTTAATTTTATAGGAGCCCACCGTTGAGACTCTGGATTTTAAAGGATACTTTGGAGGTTTTAGTGTTTGACTTTGTAAGACTACGGGACCTTTAACTTTGAAAATAGTTTATACGTGATGTCAACATTAATGTGTAATCTTGGAAATTGAATATGAAAGGAAAGGTTGTGGCTTGACAGAGATTTGTGTGTCAAGGTGACAGGGGGTCAGTTGTCAGTTGTTGGACAGTTTTTATGCCAATTTGAAACAAGTTTAAGTCTTCTGAGAGGAGGGAACCTCAATTAAGACATGCCCCCATTTTCCACCTTGATCTTTTTGTGCATTTTTTTGTGAGCTGTTTGCAGGTTCATTTCGGGTGTGGTGGTCTTCTTTCACTCCGTTGTTTTACTCAAACACTTTCTTGTGTAACCACACAGCAGGTGATTAAAACCAGCTGTTAACGATGGAAAAACCCCTACTGTTCAGTCTTTGGAGCTTTACCTAAATTTCACTGTCTGGAATAGAACACCAGCTCTCAGTCACAACATTTCTTTACTCCCTGCCCTGAGACTAGCAATGTCAAGGTTCGTGGTGTGCTTGTTGATGGAGGGCTTGCCTACCATGCGGGAAGCCTTGGGTTCGAGTCCCAGAACCACATCAGTTGAATATGGCATGTGCAAAATGGAGGTAGGAGGGTAAGATTAGCTAGCTACACAGCAAGTTCAAAGCCAGCCTGGGGTAAATGCAAAAAAGTTCATCAGGCTTTTTCACCCACATTTGTCACTCATCCGGCAGGTTGTTTTATGCCCCTTGGTTTGAGTTGCTGGTGTTTACTTATGACTGGGTTTGACACCGCACATATTCTTAGCCAGAATGTTCCTGAAGTGATGTTGTCTCTCAGTGGGTCATATCAGAGAAAGCCACTGGTCTTCCAATGGCTGAAGCCATGACAGATCATGTGGTTTCTTAAACCTTCCTTAATATTTTATTTTTTAGTTTAGTTTTGTGTGTGTGTGTGTGTGTGTGTGTGTGTGTGTGTGTGTGTGTGTGTGTGAATGTGTGCCTGAGTGTGTGAGTGCCCTTGGAGGTCAGAGGCATTGGACTTCCTGGAGTAAGAGTTACTGGTGGCTGTGAGCTTCCTGATGAGGATTCTGGCAACGGAACCCAGGTCCTCTGCAGGACAGTGCATGGCCTAACAACGGCCCCCCTCCCCAGCTTATTATAGTGCCTTGGATACAATGTTTCTTCCTAATTGTCAAAGTAGACACCAAGAGCAGTTACAAAACAGATGTGCAAATGAGAGAACAAAAACCACACTATGTTCAGTGTGCAGAAAAACAAATAAAAATGTGTAAAATGTGTTTAAAAACAAAACGAAGCCAGGCATGACTTTAATCCCAGCACTTAGGAGGTAAAGGCAGGTGGAACTCTGAGTTTGAGGCCAGACGGAGTTCCAAGAAAGCCAGGGCTACATGAGAAATTGTATCAAAAAACCAACAAAATAAAACAAAATGACAAAAACAAAAAACTCAACCCTCCCCACAAAACCTGAACCAACCAACCAAACAAACAAAAATCCCAAAAAACAAAAAGGTGTCAAACTCTGGATACTTTGTGTCTTTGTATTTTTGTCATTTTAGAGAATTTCTAAAATGTCTATGTAGCTCTGGATGTCCTAGAACTCACATCAAAAAAGATGTTTACCACTAAAATAGCTCCCAAAGTTACTTTAAAGTCTTTGACAGTTTGCAACTCCAGTAGTATTTTGAAAATACTTCCAGGGCATTGTAGCACACACCTGTGATTACAGCACCTGGAAGGCTGACTCAGGAGGATTGTGAGTTCAAGGCCAGCCTGGGCAACTCCAGCTGATCTAGTTTTCTTTTAGACTTCATTCAATGGTCAGAGTCTCATGGGTAGATACTGCCCTCTTGTGGTTATTTGGGGAATCTACTAGGCACATTTTGGATGTTTGATTTCCTGCTGGCAAACAGGGACTGGGATTTTAGGTGGCACGAAGTGTGTGTGTGTGACTGTCCAGGAGAATGAAATATTGGTTTATTCCTCAGACTTGTAGGTGCGGAATCCAGATGCAAGTATTTCGTGACAAATGAATTTTTCTGGAATGAAAGTACTTGGGCAAATTACAGGACCATTATCCTTTGATCTGGGAGATTCTTTTTTAAAATATTTATTAATGTGTAGGCACCCACAGAGGCCAGAAGAGCTCACTGGATTCCCTGGACTGGAATTACAGGCCATTGTGGGCTGTCCTATGGGTGCGGGAACCCAGCTCTGCCCTTTTCAAGAGCAGCCAGTGTTCTTGACCACTGAGCCATCTCTCCAGCCACCGGAAGATCCTTTCTACCGTACTCTGATTAAAAATAGATTTATCTATTTTATTCGATGTATGTGTTTTCCCCACGTGTGCTCTTTCCTGCACAGGTCAGAAGAGGCTGTCAACCCCTGGAGCTGGAGTTACAGACAGACATGAGCTGCCATGTGGGTGCTGGGAACCGAACCCTAGCATGAGCTCTTAACCACTGAGCCATCCTCCCAGCCATTGCTGCTGCTTCCTCATCTTCTCTTCCTCCTCATCCCCTTCTCTATCCCTGGAGATAATACCCGGAGCTACGCACATGCTCAGAAGGGGCTCGCATTGAGCCACCGCTTCCTAAAGATCAGTATACATCTTGACTTAAGTTTTTACAGACAATATGTGTCTAGAAACATATTAATTTTGTTTCAGTTTTAAAATTTATTGGTATATAAAATTTCAAATTATTGAAAGCATTTCACACCCTCCGTGTGTGTGTGTGTGTGTGTGTGTGTGTGTGCTTGCATGTACTTAGCACACATGCCATAATGCACCTTGGAGTGAGAGGGCAACTGTAGGAAGCTGGCTTTTTCTACCACCAGGTAGGGCCTTAGCTTCTGAGCCATCTCCCTGGTCCCTAAAACTATTTCTTAATGATCCTCCAGATTTCACTGATATCTGGTTTAATGTCTCTATTTTAATCTTCAATTGTATTTTTAATCAAAAAGTTTACTTATTATTATTATGTGTTCAAGATGCATGTGTGTGGGCACATGAGCCATGCATGCCTGTGGAGGTCACAGGATAATGTCACAGGGTGTTTCTGTCCTTCAGCCTTTACATGGGTTACTGGGATTGAACTCAGGTCACCATGCTTCTATGATGTGTCTTCCCCTACGGAGGCATCTCAACGGCCGTCTAATCAGAGCCTTCTCTTCTTCTGTCTTGGTTAGTCTGGCGATTTGTCTACCTTGTTTACCTTTTCTCTTTTATGTGTGTGCACGTTTGTGTCTGTAAACGCCATGGCGTGTATGTAGAGGTCAGAAGGCAACTTTGTGTGTTTCACCTTTCACCTTGCTTGGGACAGGATCTTAGTTATTTTTCCACCACACACACCAGAGCAGGTGGCCCACAAGCTTCTGGGGGTTCCCTGTCTGCCTCCCACCTCTTTGCAGAGTACAGAGGCTGTTGCTATGCGTCCAGCATTTACATGGATTCTACGGATTTGAACTCAGGTTCTCACACTCGGTAGCAAGTGAGCCATCCCCCGGTCCTCTTGTTGATCTTTTCAAAGAACCAACTCTGTGTCTGACTAGGTCTTTGTCCTGTTCTTTTAGTTTCTTTATTAATTTTTCCATCTGTGAGTTTTGAGTTTGCCTTAGGCTTGTGTTTCTAAGACCTTGGGCACATCATTAGGTTATTTACTCGAAACCACTCTGAGTTTTGAATGTAGGCTCTCTAATTGACAGACATCTCTCTTAGAACTACCTTAGCTGTCCTTCAAAGGTTCTTCATGACCAACTGACCACGACGAGTGCATCGTTCAATTCACATGTGTAGGGCCATTTCTCTTGCTGTTGATTGGAGGGATCCGGGGAAGCCCTGAGTGAGTGAAGTCCTGAGTGAATGTGCGTTGTTGGCGTGGCCATAGCTATATCAAGGGCTGAGGCTTCAGACCCACGGGAAATTGGCAAAGCCTTTTCCCATATTGGCGAGGCTCAGAATTGGCAAACTCTTCTTCTTCTGGTCCAAGTCCAAGTGTTTATAATTGATCAGTGTGTGCAAAAACTAGCTACTGTAGCTTCCTTCTGCTGGATGCGTATAGCCTGAGACTGCTGGCCTGCAGAAACCTTTCCTGAGACGAGTGAGCCCCTCCCCCTGTGCATACACCAAGCACAAGGGTAGTAGTTGCAGCTCTGTTAGAGCACACACCTCACTTGACCCAGTTTTTCTGTCTGTGTGTCTGTGTGTCTGTGTGTCTGTGTGTCTGTTCTTTCTTCATTCCCTTCACACCCCTAGTCAGAGTTCTAGGGCCAAGCTGCACAGGAGATGGGAACTGATTGCTACTTTGATTTTTCATTTTCTGTGTTTTTGTGTGTGTGTGTGTGAGCACACATGTGTGTAGGTGCATGCCTGTGGAGGTCAGAGGTCACCCTCAGGTGTCATTCCTCAGGAGCTGTCCATCTGGTGGTTTGAGACAGTCTGAAGCTGGTGTTTCACTATGAAAAGCTTTGTTGGGTTTCCACTGGCTTGGGTTGGGTTTCCACTGTTAGGTTTCACTATGAAAAGCTTGGGTTAGGTTTCCACTGTTAGGTTTCACTATGAAAAGCTTGTGTTGGGTTTTTACAGACTTGCTGCTTTGCAGTTCACTGAACTTCTAGACTGATGAGTAGGTTGATGTCTTTCAGTTGTTATCTTTTCAAAATACGTTTCTATTCCCTATTATTTCTTCTTCTGGGACCGTGCTTAGATACACAACTGCTTGGGTGTGTCTACTTTCACTCCCTGGCTCTCAGTGCCTAATTTGCACGTCATCTATTGGTCTGTCACTTCCGCTGCACATCCGGTATGCTCTTAAGCACATCTGCCGCAGCCCTTTATTTTAGACACTGTAATCTGCTTTAGAATGTCACATTTATCTTTGGGGGTTCCACTTTGAGGGTGCTGTATCAACACATGGCAATCCCCAGTGAATCATAGCTTCACTATTCATGTCCTGTGGTCCCTTCCCACAATGATCTTGGGTCATCTGCCTTGCTGTGACCAACAGGACTTTAGCAAATGCAGCAGAAGCCTGATAAATGCTGTATGTTGGGGCATACCTTCTTGGACCCAGCCACTGTGGAAGAAGCAAAGGAAGAAGATGCACTCACATTGGAATAGCAGAAGAACTGTTCAACTATGAGTAAGAGCACACAGGACTATTTTATTATACTATATTTGAGATCAGGTATGTAATGTAGCACTAGAAGAGTGGCCTCTTTAAAATGTATTAGATTATTGTTTATTATCATTAAGAAAAGGTCTTACTCTCTACCCCAGGCTTGTTTCAGACTGGTCTCAAATTCTTGGTGATTTCACGCTTCCCCTTTAGCCTCCCAAGTGCTGGGATTACAGGCTTGAGCCTCTACTCCCAACTGTTTGATTTTGAAATAGATTCTTGTATAGTCGAGGTTGTCTTCCATTGACACAACAGCTGAAGCTGACCTTGGATTCCTGAGCTGCTAGCACTTGCCAGTTACTGATTACAGATATGCTAGATTTGATGTGTTAGTATAGATTCTCCATCCTTTCATCCATTTCATGAATCTTTTTCCTCATTTCCTAAACATACTTATGGTAGTTCCTTTGGAGTTGTCTGCTACTTCCAGAAAGTGTGCCTGGGATTGACTTCTTTTTATTATTATTATTATTATTATTATTATTATTATTATTATTATTATTATTATTATTATTGATCATGTTTTCTTTCTTTGTGCCTGTCTTATAAATGTGTGTATGCATACACACATAACTTTTTTTTTAATGTGGTGCTGGGGATTGAACCAAGGGCTTTATGCTAGGCAAGCACTCTTCCAATGACCTATATTTTTACATCTTAAATTTTTAGATTGGGCATGTGTTACAAATGGCATCTGTGGTGGATAGTTTTATGTCATCTTGACACAGCTAGAGTCATCTGGGAGGAGGGAACCTCAACTGAGAAAATGCTTCTCTAAGAGACTTTCTCAGTTAATGATCAATGAGGGAGAACCCAGCACATCATGGATGGTGCCATCCCTGGACCAGTGGTCCTGGGTTCTATAAGAAAGCAGGTTGAGCAAGCCATGGGGGGAAAACAAGTAAGTGGCACCCCTCCCTGGCTTCTGCATCAGCCCCTGCCTCCAGGTTCCTGTCCTGCTTGAGTTCCTGTCCTGACTTCTTTGATGATGAACTATGATGAGGAAGTATAAGCAGAAAAACCCTTTCCTCCCCAGATTTCTTTTTGGTCATGGTGTTTCATCACAGCAATAGTAACTCTAACTAAGGCAGCATATGTTGGTGGTACATGCCTTTTATCCCAGCACTCAGGAGGGAGAGGCAGGCAGATCTCTGTGAGTTCGAGGCCAGCCTGGTCTACAGAGCCAGTTCCAGGACAGGCTCCAAAACAATACAGAGAAATCTTGTCTGGGAAAAATGCTATATAGACACATTTTCCCTTTGGGGATGGCATAGTTTCTTCTATTAGGCAGTTGAGTATGCTTGTTAATACATGTCTGAAAATCAGGCAACAGGGAACACTTATATGTCTTATGCAAGGAAGGTCTTGGGATTTAAAAATAATGATTTTGAGGGTACAGGGTTAATAATATCAAAGGTCATTTGTATGAGGGCAGTGGGATTACTAAAAACTGATTGAGTCAACCTCTGAAAATGATTATACCTAAACAGTTCTAGAGACACAAATTAAATAAGCACATTTCTGTTAGCTGCCCAAGAATTGTTTCATCCTATGCCTCATGGATTCAAGAAAATCCCACTATTCACCCATGAGAGACAGAGATGCCATATTACTATTATGATGGTGATTATTATTGCTTTGACTTCCTATACCTGAAAATTGCTAGTGTAGATGAGCAGGCTACACAGGGGTCAGGCACGTGCATTTATTGACTGAACTCAAGAATCCATGAGCTCAACCTAGGACAACTTTGCCAACTGCATCCTCCAGGCTTCAGGGCACTTAAAACATCCATGGCTTTGGCTTTGGTTGGTACTTGGGCTTCACGCAGCACATTTTCCCATTTGTGCAGTAGACATAGACGCTCTCCTTTCTGGAGCAGCGGTGGCGGCACTTGCCATTGAGGTTCCAGCATCTCTGAGCATCACCTGGTACAAAGAAGAGAGAAGGGAGACTGTGTCAGTTCTAAGAAGAGGTGGCTTTAGATTGGAGGAGCAGGCACAGGTATGTCCCGGTGGTCCCCTTAGACCGGTTTCTCTCCAGCACTTGAGGGTCCCTGCAGCTGCTTATGAAATACTTACTCAGAGGCTAATATTAAATATCATTGTTTGGCCCATGGCTCAGGCTTATTACTGGCTAGCTTTCTCTTATAAGTGAACTCCTTTTTCTAATCTGTGTATCACCAAGTGGCTGTGGCTTATGGGAAATGCCTGGCATGTTACTCCTCCGGCAACAACATGGCATCTTCCTGATGGCGGAAGCCTTCTTTCTTTCTCCTTCTCTGTTTGGATTTCCCACCTAGCTACATTCTGCTTGGCCATTGGCCAAATCAGCTTTATTTATCAACCAGTAAAAGCAACACATATTCTGCTTGGCCATTGGCCAAATCAGCTTTATTTATCAACCAGTAAAAGCAACACATATTCACAGCACACAGAAAGACATCCCATATCATCATTGCATGACATGAAGGTGGAATGGGGACCATGAAAAGTGATAGGGATAGGGACAGGGAACAAGAAGACATAATGCAATATATAGACATGAAAACAGAAGAAAGGACTCTCTGGAGGGGAAGGGAGGCAGCCAAAGGGCAGAGGGGAAGGCAGGCATAAAGTAGGAGGAAAGACACAAAATATGATATATATGTGTGAAAGTGCAACAGTGAGACCCGTTACTTTGTAGGCAGCTTAAAAAAATTAATTAAGAAATAACTTCAAAAAGACTAACAGCAGCTATTTTGATCAGTACTAAAAACTTCAGATAGTGCCAAGAAGAGAAAGAAAAGAAGAGAGAGAAAACCCCCAAAACAAAACAAAACAAAACAAAAACCCCAACACAGGCCTGCCCTGTGCAGGTCTCCAGAGGGAATCCCTCTTGTCTTTGAACACTCGTCTGAACACACATATGAGACATGTGTCAAAGCCCGGGAAAGAATCAGCAAAGAGAGTGAAGCAGAGCTGTCCTCAGAACTGGGATGTTCTGTGTGCTCACCTGCCAGAGCAGAAAGGTTATATAAAATCTGTAGTGTTTAGGGGGCCAGAGGTTTAGAGCACTTGCTGCTCTGTCAGAGGGCCCAGGTTCAGTTCCCAGCACCCACATGGCGGCCCATGACAAGCTGTAACTTCAGTTCCAGGGGACCCAACAGCCTCTTCAGGTTTCTGCAGACACCAAGTATGCATACAGAACACAAACATATGTGCATGTAAAATACAAGATAAAAATAAATATAGAAACAGGTGAGTCGGTGCAGTTCACAAGTACATTTCCTGGGAATGCAGACAGGAAGATTAGGAGGCAAGTCTCAGATATATAGTGAGCTCCAAGGCAGCCTGGATTATACAAGACTAAACAAAAAAACACATACATACATACAATTGAAAATATCTTCTGCAAAAGATAAGTGAACTTGGAGACAGAAGACAGAAACTATTCAAAATGAAGGACAGAGAGAGAATAAAGCCTGGCTGACCGTGGAATGTTGTAGCAGATCAACATGTCAGCAGCTGACGTGCCAAAGGAATGAGAGGAGAGAGACAAGCAGAGTATGGGAACAAATAGAGTCTGGAAAATCTCAAGTGTGACAAGAATCACAAGTAGCCAGAAACCTCAGTTTCCTGATATGACTCCCAAAAGTTGTCCTTCAACGATTCGACGCCTGCCATGGTACATGCATATAGCCATGGAAGCCAAAGGGGATTATTTGAGGTGTAGGAAGGAGACCTGCAGGAGGGGTAGGAGGGGGGAGTGGGAGCATGAAGATGTGAGTACTGTGGAAAGCTGTTTTCTGGGAACCGCAGGCATTACTGTATTTTCTTCCTTCCCTAAGGAAAACAGATTTATTTATAGTTTGGCTGAACTGGGGCAACAAAGATGCCTCCTTTCTCCCTTTCCAGTATCAATGTTACAGTTTCACAGAAAAGATGCATCAACAGCCTAGGCATCCCTGTGTGTTCTGAGATATGCAGTCAGAGTGGCATGGGATGTCTTCCAGGGAGGCAACCAATAAGGATGAACTAAAAATGAAAGGTTGTGGGTGTGGTGTCACGGGGTCTCTTTTGGGGAGGCATGCTCCAGTGGTGTCTCCAGGCTTCAGAGGTTACTGAAGAAATCAGAACCTTTGGGGTTCACTGTTCCAATAGTGTCAGAGCTGAAGAGAGCCACATCCTCTTCTGTAGAAGGTGTTAGGCTTTTTATTTTCCCAGGAAGTGTTTCTGGATCTCTCCTTCGGGTCATGGAGCCATGCCCCACAGCAAGGACCAGCATACTGTCTTGTGCAGTGGTGACAGGGAAAAGGGAGGAGTAGAGAGAGTTGTAAAGAGCAAGCCCAGTGCAGAAGGCAGCAAGGGACAGAGTGAGCATCTTAGAGTGAGGGATAGCGGAGCTGCCAAGCACTCCTATCAACGCCATCTTAAGTTCCCCCAGGGTCATAGAGACCCATTTCCTGGGCATCGCCGCACTCAACACTCCTCATGCCATGTTCAGTTATTGTTTTAACTTCTTCCGGTCTTCCAGGAGAAAGCAAGGTCTCCACCTCTCCCAGAATGATAGTTCCTGGGAAAGTGCAGATGAATTACAGACAGTAAGAAGCTAACTGTCATCCCTGTCTTTCAGGCAGGACTTCATTTATCCCAGGCTGCCCTCAAACTTACTAAGTAGCCCTTGAGTTTCTGATCCTTCAGCCTCCATCTCCCAGGTTCTAGGATTACAATCCTGCATCACCACACTCAGTTTATGTGGTGCTGGGAATCAAACCCAGGGCTTTCTGCATGCCAGGCAAGCACTCCACCTGGGCTGCAGCCTCAGATGTTAGTGCTTTCAAGCCCGCTGTGACCACACACACACACACACACACACACACACACACACACACACACGCATGCACGCACACACGCACGCACGCACGCACGCGCGCACACACACACACACACACACACACACACACGCAGTGCACATGCTCAATGTTGTCACAGTCATTAGAAAAATAAGCAAGTGATCCTCTGAACAGTGGTGAGGGCTGAGGGCTTTTGGGATCAGAGTCAGACAATGGTGTGCCACTTAGATGAAGGGTGTTTCAGGGTCACAGTAGGGAACTGAGTGGTCAGCTTGCTTACACAAACTGTATGTTCTGATTCTGTAAAGTTTGAGAGTCTTGGGGTGGATAGAAACTCTGTAGTTGGTGTGGCGGGGAGGAAGGACAGGGTTGACCTCCTCAGTGAAGCCTCCCATGGCCCTCACCAGGCAACTTCAGGCTGCTTTCTCACCTGTGGCTCTCAGCACTCACGCCTGCACTTTGGACTGGGTCCCCACAGGCAGCATGCTCTCTCCCTCCTGGGATTGCTTACTTATGCTTATCCTGAATCCGTCCCTCCCCGCCTCTCCCCCTCCCTCATCTAATTTCAAGTCACTTTCCAGGACTCTACTCACCTCAGGCTAGCTAGGCCCTACTGGTGTTTCCCGAGTTCCCTGGCTTCCCTTTGTCACAGCTTTGGGTATGATGCTATCTAACTGCGTCTGAGGACCATGCCATTTGCCTCGGTAATCCAGAACGAAGTATGACAGAGAGAGGAACTGCAAACATGAGCTTCTCGCTCCCATTAAGGTAGCTGTGGTTTCACTAAGCCTGGAACATTTTGAGGAATGTTTCGCAAGAGATCTGCTGTTGCCTTCTCCTCTCTGGCTACTTCGGCCCCCACACTGGCCCTTTGCCCAGCTTGGTAGAGCTGAGCATGGAGTGGGTGATGAATGAGATACTCAGGATGTTGTTGGTACCTAAGATCCAGTACCTGGCAAGGTGGCTGGGAATGGTGACATCTCCAGCCCTAGGCCGCTAGTTGGTCCTCCCTGGCCCTGGGGGTTCATTGACAAGGCCAGGGTCCCCCTACCCAGCCCCTTCTCTGAGGAGATCTACATTACCTGGAGTAAGCTGGGACAAGAGCAGCAGTGCGGCCAAGGTCAGCAGCAGGAGCTTCATGGTGGCGAAGCTTCGAGTCTAAAGTGGTGGCAATGTTAGTGGCCAGCTGCGGAAGCCACGACTCTCTGGCGGAAGTCCCTCGGATCTCCAGGAGCAGCCCACAGGAACAGCCCTGTACCCCGGGTCTACAGTGTGGAGCCACACCCACCGAGTCCACAGCATCCCTTTGTCTTTTGGATCAGGAGGGTGAGGACAGCCAAAGTCCAAGGCCACACAGCACAGCCCCCCTCTCTTACCCCCGCCGGCCTGCCAGCTCCACATCACCTTGGCCAAGGTACCAAAAGGGGGCACCACGCACATGAACGTCAGTGGCTACCAAAGACACTGGCAGAGAAGAGGAAATGAGTTCCAGGCAGGGCAAGGTCTGTTCGAGAGTGGGTAGATACAACAGGAACAAAAACCCGGGGGTGAGGGTGTGGGGTGGGGTGATGGCATGCGAGGCCGCTCCAAGTACCAAGCACAGGATTGTTCCGGGCTCAAGGCTAAGCTCCTTGAATTCAAGAACAGACGTTCCCTGTGCCCTGGTCTGGACATTCATTCTAGTTTCTTTAGTTCCCTTAGCTAAAGCGAAGTGGCTGCTCCTGGAATTCGTAATGCTTTCTTCAGGGTCTCATTTTCAACCTTCCAGCCAAAGTAAGCAATTCTCTCCATTAACCATCTGTCTCAATTATTTGCATGAATTCTACTTCCTGTCTGCACCCTCCTGATACTTACACCATAAGACAGTGTCTGAACCATCAGTGGGGACAGAAAGTAGTGAGTGGGCTGTCAAAGATTTACACAAAGGTAAATGAAAGTGTGTGGTGTTAAGTAATTCCTTCAGGAACTTTTTTTTTTTTTAATAAGAAAGAGAATAAGAGATGGTCTGGGACAGGACCCAGTGATCAGCCCTCAACTCTACCATAGTGGCCTGCCACCTCTTACTTCCTGTCAAGATTCAACTGGAGGAGAGCCATTATCGGCATCATAGAATAAAGAATCTCTGGTAAAATTGGTCTCAGCTTAATCATTCAAGGATCTGGAAAAGCAAAGACTTGACAAGGAACAAAGGGTATTAATTTTGTTTCAGGGGCGATGGGCCAAGACTTGAAGCTCTCCCAAGCCTGCAATGGGAAGGTGTAGGACTCTGGGAAGATTTTGGCTGGCCCACTCCTGATGTCTGTTTGTGGCAGTCACAGAGAAGAGGTTAGTAATGAGCCTGGCTTGGTTACTTACTTTAGAACTAAATGGGGAACAGTGAGGACCTGCCTAGTCCTGCTGCTTGTCCTTACCACCTCTCACCAGCGCAGCTTTCAGAGCACAATGGCTACTGTTTCTGATGGCTGCTGTCACCAGAGAGCATTAAACTTTTAAAAGTTGGCTGCAAACTCCCACTCAAGTCCACAGACAGAAGGACACTGAGAAGTAGAATTTCATCCTACACAGGGCTGGTACCTGCCATCAAATGCTACAAAAATATCACAAAGTGGAATGTTTGAATGTGTGGGACAGGTGGCCCACGAGTTCCTTCGTAGGGAGAAAGTATTTATTGTATTTCTTTCTGAGAGTTCTTCCCTGCTTGCAATGCCTGGGTATGTCAAGTACTTTTGCACTGAGGGTGACTAGTACTAACTTTCCCTTCTATAAACTTATTCTTAATTTTGGAAAGTATTTTAAAACTCATCCTCTGAAATTTTCATGAGTATAATGTCTTTTGACCTTATTTACTCTCCATCACCTTTCTCTGCTTCACCTACACCTTATTTTGGAGACATGGTCTCATGTAGCCAAGGCTGGCCTTGATCTCTCTATGTAGCAGAAGGTGACCTTGAGTTCTGATCCTCCTGCTCCTACTTCCTGGGTGCTGGGATGAGAGGCATGTGCCATCGTGGCTAGCTTTATAAAGGGTTGACTGGGGATTGAACCTATGACCTTGTGTGTGCTAGGTAACCATTCAAGCAACTGAGCCATGTCCTCAGTCCTCCTACTAACTTAATTTTTATTTTTAAAATGGTTTATTTATTTTTATTTATTTACTTATTTAATTTTATGAGCATTGATTGGTATTTTGCCTGCATGTATATTTTGTGTGAGGGCATTGGATCCTCTGGAACTGGAGTTACAGACAGGTGTGAGCTGTCATGTGGGTGATGGGGGTTGAACCTAGGTCCTCTGGAAGAGCAGCCGATGTTCTTAACCCTTGAGCCATCTCTCCATTCCCTTATTTTTATTTTAGTTATGGATGAGTGTATGTGTATGTGTGTGCATGCAAGTGCAGGTATACTTGGAGGTCTGAAGAGGGCATCAGGTCCTTTGGAGCTGGAGTTGGGGATGGTTGTACGACCTTCACCCTGCGCATGGGTACTGTGAACTGAACTCAGTTCCCTAGTAACAGCAGTATGCATTTTCAACTGCTGAGCCATTTCTCCAGTTCTTATATGATTTTGGACTTTTTTTTTCCAATGCTAAACCCAGGGCTTCATATATATCAGGCAAGTTCTTTGCCTTCCTGCTGCATCCCCAGAAAATTTGCTCTTTTTTTTTTTTCTTCTGGGTTTCAATATGTTTCACCAGGGATTTGGAGCAGATGAGCCATGGCTGTCCATCTACCCATCAATTCATTTGGTTCTATAGGTATGGAAAAGTAATTTACAGAAAGAAATGGATGCAGTAACAAAAGGATTTCAGCACCTTAGCAGGGCAGGGTGATTATATTTTCATCCATGGATTCTTGAGGTCAGCCACCCAGTCTCTGCAGCCTTCAGACCATGGAGCTTCCATTTGGCCCCCAACTCCCAAATACATGGTGTCACTTTGAAAGCCATGTTCCCAAACATGCCTGTAATCCCTGTACTTGGGAGGGCAGAGGCAGGCAGATCTACTTGAGTTCAAGATGAGCCTGGTCTACAGAGTAAGTTCCAGGATAGCCAAAGCTACACAGAGAGAAACTCTGTCTTGAAAACCAAAACCAACCAATGAAACAAACAAACAAACAACAAAGCCACATCACTGGTCCCGCTCCTTGCACACCCATGTACTACTGTGTTTGGTTGTGATGCCTTTAAAAAGCCATCCCAGGAAAGGTGTAGGTACATGGGTTCTCTCAGTTATAAGGGACAAGGGACCTGATGAGGGCGTAGAGGAAGAGGCTGTGTGAACACCTCCAGGCACACCTCAGATATTATGCCCTGTTCCTAGACAGTAAGAAAGACCACTTTCAACCTGATCAGGAATCAAAGTAAACAGCAGATTGCTGCATCCTCTTTGCAGGATGCTTGCCAATACTCAAGCCATGAAATTGTGCTGGGCTAGTGTCCTTACAAGGAGTAGGCAGTTTGGATAGAAATACAAGAAGATGTTATGTGATGATGAGGTGGAGACTGAAGCTGTGCTTTTGTAAGCCGAGGAACACTAAGTGTCAGCAGGGGCCAGGAGCAAGGCATACAGCATGCCTTCCTTGTGTCTCTGGAGGACCCAACCCTGCGCCATTTTGATTTTGATCCTGTAGCCTCCAGAATAGCGGAGAAAAAAAATAATATGTTTTTTACAAACCACTCCATTATAGTGTGTTGAAAAGTCCTAGGAAATATATAATGGCTTTGTAATAAACTTGAAATAGTGACAGTTACCCTCACTGTCAACTTGACTGGATTGAGAAGTGTCTTTGAGACTTGCAGAGAGTACACCTCTGAGTGTGTTACCCTTTCCCCTAGTCAACTATGCAATTTTAGAGGCCACTTAAACCTCTGTACATATTTGCATCTTATAAATCTATCTATAACAGACTGAATTCTGGGTAAAATGGGCTGCCGAGACGAGCACATCCCTTTCCTAGAAGCTCCCATGTTGTGGAATATTTGTTTACACTATGAAGATGTGTCACTGTAATTGGTTTAATAAAGAGCCAAATGGCCAATAGCTAGGCAGGAGAGGTAGGCCGGATTTCTGGGGAGAGAGAGTCAAGGTGCGTGGATTACGTGGGAGAGACACCAGGAGACATGGAACAAGTTGGATGTACAGAAATGTAGAAGGGGTAAAGAAACCACAGGACATAGAGTAACAGAAGCAGATTTATTTAAGTTATAAGATATAAGAACTACTTGGGGACAAGCCTAAACTAAAGGCCAAGCTCCTATAAAAATAAGAAGTCTCCGCGTTGTTACTTGTGATCTGGCAGCGGATGAAAAATTTTGCTCCATTCCCACGGTGGCGAAGGTACAGGGAAGAGGGTGTCAGAGAAGAAAGCCATAAACTCCATGCCTGCAGGGACCAGCTGGCTCTTTTTCTGGAGAGTGTATTGTGGCTTCCTTGATTGGGCTAAGGGACTCCCGACTGTCCACTCTACTGCCATGACCCACTTGAGTTCTTGTTCTGGAATACAAGGATTGACAGTGCTGCTGGGGACCAGACAGAACACGAGAGCTAGGGACACCAATGGTGCCATGACTCAGGTCAGTTTTCTTTAAAGATAAGGCAAAAGGAGGCCATTTCCATTTGATAGGCACTCAACCCCTCTCCCCTCTCAGCACCTGACAAGGCCTCTACCCTACTCACTTCCGGCATAAGCATCCTCCTCTGTCTTTGTGTTCTTGCCTCTGGCTACCTGTAAGCCCTGGTCTCATCTCTCCTGCTACCCAGGATGCCTGCTTTCCTTTTTCCTTGGGCCCGAGGACCTGAGGACTGTGGGCTGTGGACACCTCTCTCAGGTGTTATCTTCCTGCCCAGAGCCCTGCTGGATGAGGTTGAGCTTGATCAGGAGTGCAAACTGGAGTCAGGGGAAGTCACCTAAGACCCGACTCCTTGCTGTCTCTTCCCCATTGTGCGTACTGCCGAGGGTGACATTTCTGATGGCTTTCATTTTTCCCTCTCCCAGTGGGGTCTGGCACCCTGCATCCATTGAATGCGTCTCTTGTCCTCCATGGAATGAAAAGGCACTCTTGGACCCCTTCCCCTTGCCTGTTATGTTTCTGGGTGTCTCCAACACCAGATGGAGGAGATGTTCCATGCCTTCTGGATCTAAGGCCATAGGACAACTCTGTTGAGTTAGTTCTCTCACCTTTATGTGGGTTCTCAGATCAAAGTCATGCCTCTGGGCTTAAACGGCAGACAACTTTACCCCCAGTCACCTTTCTGGTCCCAGGTCTTCCTCTTCTTATGGACAATCCTGTCCTCCTTAAAAGCTGTAACTGGACCCCAATTCAGAGGGGTTTTTTCCCCATGGGCAAAACTGCCCTAATACTTATACTTAAGGAGGGACTGGAGAGATGGTTCAGTAGTTAGAGCACAGGTTCCTCTTTGAAGAGACACAGGTTCAAGCATTACCACTCACAACTGCCTGTAATCCATCCCCAGGGGATCTAAACCCTCTCCAGCCCACCTAGGGTACTGCATGCATGTGGTGCATAGATGTATATTCTGGCAAAACATCCATTTAATCCCAGCACTTGGGAGGCAGAGGCAGGCAGAGCCCTGTGGGTTTGAGGCCAGCCTGGTCTACAGAGTGAGTTCCTCTACAGAGCTAGTTTCTCTGTGTAACAACTGTTACACAGAGCTGTTACACAGAGAAACCCTGTCTCAAGAGAAAAGCAAAGCAAAGCAAAACAAAACAACCCCCCCCATGTTTAACTGATTCAAAATCCATAGGAAGTGAAAGTACATACAACCTGGTTTTATTGTGAAATAAAGACTATTCGACAACTTAAAATTTCAAAGTGTCAGATGGCCCATTAAAGCCATGTGTTCTCTCTCTTATGATGTCCCCTGTTTCTTGCTGAAAGGAAGGATCATCCTGAGGGGAGAGAAGACTGTTTCCTGTTTCTTATCCATCCCTGTTCCTGATGCACAGTGCAGCAGGCAGTGGTAATTCATTCCTGAACAGATCCATGCGCAGTATAAGGAGGCTAAGAGCTCTGGGCTCAGCCTGCCATCCCTGAACTCAGTCACACCACTGGTATCTTCCTCCTTCTTCCCTTGGTCCTGCAGGAGAATGTAACCACTTGCTATCTCCCCTGGATCTTCAGTGGAGTTGATGCCATTTGTTTCCCAGGCTGTAATCTCGGGATGAATGGATAAAGATGTTTAGCTCTTTGCTTTCCTCCTGCCCTTTCTCATGAGATATTTGACTGTCCAAGGTCATTGGAAGCCATTCCGGGGCTCAGAGCTTGCTGGAATGGAACATCCTGTAATTCTCAGGGTTTTGTAGGACAAAGAAAAGCCTTGTAAAAGGACTTAAGAATATTCAAGCATCTGCCATGTCTATTCAACAGGAATGGGTAAGACTTAGAGGAGACAAGAACCTTACAGCATATTCCCTGGAGAATTTAAGGGACCCAGGTTCTAGAAGAGAGAATGTTGGTTAGGAAAGGGTTAGTGTCAGAAGAGACTAACAGTCCCCCACCCCACCCCAGTTATGTCAGTTGGACCAGAAAGATAGGCAGTGGTGGTCAACAAAACAGCATGCAGAGACGGGCAGTGGTTGTCTCTGGCTGGGCCAGTTCAAGGCTCCAGACAAGGTGTGAAGAATGATGGGTGATTCAGCTCAAACCAGTTCCAGGGACTGCCTCACCAGGGAAGCATGCCCAGACAGCACTTACCCTCCCCTCTAGCGAACTATGCAATTTTAGGGACTGCTTAAATGCTTGTTCATATTCTTGAATCACGTGTTTACTTATAACAGAATGCTTTTTGGTAAAATGGGCTGCCAAGAAGAGCATACCTGTTTCTTGGAAGTTTCCACCCTGGAGAGTTTTCCACTCTCTCCATAGGGGAGAGGGTGACAGAAGAGAGGCACAAGCCCCATGCCTGCTGGGCTCAGCTTATTGCTGCTTGGCTCAGCTGGCTTCTTTCTAAATAGTGCATGGAGGCTTCCTCGGCTGAGTTCACGAAATCCCTAGGTGCTTGCTCTACTGTTGTGTCCTCTCTGACTCCTTCTCTTCTGGGAGCACAGGAATGGAGACTGCTTCTAGGGTCTAGAGCAGAGGAGACTCAAGACCGCCTTGTCCTAGTTAGCTTTTATCACAGCTCTGCTATGATAAAAACCAAGACCAAAAACAGCTTGGGAAGCTTGCCTTTCAGATTACAGTTCATCTCTGTGCGGTATTTGATTACTCTGTAAAGACATGTCACTGTGATGGCTTAATAAAAAACTGAATGGTCAATGGCTAGCTAGGCAGGATTTCCAGGCACAGAGAATGCTGGGAAAAAAGGGTGGAGTTGCCAGGAGATGTGGGGAAGCAGGTCATGTAGGAGATGAGGTAACAACCATGAGCCATGTGGCAGTATGTAGATTAATGGAAGTAGGTTAATTTAAGTTATAGGAGCTAGCTAAAAATAAGCCTATGCTATTGGATGAGCTTTCATAATTGATAAGAAGTCTCTATGTGGTTATTTGGGAGCTGGTAGGCAGGACAGAGAAAGATTCCTTGCAGTCTGTCATCAAGGGAAACCAAGGAAGGAGTTTAAGGCAGGGATTTGGAGGCAGGAACTAAAGCAGAGATTGTAGAGAACACTACCTCCTGGTGCACCCCCTGCCCCACTCTCCTTAGCTAGCTGACCTATACAGCCTAGGGATGGTATTGCCCACAGTAAGCTGGGTCCTCCCATGTCAACAGTCAAGAAAAGGACCTGCAGACAGGTCCACAGGCAATTCCTTAAGTGAGGTTTCCTCTTCCCAAGTGTGTCAGTTGACAACCGAGATTAGCCACACACACACCTGTAACAGGACATGGGGGCAGCAGTAAGATTCTGTGAAGCCAACTCCAAGACGAGATCCAAAGCTGCCATCAGCAGAGGAAATGATGGTCTGTAGTTTGTCCAGAATGTTACCCAGGCTGAGTGCCTTTCTTGGAACCTTTACCTGAATCTCGGTGGCATTCTCACTGAGGCAGCTCAGTTAAGAAGACTGTAAAGAGATCATGGCACTGGGACTCTGTAGGTGTAAGCTTAATTAGTTTGGTCAACATTGGTAGAAAACCCTTAGATTTCTATAGCCTTTCATTTTCTGTGTATTTTGAGTGTTCAGGGAGCCAGATTCCTGAGGGTTGGGTTGAGTTTTACAGTTCATGGACTCTAATCTGATCACTGATCAGACTGTGAATCCTAGAGAGAGAATGTGATTTGTTCTAAGTGGGACAGTGAGCTGGATAATTTCAACTCTACCTTTCTTGGCTTCAACGCCAAAGTTCCTCTAAAAACTGGCCATTTTAGGCAGTGGGAGCTGTTTTCTTTGATAGAGAATATCTTGCCACATGGTGGTGGTGTACGTCTTTAATCCCAGCACTGGAGGCAGAGGCTGGCCAATCTCTGTGAGTTTGAGGCCAGTCTGGTCTACAGAGTGAGTTCCAGGACACAGAGAAAGCCTGTCTCATATATATATATATATATATATATATATATATATATATATCTCATATATATATATATATATATATATATATATATATATATATATATATATAATATCCTGATAGACGTACACTGTTGAAGGTGTGGAGAATGTCTTCTCTTTCTTAGCTCCTGAAATGGGAAAGTACATCTGAAGAAGTAACTTCTCTGGGGCTGGAGTCAGTGGTTAAGAGCGTACTCCGTTCTTCCAGAGGACCTGAGTCCAGTGCCCATGTGTGCCTCACATCTGCCTGTAGCTCCAACTTCAGGGGATCTGATGGCTCCTAGGGCAACTGCATTCATGTGCACATGCCCCCCCCCAGGGATACATATGCTTATAGTTAAAAATAAAGCAACCTTTTTGTTTGTTTGTTTGCTTATTTGTTTTGAGACAGATCTCTTCGTGCAGCCCTGGCTGTTTTGGCACTTGCTCTGTAGATCAGGCCGACCTCAAACTCACAGATCCACCTGCCTCTGCCTCCCAAGTCTGGGAAATGACCAGCTAACATCTCTTAATTTTTTTTAAAACAAGCTCATCTAAGTTATGTTAGAATTATGACAGATGTGGATTACTACACTAGATGATGTAGGACTTGTGTGTGTGTGCGTGTGTGTGTGTTTACATGTGTTGGAATTTGTGTGATTGTGTGAGTATAGACTAATTATCAAGCTTAGTTATAATTTCTCAAGAGCACCTGTGTTTTGAGCTCCAGGGCTCCAGAGTGCCTGCCTCAGTTTCCCCAGCACAAGGGCTGTAAGTGTGTATCACTGTGCCTTTCTTTAATAATCTTTTTTTCAAAACAGCTATGTCATTTGATGAAGCCTTGGCTGTCATAGAATTCCCTATGTAGACCAGGCTGGCCTCAAACTCACAGAGATCTTCCTGCCTCTGCTTCCTGAGTGCTGGGGTCAAGCACCAACCCCCACCTCGGCTTCTGTTTCTTTTATATAGATTCTGGTGATCATACTTGGGACTTCAGGCTTGTGTGGCAAAAATTTACTAGAAGAGCTATCAATGTAGGACTTTGTAGAACGTGCTAAGAATTGTGGCATGTCCAGGATTTTTAAACGTATTAACATTTTAAATACAATATTTTAGTTAATTACTTGAAAACTTTATACATGCACATGATGTATTTGATCACATCCACCCCCTCCTTCCTCTAATTTCTTTCAGCTCCATTTCCCACCTCCCGCTGTCCTCTCAAATGGAAAATGCATTTTATTATTGTATGTGTGGGTGTTTTGGTTGCATGTACAGCTGCCTGTATGTCATGTGCGTGCAGTGTCCTCAGAGGCCAAAAGAAGGTGTGGGATCCTCTGCAAGTGGATGGTTGTGAACTGTCGTGTGGATTCTGGGAACCCAAGTGGGTTCCTCTGGAAGAGCAGCTAGTGCTCTTGACTACTGAGCCATCTCTCCAGCCCCATCCTGTAAAAATAACCCAACTAGTTCAATTTGTGCTGCCCACAGACTCATGGATGTGTGGCCATTTACTGGAGCATAGTCAATCTACCAGGGACCACACTCTGAAAATCAACCGACTCCCCCGTGCCCCCAGCAGCCATCAACTGTGAACAGCTTCTCAGTGGGGGTGGGGGCTCCTAAGTTCCTTTCCCTTCAGAGTAGAGGATTGTGGGCAGAATTGACAGAGACTGGCATATGCTTATACCCTGACTTTTGGAGGATTTAGCCTTGCTGGTCTTTGAGAGGATAATGGGAGTGTCAGCATAGGACTGTGTGGTCAGTGCTGTGGGTGTGGCGGCCTCGGGACGGGGAAGGCAGCTGTCTCGGAGCAGACTGTACGCGTGGGCCTCTGAGGACACGTGCCCCAGCTGGTTACAAGGATCAGGGATCCAGAGCCTTCTTCCATTGCCCGGTACTTTGCCAGACACAGCCAACACCTCAGGATTCCTGAAGCCATGAAGACTGCAGTGTTAGCTGTAACTCTGTTGCTGCTGCTGCTATCCCAGGTCATTCCAGGTAACCTAGACCCCTTCAGAGGGACGGAGCTGGAGAGTGGGTCTGGCCAGGGTACTTAGCGCTGGGGTGGATGGCCAGATGGGTGTGAGATACCATTTGGGGCAATGGGAAGAACCTACAAGCCAACTCAGTCCTCTGTGTTTCAATTTTCTAGTTTTTATGTAATAAATTTGATTGAAAGGTCAAGACTGAGTACACTGAAATTTTGGCGTGCTTCTTTGCTTTCTTAATTTATCCAAGAGTTCCCAGGCACTTCCATTCTGCCTTTTATTTTTTAAATGTCTTTCTTCTTCCTTCCTTCCTTCCTTCCTTCCTTCCTTCCTTCCTTCCTTCCTTCCTTCCTTTCCTTCTTTCTTTCTGAATGGAACCCAAGGCCTCATGGGTTTTGGGAAGCATACTGCCACTGAGTCACACACCTGGGCTGCTGGGAATGATGGCCTATACCCTACTTCCTTATTTCATCATCTCTTGCCAGAAACACCTGTACACAACACGTTCTCAAGCCACTGACAATTTCTGCACATGTTCTCAGTCTGAACTTCTTTCTCCGTTAGCGTCTATAGGAAAGGCAGGCAATATCTGTCCAGTTTCAGATGTGAACATCTCCTTGCTATCCTGTGTCCTTGGCTGTTTTGGCTCAGCTCTCTCAGGCACACTCTGTGCCCTTTTGGTATGTATTTCAGGTATTTCTCTACTGGAGGAAATGTTATTGAACATAGATTGCTGTGTTTCCCTCTTTGTTTTACTTTGCGCTCTTTAGTTTGGGTGTGTTAAATTTCTTATCAGTGGCTGGCACTTTCCATTGATTCTTCTTATTTCCTTTTCCTTTATAGCATCTCTCGTGGCCTAGTGGTTAGGATTCATTCTTCCTTTTTTTTTGTATGAAAATATTTTATGTTTTTTTGAGAATTTTATACACAAGTACTTTACATAATTTCTACCTTTTTCCTCCTCATTCCAACTCCCACTGTGTCCCCAACATTCCATCTTGAATTTATGACCTCTTCATATATATATATGTATGTATTTGACTGGATTCAGTCACTTATACGGTGCTGCTCATATGTGTGTGTGTTTGGGCCTGACCATTTGGGATAACATATCAGGGAACTCATCCCTGGGGAGAACTGACTCCCCCCTCTCAGCAGCCATCCATTGCATGTGGCTATTCATCTAGGGGGTGGGGCCTGTGAGATTTTGCCCATCCACTGGTGTGGTAATGCAGGTCTTGCTCATGCTGTTATATTGTTAGGGTTTCGTGGGCATAGCATCCGGTCATGTCCAGAAGGCAGGAGCAGCTGATGTCTTTGTCCTTCGCCTCTACTGTCTTTCTATTTCTTTTCTGCGATATCCCCTGAGTCTTAGGTGGATGGGTTGTCTTGTAGACACAGTAATTGTGTCACTAATTCTCTGCATTTTGACCAGTTGTGGGTCTTCTCTTCTTTATTTAAATATCCTTTCCACATTGCAGCTTTCATTTCTCTTAAGCCACTAACTTTAATTATTGGCTAATGTGTTCTTTCTAGTTCAGCTTTTTTCCCCCTTGTGAAATGACTCAAACTGCTCAATCTTTGCTGCGGTCCTGTCACTTCATAGTTGGATTTAATTATGTAATTAATTAATTAATCAATCATTAGTTTTATTTTACATTTTACGTTTATTTTTCTTTTGAGACAGAGTGTCATGTAGCTGAATCTGGTCTCAAACCCACTGTGTGTTGCTAAAAATGCCCTTAGGTTCCTGATCCTCCTGCCCCTAACGTTTGAGTGCTGAGATTACAGATGTAGCCATCATGCTCAGTCTATGCTACACTAGGGCTGGAGCTCAGGTTTGAAACGTGGTAGGCAAGCACCAGCTGAGCTACACCCTCTACACCATGAATAGCCACAGATCCCTGAGACAGCTACATCTTCTTGTAGAAAAGAGGAAACAGATTCTTAAGGAGGAAGTTAGCATCTCAAGGTCTACTAACAGGCTCAGGAGACAGGTAGATTTCAAATCCAAAGTATAGAGTCTGATGTTCATGTTGTTAGCCTCATAACCTACTGTGCTCTAAACCCTTGTAATCCACCGCACTTCCAAGAGGGAGCATTTATGAAGGCTGAGGTTGGGATGGAGTGTCCATAGAGGATGTGAGGTGATAAGACTTCCCTAAACCCCTGGAGGTGACGACTCCTTCCACAGCCGCCATTTTACTGACTGGCCCTCTGGCCTCTACCTGGAACCCCAAATCTGATACATGTGTCCTTGTTTGTACTCTGGATTAGGGAACCCTGAAAAGTGCTGGAAATCTCAGGGTGCCTGCCGCAACGAATGCATCAAGAATGAAAAGCTCTACATCTTGTGCAGGAGTGGCAAGCTGTGCTGTGTGAAGCCCAAGAAAGTGCCACAGCTGTCATAGGACTTGGATTAGCACTCTAAAGCCTGAGGTGACAAAAATGAAGGTGGACCCACCCAGAGTCTGACCCCGGCTACTCCCTGAGCTTCATTAAATCATCACTGGCTGACTTCTGTGTTTACCTCTTTGTATACATAGCCAAACGTCATCAGAAGGCTTGTGGTAGAAGGGCACATTTATGCGTTTAGTCCCCCTTGCATCTGTGGGGCTAACTGATTGCGTGGCAGAAATATTCACAACGAATTTCATCTTTGCTGCTGCAGGCTTCCTTTTCTAGTTGTTTCTATACGATATTTTCAAGAACGATATTCATAGCATTTACACTGTATTAGGAATTATAAGTAATCTAGACATGGTGTCAGTATAGTTATTCCTTGTGGTCTATGATTCTGTAATCCCTGGAAATGCTGAAATATGTGTACTCCCAATTCTCTCACATATAGTATTATGCTTTTGTGTGTAACCTCTGCACACTCCCTCAGGTGCTTCGTTTCTTACATATATTATTAGAGTATATTGATTGCACGAGATAGTAGATTCTACTGTGACATTTTCATTTGGCAAAAAGTATGTTTGGTCATGTTCACCCCCATTACTTTCTTATACTTCCCTCCAACCCCTTTTTGCTTCCCTAATAATCCCCTTTTAATATCCGTGCCATTTTTATTTTCTTCTTAATATTCTACATCTTTGTTTTCCTAACAAGACAATCCCTCCGGCTGCCCATTCTCCTTTAAATGAAGTGGTGTTGTTCTTCATGATTTAACAACACCCTGCTGTCTATGTATTCCACAGCCCCCACCTCCACTTTCTCACAATTGGTTTCTGACACAAGGTCTCACTCTATAGCCCAGGCTACCCTGGAACTCACTGTGCAATCACTGTGTAAGTTGCCTTGAACTTGTGGCAGGACTCCTGCTTCAGTCTCTTGAGTGTTGTGATACCAGAATGAGTCACCACACCCGACTAGTCCACGTGTTCTTCATCCATTCCTACGACACTCGGTGGACACTCGGAATGTCTTCATGACTTGGCTACTGTGAGCAGTACTGTGATGGTCACGGATAAGCAGGAAGTAATAACACTTGCTGGTTTCTCCCCCTTCGGTGTGTGCCCATGACTAGGACAGCTATGTTGTGGCAGGTCTATCCCTAATTGTTTGAAGAATGCCATGTGTATTTCCATGGTGGCTATACTAATTTACATTCTCAAAAGCAGGATCTAAGAATTCTGTTTCCCTTTCACCCTTTCCAGGATTTTATTTTTCTTCCATGATTGCCATTTTCTTTTTTAGGGGGTGGGTTTCAAGATAGGGTTTCTCTGTGCAACAGACCTAGCTGTCCTGGAACTCACACTGTAGACTGGGCTGGCCTTGAACTCACAGAGATCTGCCTACCTCTGCCCTCTGAGTCTCGGGATTAAAGGTGTGCACCATCAGGGCTGGAGAGATGGCTCAGTGATTAAGAACATTGCTAGCTCTTCCAGAGGTTCTGAGTTCAATTCCTAGGAACCACAGTGTCTCACAACCATCTAGATCTATGCTCTCCTCTTCTGGCAAAATAGGCTTATGTGTAGATCACTGCCCAGCTAATTGCCATTTTTAATGTAGAATGGGAAGAAGTCTGCAAGCTATTCGTTTGACAGAGCATTAATATCCAGAATATAAAGAGAACTAAAAATGACCAATAATTACATGAAAAAAGACCAACATCTGAAGATGGAAGTTTCTGTCCCTCCTGGTCTTACAACCACTTTGCCCCAAATAAACACATGGACACTATATTAATTATAAAATTGTTGACTAGGACTTCTTACTGGCTAGCTCTCTCTTAATTATTATGCAATAACTATTAATCTATATATTTCTACATGGCTGTGTCTTACCAGAGAACACCTGGCATATCCTATCTTCCAGATCTCTACATGGCATCTCTTCCTAGTAGCCTTTCCCCAGAAGTCTCCTGGTCTCATTGCCTCACCTATACTTTTGTCTGGCTATTGGCCAATCAGTGTTTTATTCATCATATATATGGAAGGACATCTCCCATGAAATATCTTTGGCCACCAGGGAAGTGCAAACCCAAATCCCTTTTGTACTCTAAGCCATCTCTATGTCACTTGTCATGCCCAAATGGAATGGAAACATTCATAAGTAGAGTATAAATGATTGTATACACACACACACAGGGGCAGTGCAAGCTTTTAATCCCACCCATTCCTTAACATGTCTTTAAAGTGTCAATGAGGTCTAACAGTCAAGTAAAACCATGTATACTTAGGCTGTGCAGCATGGTGCTGACAGACATCTGTGTTGTGCAAGGGTTGGCACAACTGAGTTAGTTAACACATCCATCTGTTAGGGCTAGCAACTTTTCCTTGTTGCTCTGACCAAGTGCTTACAAGAAGCAACTTAAGGGAGAGAGGGTTTAGGAGCCGTCAGTCATGGTGGCTGGAGTGTGAGGCATCTATAGTCCACAAGGAGTGTGTGGTGAGTGCTGATATCCACTTGTTCCTCCCCTAACCAGCTGCCTCATTTTCAGTCCCGGACCCCAAGCCATGGAGTGATGCCACTCACACGCAGGATGGGCTTTTCTTCCTCGGTGAAGACTCTCTGGAAACTCCCTTACAGACACACCATCGTTCCTCCTAATACCCTGTTTCCTTAATCCAGTGAAGTTGCCAGTCAAAATTAACCACCACAAATATACTTCTTATCAACCTGACAGCCACACACACAGCTTTTAACCATTACATCCATGTCTGGCCGTGAAAGACTCACAGCCGTGTCATAAAGCAAAATGTGTTTAGTTTCTCTGCAAGAGTCACTAAAATCTGAATCCAAGGGTGCTTTCCAAGCCTGAGACCTGATCCATGTGGCAGGAGGCAAGAAGCAACTTCCCATGGCTGACTCTGACTTCCATGCTGGAATTTAGCACAGCTGTGCACATAAACACGCAACAAAGAAATAGATGTAGATTAAATAAAAGTAGATTAGCTTTCGAGCAGACTTTTCCTTCTTGTCCTGCTCCATGTTCACCTGCAGCTCAGCTGGGGTTGCTGTTTTTTGTTGTCTCACGTAAAATTCTGACTGAACAGTTTTGCCGTTTGTTGCTGATGCTTAGAAGGAGAGGGTGTCACTGTCAGTTACCTGGTCTGACCTTGGTGATAGCATTGCTCACTAGCAACAAGCAGTGTCATGACCACATCCAACCACAAGAAGACCAACGTGCAATCCTGCACTGGGTTTAGGAACCCAGAATTATTACAAGAAACGCCCGAGAATGGCTAAAATCCCAGCTCTGTATGCCTGTACTCGGGATGAATTCTGAGTGATCTGTCTGAAGTTGGTATTTTTTTTTTAGCAATCATGTCTTGAATGTTTTTTCAAAGGTTATGGGGCCTGTTTTAAAATGCTTGTTTTACTGTATGTGATAGTGCACACCAGCACTGGGGAGGTAGAGGCACGAGGATCAGGAATTTGAGGTCAGAAACAACCAGAATGAACAGCTTGTCTTGGGACAGAAACGTGCATGTTTTATCTTTCCCTCCCCAGCATCTTTGTCCTTGGCCCATAGGCAACCAGATATGAGTTGGCGTCTGTTTCTCTATTTTTCCCATTGCTTTTACAATGGCAGTCTATGGATAAATTAGAAAAACCTACACCTGGAGCAGGGAAAGCTCTCTCTGCTCTAGGAGGGCAGTGGCTGGTTCTGGGAGAAGAAGACAAATGAATTACTGAGGGGGTGGAAAACCTCCGGAAAGGCAGAGGCTGAAGTGGTGATAGGAAGCCGGAGGAGAGATGCCGGAGGTCAAGCAGTGCAAGGAAGTGATAAACTCCGGAATATGCTCAGATAAAATGTCGGCATCCTTCTCTCCCATCTTCCACAGGGCCTCAACAATTACTCTGTGTCCACTCCAGGCACAGAAGAGGGGGATGGCCTTGAATTCAATTCTGAGTAAGCAATCTGACTGAGCCTTAGACTTTCAAAGCTTTAAAATGTCCAAACTTGATTTGAAGATGTGCAGTTAGGAGTCTGTCTCTGACACCGGGCCTTAGCTAGGCTGCTGAGGAAGGCAAGCCAGGGCTCATCAGGGAAGGAGAGGGATGAAGAGCACACATGCAGAGAAGTCAGGAAGGTGAGCTCTGATTGTTAACGGCAGTGGTTAGCCTTCACAGCGTTGGCTGCCCTGGAACTTGCTGTGTAGACCAGGCTGTTCTTGAATTCACAAAGACCCAACTGCTTCATTCTCCTGAATTCTGGGATTGTAGAGGTGGGGCAGTCAGGTGAGTCTTTAGCACCTTCTATAGTGGGAGACGACTGTCCTTTCCACAAAGACACAAAGGACAGAGTGGCACCTGGACAGAGTCTGAAGAGGAGCCATGACCATTGAGTGAACAGCACCTCCATCTGGAATGTTTTCAGGCCGAGCGTGTGTGTGTGTGTGTGTGTGTGTGTGTGTGTGTGTGTGTGTGTGTGTGTGTGTGTGTGTGTGGTCTCATCTCCTTGATCTCTCCCATCACATGGGACTCATAGTTGCCCAGATCGGAAGGATGGAGGGTGGGGAGGCCTTCACAGCTTGCCGGGCCAGGCTGTTCTTGTGTGGGAGACTTCAACTACAGTTTGTTCTCATCGGGTCTCCCACAGGCACCATGCAGCAACCACTATCGAGTTGGCCCTCTAGCCAAAGCTCACCTCCTCCCATCTTGCCCCAGCCCCTGCTCCCCACATCTTCAGCTCAGTAGGAGAATTCCCAAGCCACTGTCACATTCCAGAGTCACAGGGTATGGGGAGTGGGGACTGAGGTAGTACACAATGTGTTTAAAGGTTTGAGAACAGAGCCATGTTTGCAAACACCTACTCAGCTGCTGCCTACTGTCTCCACACAAATCACTTGGCAGCATAAACACACATACCCACACCCAGCATATGTGTAACACACAGGATAGACCTGAATATGTATTATTTGAGCACACATGCACACACACACACACACACACACACACACACACACACACTGTAATTTAAAAATGAAAAGAACACAGCAAAGCAGGTGGCAGACATTACTAGCTCTAAATTTATTCAATGGAGTAATAGCTACTATTTATTAAGCCCACTAATTATTAAATATTATTCTGTATATAGAGTCAGTTTCTAAATATCTCTAGTCCTCCTCAGTGTTGGTGCTTTTAACGACTCAGACCCTGACTTTCATCAGGCCATCATTGCCCAGAATAAAGGAAAATATTCCTAATATATCCTGGTGGGAATGGGTTCTGGCCAGTGCACTGAAAACAGTGTGTGCACTTCTGAAGGTTTCCATCAAAGGAAGAGCATCACACTTCACCCCACCCCGACCCCAACTCCAGGATGGTAGGAAGCAGAGCTGCTCCTGGATCAGCAGGTGAAGGTTCCCCGGGAAAGCTCCCTGCTGACTGTGAAGCTGCTGCACACAGAAATGGAAAAAGCAAAACAAAAAAACAAACAAAAAACAGTGTCTGAATTTTGTAATCATTGTTTGTGAGTGTAAGACCCGCGAGAGCGTGGTCCCTCGTGCTCCCACTCAGGAAAGGCGCCCCCCCAGATCACTCATGAGAAGCGGTCTTGATGCAAACACATGAGGTCCTTTATATTCCAGTGCACTGGGGCCGTCAGCCATACGCCATGCAGGGTAGAGGGCTGAGAAACCCCCGGTACAGAATTGAGACAGCTTTTATAGGGTTACAACAAAGCCCGCGCATCGTGAACCAATCACCTCGTAGCATCCAGTGCAGACCAATTAATTTAAACTATCCAAGCCCGCGATTAGCCCAGAAGTCTGCTTTCCCACAGGGTTCTGGGTATGGCGACAAGCACAGGCTGTCGTAAACATTCAAGTAGGTGACCCTTAGCTTGGGATTTAAGACTCCCAGCTTCCTGGGGTCACTGGAGAATTAGGCTAAATTTTTCCATCCTAACAGGAGCAACACCTATTAAAATAGCTGAATTAGTATCTTAATATGGCAGGTGAAATCCTGTGCTAGGGTTGGTTATAAACCATAATAGTCTGCTTTCTGTTGCTATCACAAAATATCGAAGGCTGGAAAACAAATTCTTTGAACCCACCATTTGAGAGGCAGAAACTCCTTGATTAGGCAGCCAGGTCTGTCCCCCCTCAGGCAGGACCTCATGGTGGGTGGCACCCCAGTGGTGATGATCACATGACAATGCAGGAATCCAGAGGTGACCAGAGGTCAAGTCCCTCACATCTAGCTGTGAAATCCTGTGGCCTAATTACCTTGTGCTAAGCCCGCTTTGGTGTGTGTGTGTGTGTGTGTGTGTGTGTGTGTGTGTGTGTGTGTGTGTGTGTGGAGAGAGAGAGAGAGAGAGAGAGAGAGAGAGAGAGAGAGAGAGAGAGAGAGAGAGAGAGAGAGAAGAGGCCAATGTCAGGTGTCTTTCCCAATTGCTCTCCACCTTTATTTTTTGAGTTTCTTACTGAACCTGGAGTGCACTGACTTGCCTGGACTGGCTGTCCCGTGTCGTGGTTTCCCCGGCTCTAGGATCACAGACATATGCTACTGAGCCTGGCTTTTTTTTAATGTGTGCTGGAGACCCCAACTCAAATCTTCATGTTTACACAACAAACACTTCACCCCCTGAGCCATCTACCCATCTCTAGAGGCCCCACCTGTTAAAGACTAACATCTCCCCACACTGAGAATCTTGTAGCCCATGATCCTCTGAAGGACACAGCTCCAGCCAAGTTCCTGCATCTCAGTGAGAGAAACGGAGATGAAACATGTACAAAAAATATGAAAATCCCACATGAATTGATGAAAGCCAGTAGAGAACTTTCTGTGTTTCAGAGTAACCAGAGTTTCAGTGCAGCTGGAAGGCCCAGCACCCATGAGAGACACCGCGATGACAGGCAGTGGCAGCCTCCATCTGAAGAAGCTGGGGGCCTGAAGAGGGAGATGCAGGCTGAGACCCTGATGTGGAACATACAGGAAGGTTCAAGATTTCATGAGTCATACACCCGTGTGTGTGTGTGTGGGGGGGGGGGAGGTGAAAAAAGCTAAGACGAATAACTCCTAAAACTTAAATGTTTCTTGACACGTGTTCACGTGTTAATTAATGAACTAATCATGGGTCACTCTCCAAATTCCAACTTTACTTCTCCCTTGTCTTTCCTAGGAGAGAAGACATGTCTAGCATAGGCGCCAGCCGCTTTCCCACACTTTCGTTTTAGGCGGAGACATCTGCTACACACTGTCCTTCAGTCTAGATGACCTTGTACAAACCCCTCCTGTCCTCAGCCACTGCCCACAGTCCGGCTGATAAAAGGAAATCCGTCCCTGCCTCCTATGCTATAGCTCGGGCTCCACCTTCGTCCTGGCCCTGACACCATGAAGCTGTATCTCTTGCTGCTTGCCGTATTTGTGGTAACAGAACGGGTGATGTCAGGTAACAGGTTCTTTTAGGGCCCTGCGGTCCTGGCTCTGGGTTTCTTTCTTTTCCTTCACTCTCACAGGGGCGACTCCCAAGTCTTCTCTCCCCCCGTTTCACACAGCTTCGAAGGGGACCCCAAGATCCTGTCCTGCATGCTGCTCTCTCGCTCTCTCTCCCAAAATCTGCCTTGCTAAGTGGCTTCCCGAGAGATGTTTTGGGGGTCTGGTACTTTGGGGGAAGAGAGGAATTCTGGCGGGAATGTAGGAGATGAACGAAGGAAGAAGGATTGGGTTCGGGGTGGGGACCTGGTTAGGGGTGATTCCTGTTGTGGAACCCAGGGGTTAGGGTGACAGAGTATCAGGATTTCCTGGTGTGCTTGGATTCAGCTTGGTGGCAGGCAGCTGGGCTTTGGGCAGGTGGCTTGATTAGATTTGGGTTTGGCTTGGAGTGCGGCCTCTGGGAGCATTGGGCTGGGCGGGGCGAGGCTGACTGGGTCTTGAGTTTTAACTGGATGAGTATGGGATCAAGGAGACTGGGCAGTGGGTTGTGGCTGGAGCTGAGGCTTGCCGGCTTCTGCCACCAGTTGTAAAGGAGCTGGCTCTGTTTGGATGTGATTGAGTCTCCTTTGTCCACTAAAGCAGACATGGACATTGTCCCTTTCCCATTATTCACAGGCTCCACTAGGTGGGACCCTCATTCACTCACACTGATTCTGGAGGAAGGGCTAGGAAGTTGGGGGTGGCAGGATGACAGATGGGGAGAAACTTTGAAAAAAAATTTCCTTGGCTGGATGTAGTGGTGCACACCTTTAATCCCAGCATTGAAGGTAGAGGCAGCTGAATCTCCATGAGTTTGAGGCCAGCCTGCTCACATACTGAATTTCAGGCCAGGAGCTGAGACCCTGTCTCAAAAATAAGAAAGAATTTTCCTGAACGTTTCCAAAAGCAGTCACCTCTGCGTCCTCCTTCCCATGGCCTCAGACCTGCTCACCCAATTGTGTGATTCTGTTTCTCTCCTGCTCCCCTGCCCTCGGCTGCTTCTTGCCTGTCATTTGGGTAATACTAACACATACCTAATGATTGTTCTTGTGCCCCAAAGACTCATGTTGGAAGGACAGACAGTGTGCCAGGTAGTGTGCAAGGATGTGTCATACGCTGCCAAAACTGCAAATGTTGCCGTGTCCCTGTATGTTACTTAACATACCCTGCTATGACTGTTGATCGAGTCCTTGACTAGACCATTCCCACGATGGTCACAAAATCCCATAAAAAGAAGAGATCCTACTATTGGTAGAAAGGACATTGCTTCTTGTCCTTTAGTTTCTTTACCACATTAAAACCCACAGAATTGGTTTGTGTGTGTGTGTGTGTGTGTGTGTGTGTGTGTGTGTGTGTGTGAGATGATGGATTGGGGTGGGGAGGGACTTGAGAGGCAGTAGAGAGAAGTCATCAGGACTAAACCTTGGTAATGGAGTGAGAAGCACAGTGTTGAAGATGGTGTCGCCTGCAGCCCTGGGCCAGCTGTTAAAGACATATATAAACTGAGGGAACATGGGGTGGGCAGAACCAGACTTTAAGGAGCCTCAGATGCCTAGAGTGTTGGTTCATCTTGGGAGAGAACTTGTCAGTGGTGGACAGGGGTGGAATAGAACCTAAATCTTTGGATTTCAGCTAAAATACCTTGTAACTTTCAACGGCACATAGCCCCAGGGGCCAGAAAGTTTCCAAATATGAAAAGCAGTTTACTCAGTCCTGGATGGACTTGTTATGAGCAGTTTCCAATCAGCCTGGTCCCAGAGCCTCGTCAGTCCCAAAATAACACACAGATACTCTTTTAGTTATAAAGCTGTTGGCCAATGGCTAGAGCTTTGTATTGGCTAGCTCTGTCTTAGCTGTTAACTCATTTCTATTAATCTAAGTATTTTTATGTGGTCTTACGGGGTCGGGGTGGGGGAAGAGAGTTGGGACCCATTACTTATTCCTCTCATGGCTTACATCTTGACCCCCCTACTACATCTCCCAGAATTCTCCTTGTCTCCTAGTCCCGCCTGTCTTCCTTTCCTATTGGCCAAAAGGGCTTTATTCATTAACCATGACATCTCCCATCGTTTCTAGCATTCTCTTACAGATTTGTATGCTCACCCATTCATCTTGTTCTGCCTCTTACCATTAAGGGATCCTGTTTATAACACTGTCAGAGATCCAGCATCTTTTTTTTTTTTTTTTTTTTTTTTTTTTGGAAAGTTGAACATCAGTATTAAGTAGCTCAGGCTTACAATACAAATTATATGGGCACAGAGCACAGGGTCCAGGGCTTTGGTGAATGCTCTGTGGCCATCTTGCCTTTGAAGAGTAAGCACTGGTAGTCTTCTTTGACTCTGGAAGGGGGTGGCAAGAGATGGAACGCTTCATCATTTGGATGGGTAATTTAACACAGGTGAGGCTAGAAATGGGGAATTTAAGGATCCTGACGGGGAATCTGTGGGACTAGTTGTCTTCAAATCCCAGTCTTGGCACCTCGTTTACATGGCATAATTATTCACCCCTGAGCTATGCTGTTGATGAACTCAAAGACATGGGGAGGGGCCTTTATGAAGCATGACACATGCCATTGAGATAAATAGGAGTTCACTATGATACAGGAAGATAATATTCTAGGAAAAGAGACCCCTTGTCCTGATCCTGCCATTCATCTGGTCTCCCTCTAAGCTCCTCCACGCTGGGTGAGGACAAGTTGCCCAGTGATGCCCACCCTGCCTTCAAGCTTGTGCTTTGGTTAGTGGGGCTGATGTTGTCTGTCCAAGGATTCCTACCTAAAGTTACGTGGGCTGCTCCCTAGGTTCACCCACAGAACCTTCTGGAATGTACCACTAGGCAGGGTGAGGGATGTCAGTCACATTCTGTTTTCAGGGGCTATGGCTGAGCTTGGACCACATGTTCTCATGAGCGACTCCTTAGTGTATGCAGATGTGAGGGTGTAGGGGCAGCTGCCATACCATGTTTCTACAGGAACTCTGAGGAGTTCAAGAACTATGAATCCCAACTGGGTCATCCCAGAGGATTGTTTCATTAAAGAACAGAGAATATATTTTACTTAAGTATTTCTCTTGCTGGCTTGATTAATCACTTTTAAGTATCCAGACATACGGTGTAAGGACCTTTATTTGTATTCTTTCCCAAGAGTTTGATCTGATATTTGTAGGCTCATGGCCTTTCTCCAAACTAAGATGTGTGTGTGTGTGTGTGTGTGTGTGTGTGTGTGTGTGTACCACCAAGTGCATGCCTGGTGCCCACAGATTTCAGAAAACAGAATTAGGTTTCCTAGAATTGGAATTATGGATGGTTGTGAGCCACCACACGAGTGCTACAAACTGAACCCAGGTCTTCTGCAAGAGCAGCAAGTGCTCTTGACCACTGAGCCATCTCTGCTGCCCCTGAGCTCATGGTTTTAACCAGAGTGTTTTAATAGCCGCTGTTTGTTGAGGTGGTTCAGTGGATTAAGTGCTTGCTATGCAAGTGTGAGGACTTGAGTTTGAATCCCCAGGACCCACATAAAGCTGAGCATGCCAGACTGAGTCTATCATCTCAGTGTTAGACAGGAAGATCCCTGGGGTTCCTCCTAAGCATTCCAGCCTAAATCACCCAGATTGGGTTCCACTGAGAGGCCCTGTTTCAAAAAACAAGTAGACAGTTTCCAAGGACAACACTCAAGGTTGACATCTGGCCTCCATACACACACACACACACACACACACACACACACACACACACACACACACACACACAACTGGGGACACCAAAAATGCTCCTAAATGTAGGAATGGTTAAAAAGACTATGCTACATGCTTCTGTGGAGTACAATTCAGAATGAGCAGGAATGAATGGTCTGAACACAGAGGGATCACAGGTTTGGTTGATTATCTTTTTTCTTTAATTCGTCATGTGATTATCCTGGTTCTGGTCAGTGATTTTTGATTGAGAACTGGGTATTTTGTATAATAGAAAATTTTGGGCTATGGCCTGACATGGCGGCAGGAGGGGGAAATGGCTTCTCATTGCCATAGTGTGCTTAGAGGTTCCAGCTCCGAAGTTTGTGTCCTCTGACACCATTCTAGTTGGAAGGGGCATTCCATCTTTTGTGTGCCCTCCAGTGGCACTGTGTGGCTTGGTAGCACTGGAAATACTGCATGATCCTTTGGGTATATGCGATATATCTATCTCTATCTCTATCTCTATCTCTATCTCTATCTCTATCTCTATCTCTATCTCTATCTCTATCTCTATCTCTATCTCTATATCTATATCTACATCTATCTATACTGGGTCATGTGATAGCTCTATTTTTAGCTCTTTGAGAAAACTCCAGGATGATTTTCTCTCTTTTTTTAAAAAAAGTTTTGTTATTTCTTTTTATTTTATGTGTACACTTGTCTGTGAGGGTGTCAGATCCCCTGGAACTGGAGCAAAAAAACAGTTGTGAGCTGCCATGTGAATGCTGGGAATTGAACCTGGGTCCTCTGAGAGAGCAGCCAGTGCTCTTAACCATCGAGCAATCTCTCTAGTCCCCCAGGCTGATCTTCACAGTAGATGCACCAGTTACATTCTTACCAGCACTGGACAAAGGTCCCTTTCTCACATTTCAGTGATGGCTATGGATAGCAAATACTTTAAAAAAATACATTGACCATTTGTGTTTCTTCTTTTTATAACTGTCAATTATCAAAAGTTCATTAGATTATTTATTGATTGGCAGTTTTGCTTTTTGGTGTCTAAGGTTTTAAAAAGCTACTTATTTTATTTTATGTTTGTGGGTGCTTTGCCTGCATGTATATCCGTGTACCACACGCATGCCTGGTGCACGTGGAGGGCAGAAGACGGTGTAGTAGCCCCTGGAACTGGAGTTATAGATAGTTGTGAACCATCGTGGGTGCTGGAAATCAAGCCTAGGTCTTCTGGAAGTGCAGCCAGTACTCTTGGCTACTGAGCCATCTCTTCATCCTATAGAGTTGGTTTTGGCCACTCTTTATATATTCTAAATAGTAACCCTCTGTTTGAGGGTTAACTGATGAAGATTGTTCTCTTGTTCTGTTGTCCATTCTGCTGGTGGTTTATTTTGATATGCAGAAACCTTTTAATTGAATTTAAGCCCATTTGTCAATTCTTGGGGTTATTTCCTATGCTGTCTGAGTCCTACTGAGGAAATTCCTGTGCCTATATCCTCAAGAGTTTTCTCCTGTACATTCAGTGTCTCTAGTTTTAAGTCAAGGGATGTGGGGCATCCTTCTGTACGCTGTGAATATGTAGTGCTTTTATTGGTTGATAAATAATATTGTTTCAGCCAATGGCTAAGCAGAGTAAAGCCAGATAGGAAATCTGAATGGAGATAGGGAGAGAGAGAAGGTGGGATCGAGGAGAGGCATGTAGCTGCTGGGGAGGCAAGATACCAGGGCATCACCGATAAACCACAGACGTGGTAATACACAGATTAGTAGGAATAAGAGAGAGAGAGAGAGAGAGAGAGCTATCCAGTAACAAGCCTAAGCCATTGGCCAATTATAAATATATGTTAAGTCTCTGAGTGGTTATCTTATAAGTGGCTTCGTGGACTGGTGGATGGAGAGAAACTGGGACCGGGCTAGATGGAGAAAAGCTTTCCAACTACAATCAAGGCCCCTGATCTGCTTGGAAAGGACTTTTGTACAGAGTGAGAGACACAGATGTAGACTGCAATTTCACCCTCAGGGCTACCCATACCAGTTACTGAACAAGCCTTCTCTTTCAAGAAATGTTTGTGGTCCCTTTGCCAAAGTTGGGTGTGTCTAGCTGTGTGGGTTTGCTTTTTGTCCTCTCTTCCGTTCCATCCATATCCCTGTTTGTTTTTGTGTTAATACCATGCTGTTTTCTCGCTCTAATGTCCAGAGCCTTGACCTGTGTGTAGCAGGACAAAGGGAGGAAATGGCATTGACTCTGTCTGTCTTGACTATGGCTCTTGCTGTCACCCTTTAGGTCTTTTCTGTGCTCCTGATGCCCCCGATCTATGTCACCAATGAGCAGAAATTAATCATCATCATCTTTTTTTTCTTTTTTGGCCAGGCAAAAGCCATGTCCTTCAATGCCTGGGTAACAAAGGTTTCTGTAGATCTTCCTGCAAAAAGAATGAACAGCCCTACTTCTACTGCAGAACTTACCAGACATGCTGCCTCCAGTCCTACATGAGGATCAGCCTCACGGGCACAGATGAGGACACCAACTGGTCCTATGAGAAACACTGGCCCAAAATACAGTGAATGCCGGTGGACACCGTGCACACACCGCAAGGGAAGCCCTCCCTGCTGCCCACCTCCTTATTAAAGTTCATGCATTTGACATTGTGTAGCTAGTTGTTTTTCCGCCAGCCCACCTGGTCCTACTGCCGTGCCAGCCCCAAATAATAATATACAGAAACGCTGTATTTGATATAAGGCTGTTGGCCAGGTACTAGTTTCTTACCAGCTAGCTCTGTCTTAATGATTAACCCATTTCTACTTATCTAAGTATTTCCACGTGGTCATCTTATCGGAGAGCCGAGGGCCACATCTGCTCTCTCCAGGCTCTACATGCTGATCCCTCCTTCCTCCTTCCTCCTTCCTCCTAGTTTCCTAGCCCCGCCTATCTTGCTTTCCTATTGGCTAACAGTGCTTTATTCATTAACCAGTATGAGAAATGAATTTACAGAATAACATCTCCTATCAACATTGATTGTTTGTCTTTCCTCCATTGGAGAAAGATTGGCTTTTGAGATGTCTGTCTTATTCTGGATGCAACCCCATGGGAGAAGGGTCTGGGTCCCTGAGTGACTTTCAGATAGGAGCCTGGCCAGCCACTGAAGGTGGGAGAGTGTTGTGGAGACCAGGGAGGGAGGAATTTGGAATGAGCCATGGCAACCTATGCCATGCTGGACTCATAGGTGGGATGGGATAGGTGTGTAGTCTTCTAGACACAGTTGGTTAAGCCTGAAAGAGCTTCCAAGCAGACCTGTTGGATTTGGAATAAGTTGTCTGGTTATTGTGTCAAGTTGTGACGATGGGATCGGCTTGGTGGTTACTGCAGAAGGGATTTGAACAACACATGTCCTTCTCAATGATTGTTAAGGTCTTTTAATTCCTAAAATTCTGGAGGGCTTTAAAGAACTATATTCTTACTTTGTGTATACATGATGTGTATCTGTGTAAGAGTCTTGCCATGCTTGTATAGAGGGCGGAGGACAATTCTGTATAATTGATTCTTTCCTTCCACCTTTATATGGGTCCCAGGGATTGAACTGAGGTCATCAGGTTTGCCAGGAAAGTTCCTTTACCCACCAAGCCACCTTGCTAGCCATAATACTTGCTTTTTTTTTTTTTATGTCTTATTTCCCACTAATATCTTGCTTCTCATTCTTTAATTCTAATTGCTCCCAATAGGAGAATGGCTATCCCAGGCAATTTTTTTCTCTTCTTCTCTGAATGTGCCTGACGTCATACAGATGCTTTGGTATATAGCTTGCTCTGGGGAGCTGGCTATGGTCCAACCTCTATTACAGCGCCTCTTTGGAAGTTTCAGATGTGTGTCTCTAGGTAGTACTTCCCCCATTGCTGCCTTCCTTAGAATGCTAAGCTTGATCACTCTTTGTGAAGTTCCCTCTACCTTTGTTTTCCTCCTGACTTTAGAGCTGGTTTTTGGTTTTTGTGCCCCACCCCTTTATCTAGAGATCTTCAGTTACTTTTCTCTTCATAGAATTAAAACCTCTCTACTTGACAAGTAAATACCCTGGAATGTTTTCAAGTTTCCTCATTGCTCAGTAGTAAGTTTCTTGAGTGAACTCACCCCTGAAAGCAAGTAGTTCCTGCAACGACATCAGTAGATTCTGAGTTTACCAGTATGCACGCTTGGGCATGCACACATGCACGAGCGCGTGCGCACACACACGCGCACACACACGCACGCACGCACACCATGAACCTTCAACTATAACTAACATAATTCCCCAGAGCTACATAACAATGACACTTAGCTCTTCATGCTGGCCCAGTGTCTGCTCAGTGTGGCATGCCTGTGTTTAGGGAAAGTCACACCGAATGATAACCCTGTCCTCTGACTTTTTTTTCTCTTCCCTTCCATGCTACCCTGTCCCTTCATACGACAGAGCAGATGATCTGGAGAAAGTGCCTACTCCAGACATGCTTCAGGAAGAATCTGATCTCAGTAAAAACTACTCTTGGAAAAGACCTTAGCTAGGGACTGTAGGGTTTAAGAGCACATGAGTTCCATCTCTCCAGCCCCTGAAGCAAGCGTTGACATCCTACCAGACAGCATCATAAATGCAAAGGTTTAGGATTTTGATTTTGTTGTTGAATGTTGTTTTCATCTGAGGGGAAACTAACACAAGAAAGTTATTCTCAAGTTCTCATCAGGGAGACAGCAGGACAGAAGGAAATGCCAGTGTGGAAATTAATTCTTCCTCAAGTGCTTAAATTTGCAGACAGATTGCCAGCAAATAAGGAACACAGGAAGTTCAGTTGTCTGGAGCAATCACTGGACGTTTCAAGAGCATCAAAGACTTTATCACTGGAAACATCTGAAAGCTTTCTTTACACAGTGTTTTTTTTTTTTTTTAATATAGAATTACACAATCATGGAGGTTGAGTGTGGTTCATGGGTGTTTCAATGTCTCATAATACAACATAGTCCATCACTCTTGGGGCATGAGAGAGTGACATCTAAGAAGCCATGAGCTATAAAAACTCCAAAGATAGAGCTCTCCAGCCATTTCTCAGGAATTTGCCACTGTGCTAAGGTTATTGATGAAATATGAGTTTAGATCATATTCAACTGTAGAGGATGCCTCTGTGGTCCCAGTGCCGGAGCCCTTTTTCTTGTGGCTCCTATCAGCTGGAATGCAGCAGTTTAGGCGATTTTTACATCTGTCCCGGAACAACATTTCTCCATCTTTGCAGCGTTTCCTGCAGCTCCCCGATCCGTTCAAGCATTTTTTCTCACCGCCATAGGCTAAATAGTCAAAGGAGAGACCGGTGATTTTAAGTTGTTGTTGCTTGGTGGCTATAGATCTGGCATTCCACAAATAACACTGGGCAGTGGCAGACTACTAGGGCGCTAGGTCCTAGTGGTAACTCGCTAGTGTCATGTTTCTCAAAGTAGCTCTTGCTGGCCATGTTTAGCTTTTCACAAAGTGTGGTCCATCACTCATCACTCAAAGGAAACTTACTACTTATAAGGCATTGGGAACAGCCCTTACAAAACTCCCTACACCTGTGTCAAGCTACCCATATCAAGGAGCTCTCCTGGGGCTGGTGAGATGACTCCATAGCACTTGCTGCTAAGCCTGATGGGTCTGAGTTTGGCCCTCAAACTTTCTCAATGGAGAAGAGGTTGACTGGCTCCCACAGTTTTTTCTCTGACCTCCATGAATACACCACAGCACACACACAACTGCTCCCCTTCACCCAATAACGTTAAGTAAATAAATACATGTAAACAATTATATAAAATTTTTTTCGAACACATTCTGCTGTAAAACCACATTCATGTCCATATATCAAACATATTTGTGTTTTGGAGACAAATAATGGAATAAATACCTGTGCATCTACACCATGGCTGACAAGTGGAGCAGTCATTGAAAGTTAAGACTTGAGTTCAAGAATCCCTGTGAGGAGGCTTTGCCCACCAGAGCTCCAGACTGGGGCTCTAGAGCTCCGATATTCTGATCCACTTGTGCGGGGCCCATAGAGCTGTTGCGGAAAGGCAGGTTCTGACCCAGCAGGTGGGGCAGAGCCATGTGCTCTTTTACTAACAAAACTCTCGAGGGTGTCAATATTTCTAATCCATTGACCATACCTGTAGCAAGGTCTTAGGGTACTGAAAACAACTTCCAAAAGTTCCATGGACTCAGCACCCCAATTCTGTTTTCTGGCCAAATGCAATACAATTAGGATTAAAAAAAAATCCTCATAGAAGATTTACATGCTATATTGTGCAAAATGTTCCAGAAGCTAGAAAACAAACCCACAAATAAAAAGAAAGCTATATGGCTTGTTTTAGGAGGTTTGTGTCATCTTTGTTCTAAAATGAGAAAGTTGTAGATCTTTTTTTTTTAACTTTTACAAATCCTTGTGTTCAGGGCTGACTTTCAATAGATCACAGCGAGGGAGCTATCTATTTTCTTAATACATATTTAAATTTTTCAATGAAATATTAGTCTATGTGCATCAACAATGTGTTAATAAAGCACCATTAAGTAGAATCCAACTCCAAATGTAAATAGTGTTAATATTAGAAAATTTACTAAAGAAACTACTTTCGTAGAATTAAAGAGGTCGGTCATTCAATTATCTGGATGCAGAAAGACAAGATTGATTTTTCTTAAATTTTTATTCTTTTGAGACAGGGTCTCACTATGTAGCTCTGGCTGACCCAGAACTTGCTAAGTGGACCAGGATGGTCTCAACCTCACAGAGATTCCATTTACCTCTGCTTCCCAAATGCTGGGATTAAAAGCATGAATCACAACCAGTTGGACTTTTCCTAATTTGGTGGTTTGATTATCAAATCCCAGAGCTAATGTTGTCTTATGTAGAAACTTTAATTTCTGTTGAGAATAAGAAAACAAAACATACTCTAGTTTCCAAATAATACTAGTGTCCAAATAATAATGTGGAATTTGTCACTATTAAGAGGGAAGGTAAAAAAGTATAAGAATTAGAAGTAGAGATAAAATTGTTATACAATAGAGCAGCCATGATTACAATATTAAAAAAAACAAATAAACAATTATAACTAAGTACCGTTAAAACAGACAAAACATAATTTACAAGAATTAACAGTATTTCTCTGCATGAACAGTAGCAAATGCTCTTCATAGCTATGAAGCATCATTTATTTTTAATTGTTTTTAGTGGTGGTGGTAGAGGACATGATTTCTGGCTTGGAACTCACTGTGTAGACCAGGCTGGCCTTGAACTCACAGAGATCCACTTGCCTCTGCCTCCTGAGTGCTGGGATTACAGGTGTGTGTTACCAAGCCATGGCTCTGAGGCATTTTTTTTTTTAAAATTAAGACTGCATAGGACCATTTAACCTCAAATTTAGAATAAAAAATAATGATCACTGGTGATCAAGACTGTATGTTTTTTTTTTTTTAAAGTAAAACAAAAATTTGCCCCTCTTGATGCCAACTTACTATAAAGCCATGGTACTTTGACACATATGATGTTGTCAAAGAGTAGATAGCCCAAACAGAGGGAATTGGACATTCGGATGCATGTAGTAAGGAGTGCCAGATGAAAGGAAAGTGTAAACTATTCCACATGGTGTTCTGCGAGAGCTAGCCCAGGCTTCAAACAAACAGATAAATAAAGTAGACTGTTCATCACACCTGATAGCTTAAAAATTGAGGTGTGGGGAAAAAAGTTAAAACTTTAGAAAATAATGTTAGAGGATCCTTTTGGGTGTGAGAATCAGGAGGAAGCCTTTAACAAAAGCACCAGGGCTCTGTGCATGAGACACAGCACGGTTGAACTTGTAAGACCATAATTAAGTGTTTTTCTTTCTTGTAGAGGACTTATCCTGGGCAAAGTCCCTGCCCTGAGAGGGGAAAGGTCACAGACAACACATCCAGTGGTTAAAGCTGACTAACACATAAAGAACACCCACTTGGATGCTACGCCAGGCGAGGGGTGTTAAGCAGCGTGCTAACAGAGGGAGGGAGGTTGCTGTAGTTGAACAATTATTTGCCTAGTGTCTACTGGATATCAAGTACTGTTCAAGACGCAAGAGGAGGCAACTATTAAAAACAAATCAGATCAAACTTGCCCTTCTCTGGGTAGTTCGGAATTTTCACACCTTAAATATAATAATAGGAGAAGAATGTTAAAAATACTTTATGTTTAATAATTAGCTGCAGGCACACATTTTGGAGATGAGGTGAGCGGTTTGTGGGGAAAGGATGTGTGTGGTTAGCAGGGAAGTGGGGAGACTTTATTGAAAGGACGTGAGAGAGGGAGTGTGATTGGGGGAGAGCATGTCAGGCAGGGGAAATGACACATACAAAGGCCCACAGGCAGGCTGACCGTGAAGTTTTCCAGAAACCAGCATGGTAGCTATGGTGATTGGAAACTTGGTTAGATGAAAAGTAATGAAGCTGAAGTCACAAGGGGAACTGAACGTCTTGAGAGGAGGCTGTTTGCATGTGTTGATCGCTGGGGAACACATGCAGATTCAAATAACAGCATAGCCTGTCTGTTTTTTTTTTTTTTTTTGAGAGATAACTTGCTCAGCCTAGACACAGGGGTGCCGGGGTGGTGGTGGTGGCAGTGGTGGGTGGTGGTGGTGGGTGAGGTGGAGAGATGCCTTGGCCTTGCCTCAACGAGATGATGGGACTGATTTAGTAGGCTTCCTAGGGGAGCAGGTGGGAGGTGGAGTGGGTGGGAAGTGGGGGGGGAGCAGGAGGAAAGGAGGGAGGAGAAACTGGGATTAGAATGTAAAAAGGAAATCAATAAAAAAGACTTAAAAAAAGAAAAACCAAAAAAGCAACCCCAAAACAAACAAACAAACGAATAAATGCAATCCCCCAAATAACAGTGTGAGACACTTTTATCCATCAGACCAGTGGAAATAACCAAGTGTTCGAGGGATTGTGGTGATGCGCAATCCCTTATGCCCTATCCGTGAGAGGCTGTGGAGGTCCTCCTGTCACCAGGGACTGATTTTTGTCCTTCCTTAAGTATGGGGGAATCCAGAACAAACAAGACTTTATACCCCTTCCTTGTCCCAAGTTTTGCCTTTGACAGTCTGGTGTGTCACACAAAGTTCCTTCTCTTACTGCACTCCCTGAGTGTCTGCGGCCCATGGACTGTTTTCTCCGAATCCTTCATGTCTCCTTTTCCTAGTCCACACCAGAATGCAGAATGGACATAACCGGTTCCCCTAAAGATCCCAAAGCACTGTCCCTGCAACTGAGAGCCACTCAAGGCTTCAAAAGGCTGGTAGTGTCCTGACGGGCATATAAGGGAGGGATTAGTGAAGTACGGAAAAGAAAAGCCAACTTACCTTTATCACAACCGTTTGTCCTTTAGGAATCTATCCTAGGCAAACCCTTGTCCATATCGTTAGGTATATTCACACACACACCTGTGCACTGTGGTTAAAGAACGTTCTAAATGACTTTGTGTAGACTCTTAGTTTTTTGGTTTGGGGTTTTTGTTTGTTTGGTTGGTTTTCCATCCATGTAACAGCTCTGCAGACATTTTTTTTTTCCTGCCAAGTTCCAGAAGAGAAAGGATCTCCTGGAAAGTGATACCAAGCCTTTTAAAAGGCCAAGACACCACAGGGCTATGGATTTTGCGAGGATTTTCTAAAGTTGTACAGGCCAGAAAGAGAGCAAATGTGGGTGAGAGTATAACCTTGTTCCTTAGGTGAAAACTTGGTGGGAGGGGGATCTCTAGCTGTGTAGGCTGCCCTGAGGAATGCCTGACCTCATCCCTCCATCCTACCCTTGCCAGAGACAGTTGTGGTGAAGAAATTTTTGTAGCTGTGTTATGGAGAACAGCTACACATTGGACGCCACAGGCCAGGGCCATTGGGCCTCCTCTTTGGTTGCTTTCCTGGGGTCTGTTACCTGGGATCACTTGAGGAAGAAAAGCAAGGACAGGAAGAGCCAGCAGCAGGAGTCTCATGGTTCTTGAGAAGTTGTAGGTGGTAGATCCAGGTATCCAGAGCACTGGGTACAGTGTGAATCTGATCAAGAGTTTTATTGGGTTTTTTATAGTGGGGGCAGAGGGATGTGCATTGACCCAGAGAGAGATGTAAAAGTGTATCCAAGCAAAACATCAGAAACAGGCCCTGAGATCACATGCAAAGCCTGGAAGTCACAGGCCTTGGGGACATGTTCCGGAGTCAGGAGAGGGAGAGCTCACACTAGGACTCTGTCCTCAGTGTCTTCAGTCCTCTTGGTACCCCACCCCATTGCCCACAAGCTCCCTCACTCTAGCCTAAGTCTGCTCTCAAGATCTCTCCTCTATCCAGATGTGGTGGTACACATCTTTAGTCCTAGAATTTGAAAGCCAGAGGCAGGCAGATCTCTGAGTTAGAGGCCAGCCTGATCTACAGAGAAAGTTTTAGGACAGTCAGAGCTACACAGAGAAACACTGTCTCAAACCCTCTTCCCCTCACCCCAAAAAGATCTCCCCTTATCACTGCCTCTCTTCATTAGAGTGTGAGGTTGCTCTGGATAGGGACAAAGCCCCAGAGGCACAAAGTGTACACTCAGTGGAGGTTTATGGCAATGAACACATGCTCACCTAGAAACTGAAGTGCTCCCCTACATTCCAGCAGGGAAAGTGACATGATGATAGAGTTGATTTGCAATAGAGTGTGGGGAATTCAGTGTATAGCGTGACCCCAACAGGTAGCCATACAACTTAGCCACTGTTGCCAAGAATGCTCCCTGTCAAAGGCACTCACAGTAATCTTGGATGTTACTGTTGACCAGTGTGCTACGGGGGCACAGGAGCTGGGCATTATCTGCAAAGGCTTCGACATCTAGATATGCTTTTGGGGTATAGAAAACTGGTCTAACCTTCAAGGTAGCTTTGTCCCACGGCCCCTTAGTCACTTCCACTGTGTTTACCAGTGAAGCTGTGGCAGTAGAGGCTGCGTTTGTGGTGCTCTTAGTTTTTTGAAGATGGTGTTGATCTTCCTTCCCGCCACTGTAAGAGTGGTAAGTGAATAGTTCAATGACGTTATCATTAATTCAGTTGTGACCTTAGTGGCTTGAGATCGAATTACAGAAGCAAATTCTTCGAGTCCAAACCTAGTCTGGCCACCTCAGTGGTTGTAGTAGAGAAGATAACCACAGAGACTATGGGGTAAGATGCTGTTTGAATTCAATGTAGCCCTCAGAAAACCCTGGCACACTCAGGGCTGGGATCTCCCAGGAGTAGTAGTCAGATGATTGTGAGGACTACCCTTGTTAAAAAAAAGACTCTGATTTAATAAAAAGATTTTTATATTCACTTCTTACCTGTGTTGGTGAGCGTCTGGGTTTGTGCCCAAGAGTCCAGTGTCTGAGGAAGCCGGAAGAGGGCATCATCTCTGGAGCTGGAGTTACAGGTGATGGCGACATCCTGACAACTGTGGTCTCCTTTAAGAGCAACAAGGGCTCCTGACCACTGTGCCATCTCTTCAGCCCCCAGGCTTCAGATTTAACTGTGCAGCTTGGTGGGACTTGGGGCTAGCTCAGTCCGCAAAGCATGACACTCTTAATTCTGAGGTTTGTAGAACTCCAATGCAAGTGTAACACATCAACTCAATTTTATCATGTGAAAACCAAAGCTTTGATGAAGGATGAGACCCTGACATGCAGAAGGCATGTGGCATCAAATGAAATGGAGAATTTGAAATCTTTACGGTCTAGAAGCCAGTCAGTTTGCCTGAGAGCTTTTTCACAACAGTGTGACCTAAGATCGGCTTTGTTAATTGATGGCTACTCTCTTAGACCCATTCCAATAGTCCATAGGGCTGCTTGACCGGGCTGGAGTCAGAGCTCAGTATAGTTACCAGTGAGGATGGCAAGATCTTACCTCTGAAGACAGACTTCTGTGTCGGAAGAACTGAGGCAGGTAATTTCTTTAAGCATAACCTGAAGAATATGTATGGGGCCAGATCCTAGAGTCTGCTAGATTTTTTTGTGATAGTTAAAAATATTTATTAATAAATTTACTTTATTATTATTACCATTATCGTTATTGTGTTGTGGAGAGGAGGTGGGCATGTGTGTCTTGGTGTATGTGTGAAGGTTCAAGACCACTTCGTGGAGACAATTCTCTCTTTCCATCTTTATTGGAACCCAGGGATTAAACTCAGGTCCTTAGTCTTGCCAGTAAGTACCTTTACCCACTGAGCCATCCCACCAGCCTGAGTCTACTGACCACCACTCTCTCCCAGTATAATCAACAACAACCCGGGCTTCGAAATCAAGACCCAGGAGGGTGAAACCCGGAGTAAAGTGAGGCTTTTTTCTTCATTCTGGTTCACTTTTCACTGGATCCATTGAGGTGTCTGGTGTGGTGTTTGGATGGACACATCACTCCTGAAATCACTGGCTTCTGTTCTGCCACACCCCAGTAGTTTAAGTAACTACTAAGCTGGACCTCATCAGCAGGGATGGTGGTGCTTCCACACAGATAATTTCAGCATTAGGTGGGACCAAACTCGACAATTGTTGAGTCGTTTTATCTCTGAAATTCCTCCAGGCACAGATGTAGTGGGGACTCCATGCCGGCTCACAACACCGTCTTAAACATCTCCCCACCTCACCTCCTTTTTTTTTCCTGCTCATCTTATTAAATTTGGCCTGCATGCCTAGCCTGTCACTATATGGCTATTGTCACCTTCAAATCCTTCATGGTTGTGTTTTACCAGCATCTTCTTCTGCAGTTTGATTTTACACCATTGTTCATTTCCTCCTAAAACTCTGCCAGTCTCTCTCAATTCTGAAGATTCTAAAGCTGCTGTTCCTGGTTTTTTGTTTTTTTTTTTCTAGCTTTGGGATGCTCCTTTTCAGGCATTTCTGGGGACATGTCACTTGGTACTCAGCTACATTCTCTTTTCCCACCATAAGTGCCTGCTTTGTGTTGTTGCAGGTCCAGTTAGGGGGGAAATGTCAAATCTGCTTTTAGCAGTTTTCCAAAAGCCAGCCCCTCAGTGGAGTGCAAGTTCTAAATTGGTAGATAAATACTTAGAAGTTGGATTGTTGGATCATTCAGTAATATGATTTTAAGTCTTAGTTTTGTTTGTTTGCTTGCTTCTGTTCCTCTCCCCAACTACTATAGGATCATTTTCTGTAATGGCCATTCTAATTTAGATTCCCAGGCACAGTATGAAGAATTTGCCCATCCCTGCTTCTTCTTAAGTTTACATTCGTGTTATTTTTGACATTAGCCATTCCAATAGGTGCCAGGGACAGTTCAGTGTGGTTTAACTTGCATGCTTTTCATGTACCTGTTGGCCACTTGTGTGAGTTCTCTAGAGAAATGTCTATTGACAGCCCTTTCCTGTTGAAAACCCACATCCATTGTTTTCTTTCTATAGAGTTTAGTCTTTATTGTCTGAGAATGCAAATACCTTCTCCCAGTCTGAGCTTGTTGGTGTTGCCTTGATTGTACTTGAGTTTGATGTAATCCCTATTCCTCCCCACCCTACCCCTGGTCTAATTTTGCTTCTGTTTCCTGATATTTTGAGTAAAATTTAAAGCATTGTGGCTTAGACTAGTGACTGTGTTTTTTCTTATGTTTTTGGTTGTGAGCCTAATTTTTAATGGCTGAGCTATCCCTCCAGCCTGGGACTGTGTCTTTTCTACCATGCTTTCTTGCAGCCATTTTGTAGTTTCAGGCTGTTGCTTAATCTGTGTGGAGCTGCTCTTTGTAAATGACGTTGAGACAAAGGTTGAATTTCATTCTTAGGGTTTATCTATATCACCTGTATCTTATGTCTATATTTATTTGTATCTATCTCTGCTTTCCCTGCATCATTTATTAAAGAGACTGAAGGACATTTTGTATCTTCTAACATGTTCTCTCTCTCTCTCTCTCTCTCTCTCTCTCTCTCTCTCTCTCTCTCTCTCTCAGACACACACACACACACACACACACACACACACACACACACACACACACACACACACACAGAAGACTGAACAGAAAGTCTCACACAGGCCAGGTAAGAGAAATTCCCCAGCTTGTTTTTCTTAAGCAAAGTGGGCAGAAGGATTCCTCAGCCCCCATTTCTCTTGGCAGGCAAACGAGGGTTACATGGGATGGACTAGTTACAGGTATCTCCCGTGTTATGAAAAGAACTCTTTGTGTCCTGGTAGATGTGGGAACAACAAACACCAAGGAATTTCTCACATTGAACTAGAAGGCAAATGTAACACAAGAGTGTCCTTAGTGGGTTCCCATCACCTCTTTGAAGGCAGGGGAACACGGAGCCACAGACATAGGGCACTTTATGGCTTGCCTTGGGTGAAACAATTTGGTGTTTATATTTGAGGAGGTTCCGTGGAATGCTCAAAGTTTCCTGTTTCCATCTAACTTTTGGAATGTTCAGCACCTCAAGGTCTGCCACCAGCCCCACAAGAGCAGAGATGAGAGTCAGAGAAGAGGTCATATATTTAATGGGCCCATGGAAGGGACTGCAGCTGGCAACCCCTGCTCTGCAGAGAAGCAACCTATTTCAGCTTAACCCAAACCCATTATTGTCCATAAAGACCATGGCTGGCATAGTTTTGGAATATTCCTTGAAATTATGACTAGACACTTTTATGGGTGCCTGTGGCAAAGGGTCCGCCTTGCTCACGGTGCAACAGTAGTCTCCATTGCTGCACGGCTTTTTCACCTGCTCCCCAGATTTGCAGTATTTCCTGCAGTGTCCTCTTATGACCCAGCAAGCTTTGCGGCACCTATAGACTGACAAGAAAAAAAAAAAGGCTGTTAGTTCAAGATATGGGGGCCCATCCGAAGGATCCACTGGACCACTGCCTCAGTTACCTCCACAACAACCCAGCCCTGGACTAAAAAAAGAGATTATGTGAGCAAGGCAAAGAAAGGCTAGGTTATGACATAATCTCAAAGATCTTACCGCCGACGCCAAAGGAACTCAGTAGCTGGGTGACTTGGGAGCTGGGATGACTCAGGAAGAAGCTGTGTGATCATGTAAAGTATGTACACAATAGTCTAACTTCACTCTGTGACAGCTGAGTTATTATTCCACAGATACAGAATTCTAACTCCAACAGGCTCTACAGTTTTGTTGTTGCTTTGAGACACAGTTTTTCTACATAGCCTTGGCTCTCCTGGAGCTAGCTCTGTAGATCAGGCTAGCTCAAACTAAGAAAACCCCCAGTCTCTGCCTCTTGAGTTCAGGGATTAAAGGTGTATACCACCACCCTCTGGCTAGGCTCTACAGTTGTCAGAAATGTGCTACCACGCTTTGCTTCAGGAAGATGGAAGCTTTTGGAGGTGGTGATTGATTTGAAAATGATCCCCCGTAGGCTCATATGTTTGAATGTTTGGTTTCCGGTTGATAGCACTATTTGGGAAGGATTAGGAGGTGTGGTCTCGTTGGAGGAGGTGAGCCACTGGGGTGGGCTTTGCGGTTTAAAAAGACCACACCATTCCTGGTTAGCCATCTTCCGTCATAGGTGTAGTTTCAGCAGGAGAACTCTCAGCCCTAGCTCCAGCTCTGTGCCTGCCTGCTGACATGTTCTCCCCATGATGGCCATGGACTCACTCTGAAACTGTAAGTCTCCAATAAGCTCTTTTGTCTATAAGTTGCCAGGTCATGGTGTCTCTTTTCAGCAATAGTTAACCAAGACAGATACAGATTGTGGGAATGATCCTATATTCACCTCCAAAACCCACTAGCACACATATTTTTCCCATGTATCAATAATAGCTCAATAAAGTGGATTCAACAGTGATATGATAATATAATTAAATTGACATAGGATACCCCAGAAATACAGCTGTAGAAAATCATGCGTTGGTCCCCACTTTAAGATTTGCTAAATCCAGCTGGGCATTGGTGGCACACGCCTTTAATCCCAGCACTTGGGAGGTAGAGGCAGGTGGATCTCTTTGAGTTCGAGGCTAGCCTGATCTACAGAGCTAGATCCAGGACAGGCTCTGAAGCAATACAGAGAAACCTAGTCTCAAAACAACAACAACAACAACAACAACAAAATAAAAACAAACAACAACAATAAAGATTTGCTAAATTCTAGATTGCTGGGGCCCACCCCTAGAAATCCTGGGACTCAGCCATGCAGAAATGGACTTGAAAATGAGCACTTCTGATGATTCCACAGATAATGTTGGTGGGGGTGGCTGGGAGGACCTCTGTGCTATAAATGAAGTCTGTGGCGTCTGAGGAAGACTATCTACATAACAGTAAACTCTCAATGGTTGGCACCCTTCTTAAAGATGGCTGAAACACCCACACAGAAAGAAACAGGTCTGTGAAAAGCTTATTGGTAAGCTCACAGGAAACATCTGGTGGTCTCAGTATCCCAGGTCTCGTGGAAGTTGTGATCAGCAGCCCATCTGTCAAAATCTATTTGTTGTAGTTCTGGAGAGATGGCTGAGCAATTGAAAGCCCTAGTTCCCAGCACCCACCTCTAGTTCCAGGGCACCTGATGCCTTCTGGCCTTACATACATACATTCAGGCAAACCAACCATATACATAAAACAAATAAATCTAAAATTTCTTCTTAAAATCTGGCTGCTGACTGTTAAGTGGACTTGAATGGACTTTCTAATGAAATACTTTAAAATTAAGAATGAAATAAACATATCAGAAGACACATCCAACATCATCGTCCATTTGTAGCACCTGCATGTTGTATTATTACCAAGACTCTCCCCGAATCACAGAGGTTTTCATCCATGTCTATCCATTGTACCAAGTGATGGCTTACACAGGCATTATCTTTCGCAGTGATCAAGTACATGGACTGTATTTAACTATCCCATTCCCTCTCCTTAGTTCCCCTTCCTCCTTTCCCTCGCCCCACAGTCTCCTCCCTTCAGCTTTCATACCATCTACAGACAAATAGAAACAGTTTATGCATCTATAAAGTTTTCTAAGACCAAAAACTGAGACAAAACATGATATTGGTCTTTTGTGTATGAGTTACTTTCCTTGAGATGATTCCAATACTTTTCTGGAAAATGGTATGATTTGATCTCTTTTAAAAGTTGAATGAAACTCGGTTATGTATATCTCCCACACTTTGCTTACCTTCTGACAGAGATCCTAGCCAATTCTATAGCCTTGCTGTTCTGAGCAACTCTGCACTAAACACCCCAGTGCAGATTCCTCTGGCATGTTGCTTTCAAGTCCTCCATGTATATATCCCGATGCAGTGCAGCTGGGTCATGCGCTAGGTCAAATTTTAGTGTTTTAAGGAGTCCCTCATATTGATTTCCACACTGTTAGAACCAATTCATGTACCATTAGTACATGGGTTCCCTGCCCTACATCCTACAACATTTATTGTTACCTGTTGTCTTGTTCTAAGATGAGATGAAACCCCAAAGTGTTGTATTTATTTCCCTTGTGGCTAAGGATTTACAGGGTTTAGAAAACTGACCTCTTGGAACTTGGTACTTGACTAGCAGTGGCTTCTATTCACTATATCAGCAGGCATGGTGGTTGCTACCTCTAATCCCAGACTCAGGATGCAGAGGGATCTGGAGCTTGAGATGAGCCTGCTGGACCACACAGCAGGTGCTGTCTTTAAAAGGAGTTTAAAAAGAGTTGGGTGGGTGGGGAAAGGGGATCTGGGAAGTGAGGGGAAGGGGATCCAGTATGATCAAAATAGACTGTGCAAAATTCTTGAGGAACTAATAAAAAATTACCTCCCTCCAAAGTTATTGCCTTATGTAATTTAAGAGAAACCACATATAATTTTAATCACAAATGTCATTTAAGTATGAGGATGAAAATAGGTGAAAAGGGACAGCTAGAGAAAAATCTAGATAATTATGTTAAATACAAATCTAGCAGATACAGGAACTCGTGTCAGGTGGTGTCAAATGATTTTAATCCCAACATTTAGGAGACAAAGGCAGATGGACCTCTGTGAGGACAGCCTGGGCTACAACCCTGTCTCAAAAAGAAAGAAGAAAAGAGAGAGAGAGAGAGAGAGAGAGAGAGAAAACAAAGCAAAAATAAATAAAATTTATATTGAGCTTTGAAAGCTTATTAAAAAAATAATAGTTTATTGAGTGCACTTTGGAATGCAGCAGGCTGGACAGAATACCAGAATACCAGCAAAAGCCAAAAGTGACTTTTAATGGAAGCATACGAGACTTCCAGAATTGTGCATGGATGATGAATGTCTTTCCAGATCTTCTAAAACCCTAGGAAAGGGATGACTTCTTCCAGATATGTGTGGCTCAAAGGAGACTCCAAAGAAGTTTTCATAGAAACTTAAATCATGAAGGTACTCTTCACCTAGCAAGTTGACTTCTAGAAAACTATTTAGAAAATTGTATCCGAGTTTGCAAAACTCAGTGGTAGTTTTTGTTTGTTTAGTGAAAGACCTATAAATACTTAATTTTACCCCCAATAGGGAATAAAATTATACATTTTCAGTTATCCCTGTGATGGAAAATCATACTACTTTTAGAAGCATAGAGGAAGATACCTACGTGCCAACAAAAATTTGAGTATATACTGCCGAGATAAATATTCTCAAAGCACTGCAATTACATTTTTACTAAAAGGAACTGCATTCATATACACATTTGTGTGGATTTATATATGCACAAGGAAAAGGCTTTCATGTAGCAGAAGAGCAATGTCATCACTTTTCTAAATACCATCCAAGTTTGTACAAATAGTAATTCCAAAACTCTGACCAGTTCTTTATGAAATTATATTGTAAATCATTAACCAAACAGCAGACTTTCATGGCTGAAAAGAAGTAGTGAGGTCTACATCCTCTTCCACATGACTGCTCTGAGGATGCTCTCATCCCAGAACAGGGGGACAGGGACTTCAGGGAAAGCAATAATAGAACTCTACATCTAAAGAAGGCTCCAGGGCTCACCATTGGGGGAGACTGGAAAAATTGCTGAACTAAGACAGCCCTTGGCTGGATCATTGGGGCATTGATTGAAGTAAAGTAGCAGAGGAAAGAGCTGGACATGAAAGGGACTTCTTAAAAGACACTTTGCCCAATCCTATAGCCCCAGGGATACTGGCCAGATATACTCCCAAGCATTCTGCTCAGGTCAGGTAGTCCAGCTGATCTCAGCCACCCCAGAGAACCATGCCCACAATGGATGGAAGGATATCAAACCTCCCACCGGCAACTCCCCCAACTGAACTCTCTCCTGGGTTCTGTTTACCTGGAAACAGCTGGAACAGTACAAAAAATACCGTAAGAGTCAGGATCAAGTGTTTCATGATCTTTGAGAAGGATGTGGCACTTCCAAGAGTTCGGAACATTCTGTGATGGGGCTCTGAACTCAGGTTTTATTTGCTTTCATGGGGTGGAGTCCAGAGAATGAGCCATGAGTAATGAATGATGCAGAGAGAAGTATAAAGAGCATTAGTTCTTGGCAAAGAGCAGCAAGTGATTGTTCACGTCTCAAAACAGGAAGAAGAATGGAAGCAAAGTTAAGGAGCATCATGGAAGTGTACACAGAGAAGACATGCACACTAGGAGGACATGCTTTCCTTTCAGGCATGGGAGTGTTGTTGTATGTTAACATGTGTGACATTGCATGGAGGTCAGCTGAAGATTCCTCGTGGGCAGAAACTATCTTTTTACTGTGTTTCTAAAGATAGAGATGTCAGTGTAGGTGCCTCATGAAAGAATATTTTAATGACACAAATGAATGTCAGGCAGTAGAACCCCAGAGCTCACTCTTCCTATAACTGTAGCTGAATTCCCCAAGCTAACCTTTCTCCAGCGCCGCCCCCCTTCATAACTTAAGGAGACTATTCTATTGTCCACCCATGAGGTCAGCTTTTTATACTCTGCATGCAATTTTCCATCACTGGTCGGAAACAATTTCTCCTCAGTGTGTGTTCTCAGGGTCTTTGTTGAAGGTACACATGGCCATGCTGTTGGAGAGAGACCTTACTGCTTTGCTCTGTCCCATGGTTCTATGGGTCTGTTCTCATACCAGTACTAAGCCATTTTGATTACAACAGCTTTGCAACATATTTTGCAGTCAGGTGGTAGTACATTTCAAAGCTTCCGTCTTTTTTATTATTATTATTATTTTCAATATTGCCTTGGAGAGGAAACGAGAGAGAGAGAGAGAGAGAGAGAGAGAGAGAGAGAGAGAGAGAGAGAGAGATTTGACTTTTTCTTCTGGTCAGTGATGTCATTGGAGTTTTGATGGGTGTTTATTGAATCTGTAGGCCACTTTGAGTAATGTATTAGTTACTTTTCCATTGTTGCAACATGAGCATGTAATGCCTTCCCACTTTTTGTGTTTTCTTCACTGTCTTTCAAGAATGTTTTACAGTGTTCATTGTGTACATTTGTGATGGTTTGACTAAGATGTCCCATAGTCTCAGGTGGTGAATAGTGAGTGCTAGTTGGTGAGCTGTTTGGGTAGGCCTAGGAGGTGTGGTCTTGCCGGAGGAAGTACATCACTGGGAAAGGGCATGGAGGTTTCCAAAGTCACACAATGCCATTCCCAGTTCACTCCCTGCCCCGTGTTTGTGGATCAAGGTGTGAGCTCTCAGCTTCCAGCTCCAGCTGCCATGTTTGCCTGCTGCTCAACTTCCCTGCCATGCTAGTGACGGATGCTAACCCTCTGGAACTATAAGCCCCAAACAAACCCTCCCTTCCATAAACTGCCTTATTTGAGGTATTTTATCACAGCAACAGGGAAGTGACTAAGGCCACGCCTTTTCCCTCTTTGGTTTAAGTGAGTAGAAGATGCTGGGATCGTATCTTATTGTATGGAGGCTTTAAAAAGGGGGTTGGTGGAGAGATGGCTCATCAGTTAAGACCAGTGACTGCTCTTTCAGAGGATGTGGGTTTGATTCCCTGCACCTGTGTGGAAGCTCACACCTGCCTATAACTCCAAGATCTGACAACCTCACACAGACAAAACACCAACTGCATGGAAAATAAATACAAAAAAAGAATTTGTGTCACATTTGTGCTTTTTCTTTTGGATAAATATACCTGTGATTTGGTGAACCCTTTCAATCTAAATATTTATACTTCAGTTGTGCAAATAAAAGCAGGAGGGAGTGTGTAAGAAGCCATCCCGAAGACAAAGTTCCAACCCTTACAATTCATTGGCATTATGAGCCCTCACTCCCATTTGCCTTATACATCAACAATTTAGCTATTGGTGGTTTTTTTGCTTTGTTTTTGTAATAATTTATTTAACCTTTATTTTATGTGCATCGATGTGGAGGTATCAGATCCCCTGGAAACTAGAGTTACAGACATTTGTAAGTTGCCATGTGGGGCTGGGAATTGAACCAGAATCCTGTGGAAGAGCAGCCAGTGCTCTCAACCACTGAGCCATCTCTCCAGCCCCCAGTTTAGTTATTGTTAGCATCCTTTGTTTTCTCTCCTCACTGTGATTTAAACTGATTTGCTGTTTGAGTTCTAGAAGATCTTTCTTCTGCTCCACCTTTACTTCCTTAATAGTTGTTGTCGTGCCAACATCTAAACTTTCATCTGGTCGTTCTATTAGTTTTGCTTCATCAAGGATACAGTAGGAGTGAATAAATGGACTCTGTCTGCACTCCTTGACCCTTTGGGGGAGCTGGTAATCACAGGAAAATAGCTTCTTAAAATACCAGGGAGGCACAGGCTCTATGACGGGTGAATTGGTCCTGGAATTTGCATCCTGAGTTGGAAAAGCAGACACTAGTGGTTACATGCCCTCATCCCAGAGGACCAGGGAGACAGCTATGGTCTCCTCGCTTTTGGTCTCATCATCTCAAGTGATAATCACCCAAATACAAATCAGGGTGGATTAGGGACATCTAAAACAGATGACTGTCACTACTCCCTCTAGGCTAAGGGCTAGATTCAGACCTACACTATCAGTCATCAGAGGTTTATGACACACACTTTTTAACAGAGAATGCCAGCCCCTCAAGACAGCATTTCCCTCACAGCCTCTCCCAGCAGCACTGGGCCTTCGTCTCATGAATCATCTCATCCTCTTTTCTGGTTTTAACTTCTAGCTACTGTTTCTTTCCCTTTCTCAAAGAGGATTCCTTCTCTGTCTTCATCTCTGTCTGACATCTCGGGAGCCCGGAGTGATGTGCCAGCATTTTCCATTTCTCTCTGCTTTCTATCCAGCATGTGAGAGCTTCTCTCCCATACATCCCCAATACTTTGAGGGTCTTCCCAAGTACTTAAGGCCAAGCAACCATGGACTGAGCCCTCTGAAGTTGTGGGTCAAATTAAACATTTCTTCCTTTAAGGGTTTATGCCAGGTCTTTTGGCCAGAGTTTTGAAAAGCTAACTGATACTTTCTTTATCCATGTCTATCTCCTTAGTGAGTGACTTCCATTTGCTCCAGGGAGATGGCCTTGGTCCCTCTTCAGCCACTTCCCCCACTCTTAACTTAGAACTTTGCCATACATTGCTTGTGAACTGGTTTTGTGTGTCAACTTGTCACAAGCTAGAGCCATCAGAGAGAAAGGAACCTCAGCTAAGGAAATGCCTCCATGAAATCCAGCTGTAAGGCATTTTCTCAATTAGTGATCAACGGGGGAGGGCCCAGCCATGGTGGGTGGTGCCACTCCTGGGTTGGTGGTCCTGGGTTATATAAGAAAGCAGGTTGAGGATGTTTAAAAAAAAAAAAAAAAGTAAGCAGCATTCCTCCATGGCCTCTACATCAGCTCCTGTCTCCAGGGTCTTTCCCTGTTTGAGTTCCTGTCCTGATTGCCTTCAGTAATGAAAAGCAATGTGGAAATGTAAGCCTAATAAACCCCTTTCTCCCAACTTACTTTTTTGGCCATGGTGTTTTGTTACCTCAATAGAAACCCTAGCTAAAAAAAAAAATGGTACCAGAATAATGGGGTATTGTTGTGACAATAATGGGGAGGGTTGTGGAAGAACATTGGAACTTTGTGTTTTAAGACCTCAGTGGGGTGTCCTGTGAAAGCTTGGAAGATAAGAATGTTGAGAGCAATGCAGAGGATGGAGGCCTGGCTTGCAAAGTTTCAGAGGAAAGTTTAAAGACTCTACCAGGGCCATTTGTTATTTTGAATTAAGATCTTGTGGTTCTGATTAGCTGGGGCTGAGGAAGATACTGGAACTACTAAAGCAAAAACTTTGCTTTGCTGGGATGCTTGATGCTTGTCAGCTGGAGCTAAAAAATTAATGGCGATTCAGAGACCAGAATCACTGAGGTAAAGTCTTCCGGGAAGTGTTTCGTCCACAGAGAAGCTGTGTTCCAGAGCTGGCTAAGGTTATACCTTGTGCAGGCAGCCAGATTTGGTAATGTGTAAGAGTCACCCAGGTGGTATTGGTTTTCAGGGCATGAAGGCACAGAGCCGCTGAGCTTGGCCCTGTCGGAGGCCAGGAGAGGCCATTGGTAAAGGTGCAGCCTCAGTGGCATTTAAAGGTCCAGGGTCACGCAGAGAAGTTGAGGCTTGGCACCATGAAGAGAGCATATGAGAGGCTATTGGTGAAAGCACAGCCCAGTGTTAGCAGAGACCCCAGCATTTGGAGATGCCAGTGCCATGGGACGACCACCAAGGACAGCAGCAGCAGTGGAGTGGAGTGGAACCAGCTGGAGCCAAGAAGACAGCTGTGTGTGCTGCAGAGGGCAGAGCTGAAGAAGTGACCAAACCCTTTGGAGGAGCCCAGAATCATAAAATACACAGGAAACAAAAAGTAACAGGAAAATCATTGATAATGGAAACCATGATGTTAAATAAAACAAGCCAGCCTCACACATAAACAACTTGAGGAACCTAGTGCTCTCTCTCTCTCTCTGTCTCTCTCTCTGTCTCTCTCTCTGTCTCTCTCTCTGTCTGTCTCTGTCTCTGTCTCTGTCTCTGTCTCTCTCTCTCTCTCTCTCTCTCTCTCTCTCTCTCTCTCTCTCTGTCTCTCTCTGTATGATGAAAAGCAAAGTAGCAGGAGGCACCACTGGGGAGAAAGGGAGCCAGCTAGAGGTGCAGGCAACACAAGGGAGGGGGAGTACAATCAAATTAGAACAAAGCAGATAAACATGTAATGTTTATCTAAACATGTAAGTGATGTACCAATCACTTTGTATGCCAACTTCAAACATTAATAAATAAGGGCACAGACATGGCTTGATGCTTAAGAGCCTGGCTGCTCTTGCAGAGGACCTGGGTTGGATTCCCAGCACCCACTTGAGTTGTCAGGTGGGATTATAGAGAGTTTAGAAGGTGCACACATGTGTATGAGTGGTACATAATATACACGTGATTTTGGAGGCCAGAGCTCAATGGGTGGAATCTTCATCTGTTGCTCTCCACCTTACTTTTTGAGGCAGGGTCTCCCACTAAGCCTGGAACACACTGATTTGGCTGGAGTGGCTGGCCAGTGAGCCTCAAGCATCTTATGTGGGTGCTAAGGATCTGAACTTGGGTCCTTAGGCTTGTGCTGGAAATATTTACCAGTGGAACCATATCTTAGCCCCCACCAGCTATTTTAACCCTTCACCTCCCTCACACAGTTGCTTCTTGCCTAGGGCTAAGTACTTTAGTTAGCAGAAGAGCCCACAATAGTTGATCCCTGAAGGAACAATGTTTGTTTTTTTTTGTTTTGTTTTGGTTTTTTTGATGCTCAACTTGTTTTGATTTGAACTCAAATTGATGTTCAGATTGCTTGGGACAGCAATTCCTTTCAAGCTGGTCCCTTGTATCCATTTACCCCTAACTCACAGATATTCTAGAAGCTTCCATCTAAAACGACAACTTTGCTTCATTAATATTATGAATAGTGTCGTTTGTCTTCATTATATACACGGGTGGTTATTGATTGGCATTTTCTTACTTTCCCTATGAACACAGAGAACACAACCTCTCCCCGGCCCCTCCCCGTTCCAAGAAAGTTTTGAGAACTTTTAGCCAACTAACAAATGATGCCATTCACAAGATCGGGCAAACCAAACGAACAATACAGAGCCGAGCTCAGTGAATCATCAAAGCAGAGCAAGAGTAATTCCTCTAGGGTCCTGAAAAACTAACAGGGCAATTTCGCCAGGAATCTGTGAAGTACTGGGATTTTTGAACGCTGTGACTGTTGTTTGCTTGCTTTGGTGTGATGTATGTTCCTAGGTGTTTTTATTTGAGGATGTCCATCATAGTGGCAGGAAGGGAACCCTATTTTTTGTCCTCCTGCAGTAATCCCTCTAGGTTTGAGTGATGATTGGGGGTAGGATTTTATCTGCTTTCAGGTGAAGGAGTCCTCTTAGTTTAGGGTTAGTGAACAAAGCTCAAGCCTGCATTGCCTGGTCCAGTGTGTGGAGCTGCTGCCCCCTGGAGGTCAGCTTCGGAATCACAAGATGTTCAAGTTAAGGTGCAGTGTCTCCAAATTCTCCTTGGGTCTCAGAAAGGACTATCTATGCCTGAGAGTTTCTTTCCTTCTGTTCCTTGGCTATGAGGCTTTCTCTCTGTGTGTGAACCTGTTAATTGAGAGACTGAGTGCAGGACTCGAGAGGAGTGTGGAGGTCTCTGTCTCCATGAGGCTGCCTGGGCACCGAACATCGCAGACTCAAAGTTTTGCTTTTTTTTTTTTTAAAGAGGGTGTGGTAGGCTAAACTGACACTACAGGTTAGAAAAATGATTTAATTTTATTTTTTACGAAGAGTTTACGTCTGCTAGAAATGAAGGCATTTTATGATCTTTCAGAAGTGAAATAGCAAATATATAAATAACAAACATGTGCCGACCCCATCAAAATCTCTAAGAGCTTCAAAATCATTTTAATGGTGTCTATTTGAAAGGTACTTCAGATGAGAGAAAAGGCTCTAATATTAGTTAATAACCTCACTGTGTTCCTCTGGAGGGACATGAGGGACACAGACAAGCCATCGCTAGGTTTATGAGTAACTGTAAATACATCAAGATCTCCCTTGTGAGAATACACGGTTGGGAGATTTTTATAGTGATAGTGAATTCCCATTAATGCTCCCAGGCAGAGGAAGTGTTTTTATTTTTATTATTTGATGAAGTGTGGGTTAAAAGTAGTCTATATTTATTCTCTTTGAATTTGTCTCTGTGGGAAAGAAAAATACAAATAAGAGGTTGTTAGTTTGCCAGACTTTTAAGTTGTTTATCATTTTGCAAACTGGTTGAAGTAAATCCACAGAATGCTCACAGCTGGTTTGTAGATTGGACAGGTTTCTGTTGTAATAAAATATCAGAGTATAGGGATGTAAATACAAACACAAACAGGTCTTGGGGTAAATTGAGTCATGGTTTCAGTATATGGTGCCTGTGAACTTGGTTCTCATAAACATTAGGCAGCATTTCATCTACACACACACTTTAATGTGGGTATTTACACCATTGGGTAGAGGTAGGAGGCTCTGTTGTTTGCTTGTTGTTTTTGTTTGTTTTGTTTTTCTCTCTTTTCTTGCTTTGCAGCACAGCTGTCCTTCAACTTGGAGCTGTCATTCTCATTGGGATTCCATACGTGAGCCACCTGGCCAGCTTGGGATACAGTTCTATGGTGTCCTTTCTTCTCTGTCAAACTGTTGTTATGAACTGCTGATGCCAAGCATCTCGAAGGTTCTGCTTGACAAAGATCTCAGTGCTTGGATGACTTGGACTGATCCTTTGCTGCCCTTAGTGGAATTTGCTGCACAACCTTTGCCTATGTCTGTGACATGTTTAATGTTTGAAATCCTTGCTGTTAAGGACCCTTAACCAAAGGCTGGAACTGGGACAATGTAACAATTCTTATGAAAGCTGATGTAAGTAAGAGCAAAACTTATGGTGATTTCCTGGGAGAATTAGCTGTATAAACAATTGACTCTTCTATAGAGTTTACTATGTAAGTGGTATTAGTAAGTGTAAGACATAGGATCTGGAATAAGCCATTAAAGAAGAAAACCTTAGAGAAATTGTAGAAGCTGAGAAACTATGCCTGAATCATTAGGTTTTTTGTGTTTTGTCTCAGAAACATGGAACTGGCATGAACAACAATAAAAATTCTTGATTATGAAATTAATGGCAGGACGTGGTACTCTCCTGAAGGCATCGTGATGTCCTTTACTCTCTGCAGGATCGTAATAATGATAAGAGACCATTTTGAAACAAGAGTCTATGACAGAAACACGAAAGAGAAACATCTTGGCTCAGTGAGCTGCCTGGCCTCCTGAGCAGACTTGTCAGATAAGAACTTCTTTGATTATAGAAAGAGTAAAGAGCAGAGTATTTGCTCTTCTCAAATGCAGTATTTGAGAAGTTGAAAGAGAGAGAGAGTGGTAGTCTTATGCTAGATACAAAAGAAAGAATTTGAACAAGGGACCAAGGAATTAGATTTCCAAAGAAAGATTAAATATTCACTATAGTAGATCAATAGAACAATACAGGAGAAGCTTGATATAACAGGTAGCAGGAAATAACTTCTGATCTATTAACTTTGTCAAACTTAGCATCCTGTCTAGTTTTCTGTAACTGGAAGGCTTTATGACACCAATTTTAAGGGAAAAAAATACTGAGTTAAAAGAATTGATTTTTATCATATTAGATTTTAGCTCTCATGAAATTTGATGTTTACTTTTAATATGCTTATGTAATCACAGAAGACTTTAGAAAAAGTATGCACCACGAAAAGACTTTGTAATCAATTATTAAAGTCTATGAGGAAATAATTTTGTGTAGAAATAAAGCCCGTGAGAGAGATAGATTGCCAGAGTAGGCCAAGCCATACCGAGATGAGCTTCCTCTCTATCCATCTCTCTTGAAATGAAACTCAGAGGTCTCCCTTGTCTGATTTCTCCATCACCACTTTGTGTCCACCTGTCCTTATACCCTTCCCTCATCTGGAGCTGAACTCCGGCAACTGGAGCCCGAGCTTAGGATCTAAAGATAGTGTAAGTTCCCCCTTACTGTTTTGGTGCAAGAGGGACCTACCTCACTAAGGGTGCTGCAGGTCCAGAAGAAAAGGCTGGGTGAGAAGTAAATACTATAAAAAGGGGGCAGACTAACTCCTGTGACAGGAAAATGGACATTGATATCCTTAAAGGTTCCCTAAAAGAGAAAGGCATTAAAGCCCAGGAACACAGCTTTTACAGTTTGTGCAAAAGAGGACTCCTTGGTTTCCAGACCAGTATAGGAGCCACCTTACCAGATCGGCGTACGGATTTATGGTGTCCCTTTTTCCCTGACAAATGATTATTATTAACTTTGATTTCATTGTCTTTTAGAATTAACTTAAAGATGTCTTCTAAAATCTGTCATTGATTTAAGGTCTTAAGAAAAATTGGGTGTTTTGACAATTGGGTCAAAATCTGCCTTGATGCTTTTTTTTTTCTTTAATTTTACGTATCGATCCCAGTTCCCTCTCCCTCCCCCCACTCTTTCCCTCCCTCCCTCTTTCCCTCTCTTCCATCCTCCCACTCCCATGCCCCCTGATCACTCTCCTCTCCCACCCAATCCCCACTCCACATGTAGGGTGATGCCTGCCAGGAGGGGCCATCTAAATCTGTCAAGTCATTTGGAGTAGGGTCTAGGCCCTCCCTCCTGCCTCTAGGCTAAGGGAGTATCCCTCCATGGGGAATGTGCTCCCAAAGTCCTTTTGTACACCAGGGATACATCCTGGTTCCACTGTCAGAGGACCCTTAGACTGCCAAGGCCTTCTAACTGAGACCCATGTTCAGGGGGTCTGAGTTGGTCCAATGCTGGATTTCCAGCTATCAGTCTGGGGCCCATTGCTCCTCCTTGTTCAGGTCAGCTGTCTGTGGTTTCTGTAGTCTGGTCTTGTCCTCCCTCTCTGCATCTGGATTCCAATTCAGCTCAGTGTTAAGCTGTGGGTGTCTACTTCTGTTTCCATCAGCTACTAGATGAGGGCTCTATGACGGTGGATAAGTTAGTCATCAATCTCATTATCAGGGAAGGGCATTTATGGTAGCCTTTCCACTGTTGCTCAAATTGTTAGTTGGGGTCAGTCTTGTAGGTCTCAGGACATTTCTCTGGAGTCAGTTTTCTCTTCAAACCTATAATGGCTCCCTCTTTTAAGATATCTCTCAGTCTCTCTCTCTCTCTCTCTCTCTCTCTCTCTCTCTCTCTCTCTCTCTCTCTCTCTCTCTCTCTCTCTCCCTCCCTCCCTCCCTCTTCAATCTCTCTTTCTCTCTCCCCTGACTCAATCTTCCTAGTCCACGTGCTTTCCTCTCCTCCCCTTCTCTTTCTCCTAGCTCTCTCTCCACTCACTGTCCCTGCCAATATGCTCTGAAGATCTTGTCCCTTTCCCCTTCTGTTAGGGACCTTGTATGAATCTCTTAGAATCCTCCTTGTAGCTGAGCTGATAGACTGCTTGCTTATCATGCACAAACTCCTGGGTTTCATCTCCAGCAATCATAACTCAGGTGCAGTGGTAGCCTGTAATCCACAGCAGGAGGCTGGAGGATCTGAGGTTCACCACTGCTGGCGAGTTTCTCTGGGAGAGGAGAGAGAGGGAAGGAGAGAAGGAAGGAGGGAGGGAGACAGGGAGGGATGGAATATTGGTGTGCATGCACACACACTGATGGGAGATGTTATCCTGTATATGTTTCTCATACTGGTTAATAAAGACCTGTGGCCAATGAGATAGCAAGATAGGCGGGGCTAGGAGACAAGGAGGAAAGAGGAAGGAGTAGGGAGGGGTCGAGATGTAGCCCGTGGAAGAAGCAGCACGCTTGCCTCGGCTCCCCAATAAGACGACCACGTGGAAATACTTAGATAAGTAGAAATGGGTTAATAATTAAGACAGAGCTAGCCCATAAACAATAATGGTAATTGGCCGGCAGGATTGTGTCAAATACAGAGTCTCTGAGTGTTATTTGGGGCACACACTTGGCTGCAGGACTGGCGGCAGGACCGGGAGGCCGGCGGGGAGGAACTTGCCATAACACACACACCATGGACAACCTAGTTGACTATGTACTCTCCAACTTTTACGTGGGTTCTGAGGTTCAAACCCAGGCTTTCCAAACAAGCGTTATTATACCATGTTGATGAGTTTGGCCCCCACATAGTTTGTGCTTTCTTATCTTTAATATGTACAGTGTCGTGAAGGTGCTGAAAAAATAACTCCAGAAGCGATGCTTAGGGATGTCTGCATGCCCTGAAGCCTTGACTTAGAGACAGCATTTTGGCATCTGCTGGTTCCAGGGGTGCTGCAGCAGGTTGGAAGGAGGAGCCTGGAGAGGCAGCAAAGCCACTACAGCAAATTGAAGTTTGATGTTCAGCGTCACCTAGTGACCACATGGAGGAACGTCATCAGGTTAACACACTGGATTTTCCTCCTCCCATTTCCCCCATCCACTCCTCAGAAAGGGTAAGGCCTCCCATGGGGAATCAACAAAGCCTGGCACACTAAGTTGAGGCAAGACCTAGCCCCTTGCCCTTGGTACCAAGGTTGAGCAAGGAATCCTTCCATAGGGAACGGGCTCCAATATTGTACTCAAAGTTCCAAGTAGAACAATAAGACACAAAAGGAGATCAGAGGTACACAAATTAGAAAGGAAGAAGTCAAAATTTTGCTATTTGCAGACAATATGCTAGTATACATGAGCGACCCCCAAAATTCTACCAGGGAACTCCTACAGCTGGGTTTTCCATTGTTAAAAATATAACTTGTGTTTATTTCTATATTTCAAGTTTTTTGTTGTTGTTGTTGTTGTTTCAAGACAGTTTCTCTGTGTAACCCAGGCTGGCCTTGAATTCGAGATCTACCTCTGCCTCCAGTGCCAGGATTGAAGGCATGGGCCACCACCACCCAGCTGTATTTCAAGTTTTAAACGCACATCTCTATCGAGACAATCAAAAGATATCGCGTTGATAATATTTGTGATGTCTTACCTTTTCTGGAAGATGAAAAACCAGAGAGGGTCACTGGCTCTTCCAACTCCTGCAACATAGAATAAGCAAGAAAAATGACCCTGGAGGTTTCTAACCTAAGCCCAGTGCTGGACATATTTAGACTCTTGATGACTATAAAGAAAATATGGGTACGGCTGTATCATTTGATTCCTGTCTTCGTGAGGAAAATGTACATTGTTCAAGATGAAGCAATGCCCCAGGCTTGTTCTCTGGAACTGTAGGGCCCTGGGGAGGACACAGTCCTCCTGAGCCCTGCCTCCCTGCATCTGTAACATGGGGTGCTCAGGCCTGTGTCCTCTCTGCCTTTCACTTTTTATTTCCACCTCCGTTTTCTTCAGAGCCTGCACATGGCTAGATGCCTGAGAAAAACACTTTCACAGTAGAAGGGGGCAGTTTATCATTTTCAGGGTTCCCCTCTAACAGTGATGTATGCTCCATTTCATAAAGCTAGAAGAAAATGTTCTGAGTGTTTTCTCCACAAAAGAGATAGTGACTGCTTGAAAACAAATGGATTTGTGTCCCCGATTTAAATACCACACAGAGCACAGCTACATCAGAACATCTCATGGACCCCATGAGATGTACTATCTGTGTGCTTTTATGTGTCAGTTAAAAATATACCAGCTTACCCCCAAACTTTCCATGAATACTGGTGCCTAACTGGAAAGGACAGTGGGTTTTTAAAATAATTATACTATTTTTTTTTCAGTTTGACAAATGCAAATTGGTGCAGCCCTTATAGGAAATAGTATTTGTTGGGCTGTTTAGAAAAACTCAGAACAGCTATTGAATGATTCGGGAGTCCAAGTTCTGAGTATTTACCCAGAGAAAAGGAAGCCAGTATCTTCTAAAGACATTTGTTCTCTCATATCACAGTGGCCAAGGCATGAAAAACATCCTGCATGCCCATCGCAGATGAGATGATTTGATAACAAAACCCCTGGGGAGCTTGTGGTATATGATAATGGAGTATGATTCACTCAGGATATTATCCAGCCATTAAAAAGAAGGAGAGCCTGAATCTGTGACAACACAGATAAAGTCAGAAGACAGTGTGCTAAGGGAAGTAAGCCAGGCAGAGACAAAAACTTCCTGGTGTCACTAATCTGTAGAATCTATTGTCAAGCAGACTTGAAGTGGCCAGGGAGGGGGGGGGAGGAGAAGAGGGGGACGCTGATCAGGGGCACAAAGCTTCATCTTTGCAAGATGAAGAGAGTTCTTAAAGTCTGGAGACAAAGGATGGGACTATAGCAAGCAACACTGTGTTACAGCATGTTGTTCCTGCCGGCCTCCTGGTCCTGCCGCCATTGTCCTGCAACCACGTGTGCCCCAAATAACACTCAGAGACTCTGTATTTGATACAATCCTGTGGGCCAGTTACCATTATTGTTTATGGGCTAGCTCTGTCTTAATTATTAACCCATTTCTACTTATCTAAGTATTTCCACATGGTCGTCTTATCGGGGACCGGCGGCGGGCGTCCTCCTTCCTCCCGGGCTACATCTTGACTCTTACTACTTCCTCTCTCCTCCTCCTGGTCTCCTAGCCCCGCCTATCTTGTTATCTCATTGGCCACAGTGCTTTATTAACCAGTATGAGAAACATATATACAGAATCACATCTCCCATCATCTCCTCTTTTCTAAAGTAAAAGAAGGGGTTTAACCTTAACATAGCAAAATATAACATACAACAATTATCAAATAAGAATCACAGTTAACAATATTTAGTCCATTAACATTTTGTAAGACTTAAAGAAAATATCATCTATCCTATCTTTGTGAGTCTAAAGTCCTATATGTAACTTATCTTTAATCCTAACTAAGGAAAACTATAATCATAACTATCTGTCTTCAACTCCATCAAAGACCACAGAAGGATAATATATAACCTCTAGAAATGACAGAGACAATGCATTGCCTGGTCAGTCACCCAAAGTTCTTCTTAATGTTCCATCTTCAGCCCATAGGCCATAGTGTGTGTCCAGACTCCTCAACAAGGCAGGAAACTTTTCTCTGTGTCCTGGAGACTGTCTGGCTGTCTGGCAGCCTCTTCCATGAAGCAGGAACCCTGTAGCAATGTCTTTCTTGCATCAGCAGTCATCTTTTTGTGGGTCCTGCATGTCCAGTTTCTACAACATAAAGTCAAACAGTCCAGAAGAGCAGTACCTTGCCCAAATGGCTAGTCTTGCCATATTAGAAGCAAACTCCATAATGTGTTTCTTCGATGTCCATCTTCCTTTCTTCTGTAGGTGGTGTACCAGAAGCAGTTGTGCCTCATTGTCAAGAAAAACCCTAAACCATTTTAAATGCCATATTCTGTAGGTCTTTGAAAGTTTTGAAGAATGCCTATTTATCTGAAATATATCTCTGCATATCTAGAAATCCTAACTAACTTAACTCCAAGTTTTGACTATCATAGGTAATTCTCAATTATACATTAAATTTTCCAATGAGCTATATAAACACAATACCTAAACAAGAGGAGAAATATACATTTCACAAAATTGACCTTAAATTGTATCAATAAAAGAAAATCCATTTCAAAGCAAAGTATTCATATCTATACCATAATTCCCTTTTTACCTTTAAAAAGATTGCTTGTGGTCATAACCATTTATAACCAAGTCCATTTAAATGAAAACAAACATTTATAAACAATATTTGGGAATTTGGGCGTCATTCTTTCCAAACTACTTCCTGCTGGTAGAGGGCGCTGTCATGGGGATCCTAAGAAGACGCAGAAATCTTGGCAGTAGTCTGCAAGGCTTTGTCTCAACTGCTTTGAATGTTGGATCACCTGGGGAGCTGTTTCAGGGGGTCTGGCTTGATCAAACCATATAAGTCTGGAAGAAATCCATAGCTTTTCATTTTCTGTGGAAACAAAAATAGAAATCCTTTTCCCCAGTAACTTGTCCTTAGGCTTAAATTTTAGAGTCAAAGCATTCTTAAAATATATAAATTGAATTAATCCAGCAGCATTTCTTTTATTAGTAGTTGTTATTTTCTCAGCAATCAAATAATTTAAAGACAACAGAATCGCGTATAGTATCCAAAATCTCTCTGTGTTTTCCATCTTTACGTGGCTTTTTTATTACTCTATTTATTCTACTTTTATTTTTACATATTTTGAGACAGGGTTTCTCTGTGTAACTTTTATCTGCACTGGAATTCACCGCATACCAGGTTTGCCCTGAAATCACAGAGATCTGCTTGCCTCTGTCTGCCGAGTGCTGGGATTAATGGTGTGCGCCACCACAGCCATCCATTTAATTCCTTTTTTCTTTTTAAACCATTGTATCCCATTTCTTTTTCTCTCCCAAGCCAGCGTATTTTTTAAAACACAGTGTAAACCTTCATTGCAGCTCTCGTACACACCAATGAATTGTTAGCAGAGCTCTTTAAAAGCAAGGCGGTTTTCTTGCCGCTTATGCTAATTTGGAAACCTCCCTTAAAGGAGCCGCGCAACTCTCTGTCTACAGCAAAACAAATCCAACTGAGAAAATGCTGCTACTAAGAAGTCTTGCTAGTCTCTGTTCCCTTGTTTCTAAAAACTATTTTTTAAGCTTTTGTTAAGTTTTAAGTGAAAGTTCTCAATCCCGCTTCTGACACCATTATGTTAAGGCAGGTTCCTCCCCGCCGGCCTCCCGGTCCTGCCGCCACGTGGGCCCACAGCCGCGCCAGTCTCAAATAATACTCTGGAGACTCTATATTTGATACAATCCTGTTGGCCAGTTACCATTACTGTTTATGGGCTAGCTCTGCCTTAATTATTAACCCATTTCTACTTATCTAAGTATTTCCACGTGGTCGTCTTATCCGGGAGCCGCGGCAGGCGTCCTGCTTCTTCCCTGGGCTACATCTTGACTCCGCCTTCTACTTCCTCTTTCCTCCTCCTAGTCTCCTAGCCCCGCCTATCTAGTTTTCTATTGGCCACAGTGCTTTATTAACCAGTATGAGAAACATATATACAGAATAACATCTCCCATCAACTGTGGGCCTGAAATGTGCTGGTGGGTTCTTGGCATTCTCCCCACCCCAACAATTGGAAGAGGAAAGAAGAGAGTGCACGGCGCCTGTGTTGGCCATTAGGTGTGTTGTTATGTGGATTATGGGAAACATTTCACAGTGTACATTAATGTCAAACTTTGTAAATCTGAAGAAGATGAACCCATTAATTAAAGCAGATTATAAGACAGTCTATATAGTAAGATTTCATTCTAGGGAAACATATATGTAGGAAGAGATGCCTGGTAATATGCAACAGTACTGGCTGTTGACGTCTAGACTATAGGGAGTAGTGCATGCATTTGTCCTTGACTATATTTTAATGTGCACATTGCATTTTAAACCACTGTTTAAAAACGACATAGGAATTAAAATTTAGACATCATAAAAACAGCAATATGAAATGTAATTAAGCCCAGACACTTGACTTTTTTAAACAACCAAACCAACGAACAGAAGTTGTCTGCAAAACTACAGGCACCCAAGAATTAAACCAGAATTATGACTCTTTCTAAATGTAAACAAAACAAACAGATTCCTGACATTTCCCCAAGAGAAAAATGAAGATGAAGTTAAAAACAACAGAAAGCAACTAGACAGAAAATAACTAGACAGCAACCAAAATGAAGAACAAACATGTCTATGATGAGTAAATGTGTATAAGAAAAGAAGGTACTGCAAAGAAAAGGCCATTCACAAAGTACCACCCTAGAGGAGAAAGGCCATTCACAAAGTACCACCCTAGAGGAGAAAGGCCATTCACAAAGTACCACCCTAGAGGAGAAAGGCCATTCACAAAGTACCACCTTAGAGGAGAAAGGCCATTCACAAAGGACCACCCTAGAGGAGAAAGGCCATTCACAAAGGACCACCCTAGAGGAGAAAGGCCATTCACAAAGTACCACCCTAGAGGAGAAAGGCCATTCACAAAGGACCACCCTAGAGGAGAAAGGCCATTCACAAAGGACCACCCTAGAGGAGAAAGGCCATTCACAAAGGACCACCCTAGAGGAGAAAGGCCATTCACAAAGGACCACCCTAGAGGAGATGACACAGCCCCAAGAGGAGAGGCCTCCCCTCCCATCAAGTGCCAGGTAGGGAAAGGACTGACGTTGAATTGAGTTCTGGCTGATGATGATTCCTTTTTTTTCTGCCCTAGCACAATTATTAATTACAGCACTCACTTATTCTCTATTGTCCCCTGGTTACATAAACTATAGATGAATTGTGTGATCACCTCAGATCTAGCCAATTTGTAAGGAACGGCTAATTCCTGTGCTGAACGAGCTATCCCTGAACATGGGGGCTGGGGGGAGTTCACAAGTTGCCCAAATGGGGGTCGGAGGTTAGTGTTACTGTGATTTCCGAGACAGATATAAACAGAGGCCCCGGGGTGGGGTGGGGTAGGGTGGGGTGAGGGATGACCTACAGCCTTAGATCTGCTAGACATAGGCAGCATCAAACCACCATCAGAATCTGTGCCTCTACCCACAACCCATCAGAGTGAAGAGAATCAGTGACAATGCAGTGTTCAGACTTAAATGGGACATCTATATTAGCACGATCGCTGCACAAGGTCAAGCTGATCTTAGTCCAGGATTGAGAGGCGCTCACGAGCTCCCACCTCTAAGTGAGGAGCTGTTGAGACTAGAAGCATTCTGAGCAGGAGGGAGACCGAGTCAGTTTCCCTAAGGGTGTGGTCCCCGGTAGGTTGACTACACTCCAATGGATGGCCCACACCCAAGAGTATATACACAACATGGATTAGACATGATGTTGTTTTTTAAAGACACAGTGTTGGGGGGGATAGGAAGATGAGAGATTTAAGAAGGGTTCATGGTGGGTATGATCAAAATATATTGTATGAAAATTTCAAAGATTAATGAAAAAGAACAAAATGTAGAAAACAGTGTATCATGTCTCCTCTAAAATCTAACTAAAGCTGTGGGTAACCATACCTGACAAGAGGTTAATACACTATAACCAACTGGGCTACATATGAAGCCTTTCTGCCTCAGTAAATAAAGGGCAAAGAACCCCCACCCCCACCCAGTTGCCTCAGATCATATAGAAGTGATTTTATGTTTTGGAAACCAGTAGTGGTGGAATATTTTAACCACTTGAGAAGAGAAATCTGCTGAGATTAAACAACAAGACAATATGGCAAGTTAATAGATTCAAGAACTCTGGTGGGACTGGAGAGATGGCTGAGAGGTTAAGAGCACTGGCAGCTCTTACAGAGGACCAGAGTTCTGTTCCCAGGTTCACATGGCAAATGGCAACTCTTACCCCAGTTCCAGGGAATCCAGTGCCCTGCTCTGGCCACCACAAACACTGCGCAAGCAAAAACTCATAGACGAAAAACATTTTAAATAGTCTTGTAGATGAAGTTTCTGTCCTGCCTGGTTCTGACATTGATTAGGCCCAAATAAACACACAGAGGCTTATATTAATTATAAACTGTTTCATTTTCTTAGAGACATATGCTGGACCATTGTCTGTTTTTACTTGGGCAGGTATAACCATGATAGCCATAACTTCTAGCAAATGTGTAATTATCAAATCAGCCTTTTCTGAACACAAAGCATTTGCCCATTAAAAACCTGAATATGTGTCAATGATGTGGTGTACATATTTTAATTTTCCAGATTCTACAAAATGGAACACATCCAGCTGCCAGATTTCATTCCTTTGAGTACCCTTTGGGTTACTTCCTGCAGATAGCAGAGTTTACCATGCTGCCGAAGGAGTAACAGATCTGGGCAGGTAGAACAGAAATTTCCATATACAAAACCCTGGAAGAAATTTTAGGAATCAAGTTTCCTACCAATATTCTGAGTACTTAGCACTACAGTACCAAGTACAGCATAACTCTCTGCCTCTATGGAGTTTGACAGCTCATTGGAAGATTTAGAGGCATAAGAGAGTAACTAATCTGATTTCAACAGAACCACAGGACTTAGTTCCTAACTACTAAAGTTCCCAAGAAGCTGTAGTAATAAGGAAGGTCGTGTTTGGGATTGAACCCAGAACCTTTCGTATTCTAGGCAAGCACACCGCCATTGAACTACACCCCCAGGCCAGCAGGGGGACCTCTGATGTAAAGATAAAGAGGACAAAGTAGAAATAGTGCTAGGCTTCTGTGGTTGCCCAAGCAAAGTGCCATCACAGAATACTGGGGGAAAGGATGGCGTTATAATAGTGTCATTGGTTGTCTCCCCCTTCACACCTGAAGTCCAGTTGTGTGTGTTGGTATGTATATGCATGTGCTGTAGGGGCACACATGCATGTCTATATGTAGACAAGAGGCCAATGTCTTCTGCACTCTCTCTTCACCTTAGTGTTTGAGGCAAGGTCTCTCTCAGAACTGGTGTTCACCAGTCCATCTGGACTGGCTGGCCAGCTAGCTCCAGGGATCCTCCTGGCTCTGTCTTCCCAGCACTGGGACTGAGGCACTCCTGGCTTTTATGGAGGAACTGGGGATTGATCTTGTCTTCATGCTTGCCCAGCAAGCACTTCACCAGCGTGCCATTCTCCCCCACAAACCCATCTAAAAGAAAATCAAAACAAAACGACCCAAAAATAACATGTTTTGGACTTTTGTAGAAATCAGTCCTACTGTTTTGGCCTACATGTTTTTCCTCATCTTTGTATCTGTCTTCAGTTTTGTTAAACTAAGACTGCAAGCGCTATGAAAGATTGACAGTTGGAGCCTCCTGGGATCTACTTTGAGTGTAATTCTACTCAGTTTGGTTAATTAACAATTCCTTCCAACTGTCGCATCCTCAACCCCAAAGCTAGGAGGTATTCCAGCAGTACTTATTTCTGTCCACGGGAAAGGTTTGAAATGTTTGAAATGTTCTGTCGTCTTTAAATATTAACCACAGACTCAGGTCTGAACATTACTGACAGGTGGAAAGAACAAAATTCTGTAGGCTCAAGACCCTCGACTTTTTGTTTTGTTTGTGTTTTTGAGTCAGGGCCTTGCTACAGTCCAGGCTGCCCCCCAACTCTCAGTCCTCCTGCCCCCTGCTGGAAGACTATGCAGTTTTCTCATCTATCCACCAGCCACTACCTCGGGAGTATTACCCATTCCACCATGAGGCCACATGATGGTGTGATGAGCCCATGGAATAAAGGTGTACCTTCCCGCTGGATGGAACCCAGGGATAGGCTGCACTCGGAGGAAACACCGTGCTCACTACAGGGAGTCAATCTTAGTTTTTCATAGAGTTAGCAAGAAGACACTGGTTTGATTTAACTTAGCCAAATGATTTCTTCAGAGTAAGAGTCGTCATTCCCCTCATTCAAAATGCTGGAGACAGGAAGCCATCGGTTGTCGCTGATGTTTGTGGGGTTTCGTCGAACTCTTTGATTTACTGTAGAAACAGAGTCACATTTGCAGTTCCTGCCTTGTAAGAATTTCAAAGATTGACTTGACGTGAAGGGAGCAGGCAAAAGCTCTTTGGCCTGGGCACCGCCATTTTGACTTCAGACTTCATTTTACCTGAAGGGTGAAATAAAGTTCAGGTTCCTGAGCCCCAGTGGAACTGAGAACTTTCCCATGACTGACCAACCTCCTCCCTAAACCACACAAATGGCTGTTACTCATCTTTAGTTCTTTTGAAATATTATGAATCTGATTGGTTGGACTAAGAGACTTGCATTGTATGTTGACTGACAATGATGTATCAAGGGAAGGTCCTGATTTTTTATTTCTGATTAGTCAAAATTGTGACTGTAACTTGGCAACAAATGCTTGTGGTTTTTTTGTTTGTTTGTTTGTTTGTTTTTTGTTTTTGTTTTTTAATGTTTACAAGTCGTGTTTCTGCCCCTGCTCAGGGGCTATGAAGAGAAACAAGGCTGTCGAGTCCTTGTACTGCAGTGCCCGATTATGAGATGATTTATAAAATCTCTGGAGCCCGTAAGTATTGTCTCTGTCCTTCCTTGTGGCGCATAATGGGCTAGGTGTAACAGATGCAATTCTCTAAGGCCGAGATCACTATCCGTTTGAGAACGTGGCACAGCATGATGCAGCCCTCCGGCATGCAGACACCATACAGTGCTCCTAACTTTCTCATGCTCCTAACTTTCTTGTGGGGAAAAACGCTCATTTCGCGACAGGTCCCTAGAGGCCTTGCTCCGGGGGACTCCCTGGCTTAGCTTAGAAGAGTCCCATAGTCCTCTCATTCTGATAGCCCCTTAGCTCCTGAGTCCTTTTGATCTTTGCTAAAATAAAGCAGGTGACACACACAGGGTGCCGAGTATGATGTCACCTGAGGGACGCCAGAGAGCAATGGCTAAAGGGGGCAATGACGAGCAGAGGACTTGCACAGAGAGTTGACAGTGACCGGAGAGACCATGAAGCTAACCTCCAGTTTTAGGTAGGTAAGTTTATACTCTCTCTAAAGGCTGCAGAAAGGGCATCTTTCTGGAGGAGCATTTTGCTGTCCAGGTGATTGACAGGCATTTGAACTGGCACCCATGAGAGTGAACAAAGACACATAAAACCTGAGGCGAGGTAGGAATTTTATGTTTAGAATCATGGAACTGGGCTCAGATAGTTATCAACTAACGGCCTTCAGGGCAGTTCAGGATGTCATGTCTCTTCCCACGGCTGGCGATAAGACTCGGAGCCCATCCACTAACCAGCTAGTCTTGCTGCTACTATTCTTGGTTTTACAAGTCAATGGTTATGAGGGGGGAGTCTGAATGCCTTCAAGTCAATGGTTATGAGGGGGGAGTCTGATGCCTTCAAGTCAATGGTTATGAGGGGGAGTCTGAATGCCTTCAAGTCAATGGTTATGAGGGGGGAGTCTGAATGCCTTCAAGTCAATGGTTATGAGGGGGGAGTCTGATGCCTTCAAGTCAATGGTTATGAGGGGGAGTCTGAATGCCTTCAAGTCAATGGTTATGAGGGGGGAGTCTGATGCCTTCAAGTCAATGGTTATGAGGGGGAGTCTGATGCCTTCAAGCCTGCTGATATTTAGCTTGCTACCTAAAAACACCATTTATTGGCACTATGCCCTGAATTATTTGATTCTTACTGTAGATGTGTTGCGATTCCAAGATTTTCACACGTTTTTAAGTGATTCTGTTGGTTTGACAGTGGGAGAAAGTCATCCAGCAGGACTGGGGAGGTGGTTCAGTGGGTGAAGAACTTGCCACATTAAGTGTGAGAACTGAGTTTGGATTCCCAGCACCCTAGCTTGAGAGGCAAGGACAGGGGATAACTGGATCAAGCTGGCTAGGCTAGCCAAGTTGGTGGTCTGAGTCCAAGTGAGAGACCTCACCTCAATATATAAAGCGGAGAGTGACTGAAGACAGTGACACGTGACATCAAGTGCTTGCTTCTGCAAGCACACATGTGCGTGGGTATCCATTCACACATGTGCACTCCAACACGTACAACACATACATGCACACCACACACACACACACACACACACACACACACACACACACACACACACACAGATTCATGAAGGAAAAAAGCCATCTAAGCATTAAACTGGAGCGCAGGGATAGTTCCAGTGTCTCTGAGGCGCAGTGATGCCCGAATCCCTTCCTTTACAGGCTAACCAGTATTTTACCACATACTCACACAACACTTTGCAAATCCCTCCAGCCAGTAGTGAGTGACAGGTGTGGCCAATAGAAAACTAGATAGGTGGGGCTAGGAGACTAGAAGGAGGAAAGCGGAAGTAGTAGGTAGGAGTCGAGATGTAGCCCAGGGAAGAAGAGGACGCCTGCCGCGCGGCTCCCCGATAAGACGACCACGTGGAAATACTTAGATAAGTAGAAATGGGTTAATGATTAAGGCAGAGCTAGCCCTTAAACAATAATGGTAATTGGCCAACAGGATTGTATCAAATACAGAGTCTCTGAGTGTTACTTGGGGCACACGTGGTTGCAGGACCATGGCGGCAGGTCCGGGAGGCCGGCGGGGAGGAACCTACCGTAACAGACAGGTCTGATTGCTATGGCCAATGGCACTGTGAACATGGGCTTGAAATATCTGCTCTTTTGGGAATATGCCTGGGAAGGGAACTTGAGGTGTAACTCTTTGAGTAATTCCACTCTGTGTACTGTCTTCCATAGTCCCTGCAACCTCCTCCTATTCTTACCAGTGGCGTAAAAGTCCCTGCCCATTCTTGACATTTATTACTCTTGTTTTGAAACAGCATGCATTCTCAGAAGTATATGATGGCTCACTGTGGATCTCAGGGATTGTAAACAGACCATCATGCTTGGCAGCAAGCACCTTTACTCACCAAGCTATGTAGCTGACCCATTTTTACTTATGAACAGGAGACTTCAGCATGGTCCCACATGGAGCAAATGTAAGGTGAGAATGAGGTGGAAGGCTGGACAGGCCCCTGACTGCTAAACTAGCCCGTCAGACTGACTGTTAAAGACCTCATGCCCACACACACGATGCAGAGGAATGGTACTTGAGGGATCTTTCCAGTAAGCATGGGCTTGATATCACATAGACCCAAAACTATCTGTTTTCAATCCCTGAGACCCTCAGACTCCTACAAGCTGTCCTCCAACTTTCATATACTCGAGGTGGCTCACCCCACCGCCCATTTAGAACTGATGTGCTCAAGAGCAAGCTACGGACGTTTGGATACACAAGGTCACTCTTCAGCCTCTGTGTCTTCATCAAATGGTGGAGGTGGTGGTGGTGTCACAGTAGGTCTTTATGAAGGTTAAATCCTGACACAAGGAAGATGCCATGTTGTGTGATATTTTGATCCCATTCTGACAATAAAGTTTGCTTTTAGTCAAAGGGCAGAGGCAGCCACTAGCTGACCAAAATTAACCACAGAGGCCTTGAAGGACGGAGGACAACTAGGAGACAGGAATTAGTAGAGTGGGACTGACAGGATCTCAATCCAGTTTGAATTGAGGGACGGAAGAGAGAGGCGGTCACAGGTTGGTTTTCCATCGCTTCTCTGAGCATTCAGGTTCTTACCCCGATATCCGACTCCCAATATTTTATTGATGAAGAGTAATTAGATAAATGCTTCAATGCCAGTGAATGCTCATATCACCTTTTGTTTCCCCCTCACATCTTCTCCTTTAAGAGCCAACTTGTGAATAGTACTTAGGAAATGCCAGGAGCTTAAGGATCGTCAGTCAAGGAGTCTGATCCACACTGCACACTTCTGGATGGTGACCAATATGTGGCTATCAACTCAAGTTTTAGCCACGTGGAGCATGCGTGTGGAAGAGATTCATGCAGCGAGGCCACCTGCATTCACTCAGCATTTGTGTGAACGTGGTCCCGTGAGTTAAATCAGTAGAACCCAAGTGTCTGTCACCAGAGTGTGGCTCATGCACGCACCATGCCTGTTTCTTTGGGGAAAATGTAAACATGTGGCGAACATGTTTGTGCCTGTTTCATTGCTGCAAGTCACGCATACCCATAGGTTCACACATGTGTGTTTGCTTCTAGGATTCATATCACTAGAGGCACACAGAATGCCCAGTGTACACCCATGGTGGCAGTGCACAGATCCAGGGTATTCGGGAAAAACACTTGCATCGATGGTGCCACATATTTAATTACACTAGTGATTTATACAATACTTATAATTTGTATAATTAGGTAATAAAATAACATTTAATTACTTACTAAAGGCTTGATGATTTTACAGACATTCCATGTGTGATAATTTTATTACCAGAAAAACCTTAGGGACTGTTGTTTCTTCCGTTGTAAAGGTGATGCAGCAGAGGTCCCAAGGACTGAAGGGAGTTGTATGAGCATGTAGCTAGCCAAGAACAGAGCTCAGGTTTGGCTCCAGATGTTTTGACTCTTGAGGCCTGTACTCAAAGGGACTGCTTCATTTCAATCGTGGTCTCTCTCCTGTAGCATCACCACTGCACAGAAACTAAACATGTCTATGTCTTTCCCACGTGGCCCATTCGGAGTCTACAATACCCAGACAAAAGAGCATTATATGTCATGTGGCCTTTACTGGAGCATGTGCAAATCTAAACACGGTTAACTGAGATCCCATTCTTAGCTTGTGCGAAGAACAAATTGTGCTCCTTCACAGGAGTCCAGCTTGGCCACTGAAAACGCTTCAAGCTACTCTCAAGTTCAAATATCACCAGCATCATTTTTTCTTGTAGTAATTTTTCCCCATGATCTGGAATGCTCTCTCCATAAGAATGTATTGCTTCTCATGTGTTTCTCTCTGTGTGAGTGGCCATCACTGGCCAAAGACAATCACTGACTTTAAACAAGAGGTTACTTCATAGCCTAGGTGTTATAACTCCAGGATTCATACCAGATACAATCGATCGGCTGGATCTCTTGTACACCCATGGGTCAAAAGAAAGCACTAAATGACCATTCTACTCTCTGTCTTAGACTTTCTATGCTGTGAAGAGATGCATGACCACAACAGCTCTTATAAACAAAAACATTTAATTGCGACCAGCTTGCAGTTCAGAGGTTTAGTCCATTGTCCCCATGGTGGGAAGCATGGCATCATGCAGGCAGACATGGTGCTGGAGAGGTAGCTGAGAGTTCTACGTCTGAATCTGCAGGCAGCAGGAAGAGAGAGTGACACTGGGCTTGACAGAGCTTCTGAAACCTCAAAGCCTTCCCCTAGTGACACTTCCTCCAGCAGGGCCCCACCTACCCCAATAAAGACACAACCCCTGATAGTGTCACTCCCTAATGACCAAGCATTCAAATATATAAGCCTATGGAGCCATTTCTATTCAAACCATCACATTCCCCTTTTTCTTTTTCCGTGTTTTTTGTTTTGTTTTGGAGACAGCATCTAGTCCAGCTTCTCAATGTCCCTGCTTCAGCCAACCAAATGCGGGGATTACAGGTTGCTGCACTCTACACTACCTGGTTGACATTTACCCGAGGATGGGTAAGAGGGCTTCAGAGCCTGGTGGGAAAATATAAGGGTACGTATGTCTTTGAAATGAACTGACAATAAGATCATTTGTCACCCAGAAGGCAGCGCTTGGCAGAAGCCAGGTTTCAAGGCAGAACAAAGAAATTTGGGGACATGATAAAGAATTTAAAAATAGAGAAATAAAACCTAATATTGAAAGATATTGGTCCTAAGTTCAGCATGATAATTAAGATGTATTCCTATGCTTCCTATTATAGCAGTATTTAGAAATTAAAAATATGGGCCAGGTGTTGGTGGCTCACGCCTTTAATCCCAGCACTCAGGAGGCAGAGGCAGACAGATCTCTGTGAGTTTGAAACCAGCCTGGTCTATAAGAGCTAGTTACAGGACAGCCTCCAAAGCAATACAGAGAAACCATATATATATGTTGTGGAAGTTACCATTTAAAGCTCAGAGTCCCACTTCTCTGATTTCTTTTCATCTTAGATTAAGCAAATGTCCTTGTAGTATGTTTTTGAGCATCCTTTGAGTATATGCCCAAAAGTGGTATTGCTGGGTCTTGAGGTAGGTTGATTCCCAATTTTCTGAGAAACCATCATATTGACTTCAAAAATGGCTATACAAGTTTGCACTCCCACCAGCAGTGGGGGAGTGTTCCCCTTTCTCCACATCCTCTCCAACACAAGCTGTCCTCACTGTTTTTGATTTTAGCCATTCTGACAGGTGTGAGATGGCATCTCAGACTTACATTTCCCTGATGGTCAAGGATGTTGAGAAATGTTTAAATGTGTTTTGGCCACTTTAGTTTCTTCTATTGAGAGTTCTGTTTAGATCTGTACCCCATTTTTATATAAATGGGATATCTGGTATTTTCTTAACTAGTTTCTTAAGTTCTTGATATATTTTGGAGATCAACCCCTCTGTCAGATGTGGGGTTGGTTAGAAATGTCTTTTCCATGTGTTTTTCACCAAGTTCCATGGGCCTCTATCATTGCCTGTAATCTGCCAATGCCCACTTCTGGAAAAAGGAAAGACCTTCTGGTTAGATAATTCACAGTAATAAAATCATAATGTGAATGAGAAGAATTTGTAAATGAAACAAATTGTGCAGTAAGTATACATGTGAGACATCCATGTCTGAGTCTGCTACCTACCTGTGAAAGCTCATCTTGGCGCGATCTGAAATTAAGCAAAAGGTAAGATGTTGGGCATTCCTGGAGGGAGTTTCCCCATCAGATTAGTTGAAATGGGATGCCCCACCATAAATGTGGGTGGCACCTTGCATCCACAGGCCAGATAAGAGGGAGACCAAAGAAGAAAATGTTGCATTTGCCTACGTTCCTTTTGTCTTGCAACTCCGTTGCTACCACTGTAGCATTCCTTTGCTGATATCAAAACCAGCTTCTTCAGGCTTCCAACATAGACTCTCCAGGAATCTTCCAGGCCTTCAGGTCCATGTTGGGACTTCTGAGACATCCATCCTTGGGGGCCAAGAGGCTACCAGATTCTCAGGCCTATGCACTGTGAGACAGCTGTTGTTAGACTACCCACCCCTACCATGTAAGCTAACTCATATATTCCTTTTTACTATGTACTCTCTGTCAGTTGTGTTCCTCAAGAGAAATTTGTTTAATGTAATTTTATATTTTTTTATTTTCAGCCATATATTTTCTTGCACATTTTCATGCTACCAAAAATTCAATGTGTTATACCATCAATGTTGTAAAAACCATGTTAGTCCTTGTATTGGAAATTATACATTTAAACATACTGATGGACACGGCCAGCACCATAGCATTGCAATATGTCTTGAAACTGTCATCAGGTATCAACGGAACATGTCTTACTTCAAAAGGGAAAAGAGAGGCTCTTCAGAGTTAGATCAGGATTGATCAGGTTGACCTAGAACTTGAAGAAAGAGCAGGCTGATCTCTGCAGGAGCAGAACTGTCCTTTAATCAGAACAGTGAAGGACACCAATCTCTCCCAGGTAATGGAGACTGTGTGCCTGGGTGCTGGGGACTCGGTGATTTAGAGGACACAACTTTTAGGGAGGAAAGTTTTATCGGTGGATTTCTTCCTTACGGGTCGGAGGCCAAATGACAGAGTGGATGTTTCCGTTTCTACCTTGACTTGTTTTTCAGGCAGGTGTTCTTATCCTTATGCTGAGTCAGGCATCTCTTGCTCATGGGATGTTCCTTGTTTTAGGTCATTAATGCTTCAGGAACCCAAATGAGTGCTCATGGCCCAGATTCAATTTACCATGTTCCAAAATGGTAGCCCTTTCAGGAAGGGGTGTGTATGGGTGTGTTGTACGTTCTCAATCCATGTGTGTGCACATAGAGACTAAAGGAGGATGTCAGGTGCCCTACCTTCTCACTCTCCACTTCAATCCCTTGAGACAGGTTCTTTTTCTGGAGCTAGGCTGGCAACCATCTTTGCTGTGAAATAATCCTTCTGTACACTGTGAAGATGTGTTGCTCTCATTGTTAATAAAGAACTAACTATCTGGGCAGTGGTGGCACACACCTTTAATACCAGCACTTGGGAGGCAGAGGTGAGTAGATCTCTGTGAGTTTGAGGCCAGCCTGGTCTACAGAGTGAATTCCCGGACAGGTCCAAAGCTACACAGAGAACCCTGTCTTGAAAAAAAAAAAAACAAACAAAAAAGAAAGGAAGGAAGGAAGGAAGGAAGGAAGGAAGAGGGAGAAAGAGAGAGAGAGAGAGAGAGAGAGAGAGAGAGAGAGAGAGAGAGAGAGAGAGAGAGAGAGAGAGAGAGAGAGAGAGAGAGAGAGAGAGAGAGAGAGAGAGAGAGAAAGGAAGAAAGGAAGAAAAGAACTGACTGACCAATAGCTAGGCAGGCCTTTTGGGGCAGAAAGAATGCTGGAAAGGACAGAGTCAAGAGTCTTGAAGAGATGCTGAGAAGGAGGAAATGAACTTGCCATACTGACATAAGGTACCAAGCCACATAGTAGGACATAGGTATAAATATGTGTTAATTAGAGTTGTAAGAGCCAGTTAGTAACAAGCCTAAGCTATTGGCTGAGAATTTATGATTAATAATAAATGTGTGTGTGGTTATTTGGGAACTGGCTGGTGGGACAGATTTACATACCTTCCTGCCTCTGTTCCCCACAAAGTTGTGTTACAGGTGTGTGTGTGTGTGTGTGTGTGTGTGTGTGTGTGTGTGTGTGTGGCCACACCTGCCTTTTTACATGGTCATTCATCTACAGGTATGACTGTTTACTGTAGGTATTACCTTTACTCCGCCATCCTCCAGTTATGCCATTCTTTCTAGAAGACTGAACACCTATGCCATGTTCATTCACTGGAATGGGAGCTGCAGAAGGTTTGTGGAGCATATAGGGAGGTCTTACACCTTGGGGAATCAGATTCCCTGTCTGTAGTAGCTGCCCTTGGGGTGTCGGTTGGAGGGTGAATGCTGATGGGGCAAATTGACCAAGAAAGAGGTAAGACAGGTAGTTTCCACTAAGTTTTTTCTCATGAAATTTGGCAATGCTTCCACCTATATCCTGGAATTACCAAATGAAGTGTCAGGACACATGTCTTGCTTCATGCCTACTTTCTAGGACAGTTGTCTAACTGCCTAGAAATTTTTGCCAAGTTGAAATATCTTTGGAAGAAGCTCACTGAGAAGTTTTAAAGAAGGCTTAAGACTCAGGTAGTAAACAACTCACAAGTCTCAGGAAGTCCCTGAAATGTATCAGATTCACAAGATGCACCCCCAAGATTACATAAGCAGTAAAGAGGCTAAAAAGACACTCTGAGTTGTCAATTTTCCTGTGTATTAAGAAGATGGGGGAATATAGGAGCCAGATAGTACCCTGACATGCAGACAGATAGGAAAAGACATCATCTCTTCTCAGCCAGGACAAATATTTGGCAGAGTTCCTTGACACTTACCCTAATATAATGTACACCCTTCCAACTGACCTGCCCAGACCTGTCCCTATTCTCCTTTGTCCAAACTGACTGATCCAAAATGGGGGGGAGGGCCATCTTGGGCCACCAGAAACACTTAGGACCCCCAGCCCTCCAGGGAAAGACAGAGCTCAGTTGCTGAATTCCCTCCTCACTTGTGATGTGCGTGTGTATGTGTGTGTGTTTATGTGTATGTATGTGTGCATGTGTGTGTGTATGTGTGTGCATGTGTGTGTATATGTATGTGTGTGAATATATATGTATGTGTTTGTGTATGTATGTATGTATGTATGTATGTATGTATGTGTGCACTCTTTCTTTTAATAAGACTTGCTAGCTCTCTGTGGCAATTATTTATTTCCTGCCTTTTCATTCTTCAATCAATGGAGAAAATGAACCTGACGCAAGAGCCCTTACTGGTAAGGCAGAGAGCTTCAGATTTTCAGATTGTATAAACTTTCACCCATTTGGGTGGTCTCCTGGTGATGAAGTTGCCTTTGAGTGGCCTATGCCCCTGTAAGTAACCCCTCACTCTTCTATCATTGCCCACCTTAGTTTTAAGACATGGATGCTCACAGACCTTAAGCTTGGTGTTTCAGTTAGATGGGCTGACCAGCCAGGCCCTAGGGAGCCACCTTCCTCTGCCCTCGCAATGCAAGACATGTGTCACCATACCCAGATGTATATGAATATTGGGGATCTGAACTCAACAGCAAGTACCTTACCCACTGAACCATCTCCCTGGCCTGGATTATTTCCCTTCTTTTTGCCTGTTTGTAAGTGAAACTGCAAGATGGTTTGATGAGGCGTGTTGTTCAGATTTAGGGATGAGTGAGGCGTGCTGACACAGTCAAACGCAAGACCCAGGAGGCTGAAAGTGAGTGTGAAAGCGAGCATCATTCCTTCATGGTTTCTTCTCCAGCCCCTGCCTCAAGTTCCTGCTTCCCTTAAGAGTGTTCTGTAATCTGCAAACCAAATACACTCTTTCTCCACAAGTGGCTCTTAGTCATGGTGTCCGTTGTAATAACAGAAGGCAAACTAGAGCAATGCTGTTGAGTTGGTGCCAGCCACTGCTGTGGAAATTACCTTAACTGTGTAAAGATTTGTTTCATGTGCTTATGCCATGGACAATTACTTCAACTGTGTGAAGGTGTATTATGTTTGTTTATGCTGCATTTGTTTAATTATAAAAAGGTGTGTTGCGTTTATTTCACCTTGCCTGCCTAAGGCATCTAATTGGTCTAATAAAAAGCTGAATGGCCAATAGCTAGGCAGGAGAAGGATAGACAGGGCTGACGGGCTGAGAGAATAAATAGGAGGAGGAATCTAGGCTGGAGCCTGGGGCTAGACAGGCAGCCACCAGCCAGCAGACATACAGAAGAAAAGGTAAAAAGTCCAAAGGCAACGGGTAGATAAAGAAAAATAGGTTAATTTAAGTTAAAAGAGTTTACCAGAATCAACCAAAGCTAGGCAGAGCATTCATAACTAATGAGAAGTCTCCGTGTCATGATTTGGGAGCAAAAGAAAAATTCTGGTGCAAGCCTATATTGAACACGTGAATGTAATGATTTCACCAGACCCAAGATAAATGATAAATGGGTGTTTATTGGGGAACAGATAATAATAAAGAACCATGGGAGCTCTTATCTGCCCTTCCTAGCAGATCAGCTGACCCAAGAGAAAGCCCCTGGAAAAAGAAGCCAAGCCTCAAGCGTCGGTCCCTCTTTCCTCTTTCATCCTCCTGAAGCCCTGCCTAAAGGGGTGTGGCCACTGTCACAGGTTCACCAGCAAGACTGCTACACTGTATCAAGAATTTAATTGGTCTTAATAATAAAAACCTGGAATCAGACACAGGGGTAAATGCTGAAAGATCAGAGACACACAGGAGGGAGCTATGACCACTTCTTATCTAGCCAATTCCTCAGTCATGCTACCCAAGCCACCTTCTAATTCTTTTTTGAGCCTAGGTCTCGCACTAGCCTGGAACTCAAGGAGGGAAGGCTGGCCATCCAGTGAGCCTCTCATCCCTGCCCCCCAACACCAAGACTGATAGCACCCAGCTTTTCTATGTGAGTTCTGAGAAGCAAATGTGGGCCTCGGGCTTGCACAGCAAGCCCTTCCCAACTGAACCATCTCCCCAGCCCCACTTTTTAAAAAAATATTTTTGAAGCACAACTAAAACTTTCAGATTTGGACTTCAGGGAAACCTTTAGGATACAAATGTCATAGAATGTTTGCATTTGACTATCAGGACTATCATTAAAAAGTGCTACAATCTGGGTGATTTGAACAACAGAAGTTTATTTTCTCACAATTTTGGGGACAAAGTCCAAAGTGCAAATATCGGTAGAGTTGGTTCTCTTCAGCATCTCTCCTTGGCTCACCGATGGCCAGGATCTCTCTGGATATTAACAAGACCCTCCTGTGTGTCATAATTGTTTGCAAATAATTAGGTCTCAACCTCCTCTCACAAAAACACTAATCAAAGAGTGTTAGGGCCCACCCTAGCAATCTCATTTTACTTCCCTTTCAGAGATGAGTGGAAGCTACAGTTGGTCAGGAGGCTCAGCCCCGGGATTTCCTCCACATCCTCCTTGCTTCTTTGTAACTGTGAGTCTAGAAACATATTGAAACAGTGTGTGCTCCTTAGGAAAAGTAGGACACCCAGTGACATGGGTCCAAAACATCCTCTTTTTGTTACCAAGGATCTTGTTAAAGATAGAAGGTCACCGAGTATAGGACAAGAATGGGGAGCCCAGTACATTAACACCCCACAATAACCTTGGAAACCGAGCATGCAAATGTTACATATGTCTTTGGAGTCTGGACACAATAGAGGCAAAAATAGGACAAGGCTTGCACATGCTAACCTAGGAAGTCCCTCTCTGTCTACTCAATGTCCATCCTGCTGTCACTGGCCTCAGGCAGGGCTACCTGCCCTATGCATTGCCTCTGGACTCAACCTGTCAATGATTTCAACATGGCCTCCACATCATCAGACAACTCTAGGTATTTTATTGGTATCTTGGGGAACCTGGCCCACTTCCCCAAGCCCATCTGGGCTATAATACCACTACAAGTCTCTAAGAGTTAGACAACTCAAGATCCAAGTAATAACCGGGCCCAACCATATGTAATTTCTGAGACCAAGAGCAGGGTGTTGCAGCCATTGACTACACTCTCTAGATAGCCCAAGGGTATCCCATGAAATTCATCCTGTAGGGTTACAGTGGAGCAAGGGACAACTAATGTAAAATGATGGAAAGTGCACTGAGAAGTAGCTGGAAGGACTGTCTGTGCCTCATAGGGTTAGCCCCTTCAAACATGCAACTTCATTTCCTCTTCTCGGAAAGAAGCGTCATACTTATTCCTTGCACATAATAAAATTTCAGCATGGTCATTGGACATGACCATCTTTGGACAGTCCTCTGTGATTAGGGACTTTGGGACTGGGGAGAGTAAGCAATCAATTCTGAAAGGCTATGAAGCAAAGCCTGGGACAAAACACTAAGCTAAAGAGGTAAGAGGAGACCTTCTGGATCCTATCGGCCCATCCTGCCTCTCTGGGATGAGACATCACATAAGAATCTGCAGCCAAAGTGCAATTTACATTCACCCATAACTTTCTGGGACCTGGAAGCATCTGATCAGAGGCTCAGGGGTACAGGAATTAGATGCCACCAAGTTCTTATGCTACAAGAACCGATATTATCAACTGGCATTATTGGTCCTGCTATCCAACCTAGCAAGTTGCTAGAGGATGGACTGATAGCTGGAGTGAACTCCTTTTCCTCATTACTGGGGCCAATCCTGCCCTATGCATTGCCTCTGGACTCAACCTGTCAATGATTTCAACATGGCCTCCACATGAGGTGCTTGCTCATGTAGATGCCCTGTGGATCTGCACCTCAGAGTCCTTGCAGTGAACATTGACTAGTGAACCCTGTGGAGCCCCAGCAATGACTGAAGACTAGCACAGGGCATTGCTTGTGTCACTGATTTGTCATGATGACTGTTGAAGCTCTGAAGCTGGAAGCCTGAAGTACATACATACCGGGTTTTGTCCGACGTTTGGGTGAGGGCAAAGTGTGCAGTTTTGACTTGGATATTGGAACACAGCAATATGTGAAGTCCCCACATCTCTCTTTCTTCTTCTCATGTGGCTTGCAGTCATGTCTGCATTTTCCCAGCCCATAAAAGCATGTTCTGAGCCATCCGTCTGTGGAAATGAACAGAGAGGAATCCTGAGCTATGTGAAGAGGACACACTTGCATATCCTGGGGATGTTGGCAGGCTGGTGAGAACCGTGGGATCAGTGAGTGTTGATACCCAATGTATATTGCAAATTCTCTCTGCTTGTCTTTCCCCAAGTCCCCTCCTAGGAAGTAAGCTGGAGCTCTCTCTCACCAGGGCAGTCTAACTGGGGAAACCAAGCTCATGTCAACTTACCTTTCTGTGTTAGTATTCCATGAGCCCTTGTGCTCACATTCTCTGAAGTGTCTCATAACCGTGGCACCCTCCTCTGCCCTAATCATTCTCTCCAGAATTTAACCCAGTTTGCAGTCCATACAACCAAGAATAGACTTTTTCTTCCTCCCCTTTTCTCTAGAACAACCAACCAATGATTGACGAAGACCTTCACCTTGCAAAGTTGGCCCAACAGCAAATGATACAACAGAGAATCATAAACTTGGGGTGGGGAGATGACTCAGTGGGTGAAATACTTGCTGCATAAGCATGAGGATGTAAGTGTGGGCAGCCAGTGCCCACATCTGTAACCCCATTGGTGGGGGAGTGGAAACAGGTAGATACCTGGGGCTCACTGGCTCAGGTTTAGAGAGTGTTGTCTCAAAAAATAAGGTGCTACCAGGCGCGGTGGTACATGCCTTTAATCCCAGAACTTGGAAGGCAAAAGCAGGTGGATCTCAGAGTTCAAGGACAGTGTATTCTACATAGCAAATTCCAGGACAACCAGGGACATATAGTAAGGCCCTTTCCCAAATAATTATTAATAATAGTACTTTATTGTATGAAGACTCTGATGATCTGTGGCTGCTACACACATGTTCACTCTGAAGTCCAGACTCTCCTGTCCTGACAACAGCTCCATGCATTTAGCCTACTATGAACCCGTAGCCACCCAACATCCACCCATACATTTCCAACCATGTATTCTGAGAGCAAGATGCCTCCTTTTCTTGCTTCACAGGGGTGGAGTCAATACAGTGGCTGCTGTAAGGCACGGTACCAGTGGAGGGTACAGAAGTGAGAGACTGGGATCAGACGGGAGACCCTGGAAGCAGAGGCATTGATGACATGGTGGGACCTTTGTCAAGGCACATGCTTGCTCTCTGCTTGCATTCTCAAGACACCCTAAAGAGAAGCATCACTGGCCACAGGCAGCCCATAAGAAAGCACATCCCACCCTCTGCCCTCCCCCCCTCTTCTCTTCTCCCTCCTTCCAATGCCCCCTACCTTCCTCTATTCCCTTGTCCCTTCTTCAGTCTTGCATTCCTTCTCTCCTCTCCTCCCTCCCTCCTTGCCTCTCCTCTCTCCTCTGTCCTCTCCCTTCTCTCTTTCCTCCCTTCTTGTACCCCCGTTCCCCTTTTCCCTTCCTTCTTTTCTTCCTCCTTCCCTCCCTCCCTTCCTCCTTCCCTCCTTTCTTCCCCTCCCCCTTCTCCCCATCCCTCCCACCATCCACTCCCTCTTCCCTGCTTCCTCTGCTTCCTTCCAGCACTTCAGGTTGAACTCAGAGCCTCACACATGTTCCCCAGGCAACTCTATCACCAAGCTACATCCCCGGCCCAAAGACACAAGGATACCGTGGCTCTCTCTCACCAGACCGCAGCAGCCCCTACAGGGTGCATTTTCTCAAAGATCCTGTGGGCAGACTGTAACTCTCCCTTCCCCTTTTCACCACCCTTCTGGTTACCTGGGGAAGTGTGAGCCAAGACCACAAGGACAGCTAAGGTCAGGAAACAGAGCTTAATGTGTCCTGAGAGGGTTGAGGAGCGAGGCAGCAGCATACTGACCATGCTGGGGACACTCGGACTGCTTTTGGTTTTAACGACCGAGGTAGGGCCTAGTCACGGACAATAAATCCGAAGAGGCACGCAGAGTGCTGTACCACCCAGATTGCCTTCTGCAGATCAACACCGAAAGCAGTTCATGCAGCGTTCAGGGTCAGCTCTAGATTTCCTCTGGCAAGGGGCCAGCCAGCCTGCTTCTTTGTGGACAGTGCAGATCGAGCCCCCAAGAAGTTTTCCCTGCCTCTCTTCTTCCACCTGCCTTGGCACCATATTTGTCATGGTTGGAGCTGAGTTTTTCTAGCGCACCTTCCCACACACCAATAGCCTCAAGGACAACTGTGAGCCTGAGAGGGCTGTGGTCTCTGTGTGCCCAGAGTATGCGGTGCAGGTGCTGCAAAGCTCGGGCAGCATTCCAGTACCAGCACTGACCGGACTCACAGGATCAGTAATAATAAAAGCAATAGTATGGGAGAGGTCGAGGTCCTGTTGGGGTGCAGGGGGTGTGTGGGAAGGGACATTAGGGTGGATAGAATCAAGATACACTGTTTATGTATGTGAAACTGTCAAACCTTTCAAAAAAGCATAGGCTGAACAGGCAGACGGGCTGTAGATGGTGCTCAGTTGGCTTAGCTGGCCTGGCAGGACCCAAACCTTCGGCTCCATTCCAGTACAGGGGAGGTAGGTAACAGTAGGAGGATCAGAAATTCAAGGTCACCCTCAATTGTGAAGTGAGTTCAGGGCCAGCCTGGGCTACATATGAGCCTGTACCTAAATAAAAAAAAAAAGAGGAGGAAGATGAAAAATAAACAATGCATGACCTTTTTTCCTGTCCATCAGACCACGGAGCTGTCATTCCTTAGCTAAGAAAGTGTAAGCTCAGAGTGTGGAAAAGAATTCAGTAGGGCTAAAGAGTGAGCAGGGAAGAAACAAACTAGGTGATAGCGTGTGGTGTGTGTGTGTGTGTGTGTGTGTGTGTGATGTTGGAACCAGCCAACCTGCCGAAAAGAGACAAAAGGCAGAAGATAGAATCAGGAGGGCTCTCAGTGAATTCTGTAGCAGCCCAAATTTATTTCTCATGCCCTTTTATACCCAAAGCAAAAGGGGAGGGAGCAAAAGACTTCCTTCCCGTGGTTCAAGGAACAAGAAAGCATAACCACCTCCTTAATTCTCAAAACATCTAGCAACTATGCCTTAAGTCAAACTCCTGTTATTTGGTCTGGAAGAGCAAGACATCAAGTAGCTACACCTTTGGCCAAACATCCTGTTATTTGACCTTGAGGAGCAAGAACAAGCTTGAACTCTCTGACCTTAAGTCAAGATGGAATGGAGTCACTGTAGGCTCCCACAGTGTAATAATATAATGCGTGTAATATGAATATATATGTGTGGTGTGTGTATGGTATGGTGTGAATGTGTATGTGGTGTGTGTGTGTGTGTGTATGGTGTGACATGGTATGGATGTGCATGGTTGTAGTGTGTATGGTGTGGTGTGGCATGGTGCAAATTTGTATGTGTGTAGTGTGTGTTTATGGTGAGGTGTAAATGTGTATGTGGTATGCGTGTGTGACATGGTATGAGTGTGTGTGTGTGTGTGTGTGTGTGTGTGTTGGCACGTGTAGATACTTTTGGCAGAGTAGTTGAGAAAGGAATCTATGAGGAAATGACATTAAATGGAACTTGAATGTCCTGAGGACTTGATCCACTTAAATATAGAGTCTTCCAGGCAGAGAGAACAGTGAGGTCCAAGCCCCAAGGCAGGAAAAGTCAAGGTATTCTAAAGAGAACACGGAGTAGAATGTGGCTGCAGTAATGTGAGAAGAGATCAATGAGGCTGAAATTCCAGAAAGGGCATGGCTTTCTGCTTCAGACCTTACATGGCTGTATACAGTAAAGAACTTATGTCCAAGAAAAAGGGCTCTGGAAATTAAGCAATTAAAATCAGACCATGTAGGAAATGGGCATAAGACAATGATAGACATTTAGTCTTAAGAGGTTATGAATGACAAATACTTGGAAGATGTTTAGCATCATTAGCCATCTTTAATCTTAGCTCTTGGGAGGCAGAGGTGGGCTGATTTCTGTGAGTTTGAAGCCAGCCTGGTCTACATAGTGAGTTCCAGCTCAACCAGGTTACACCTTGAAACACTCTTTCTTAAAAACTATACTCACTTCATGACATTATTGACTTCATTTTATTTCATTGTGATAAGAAAACATATAGAATATCTTTTTCATTTTGTATTTTTCAGTATTTCCAGCATTTTGTAGTTTACTGTATGGCATATTCTAGAGAAAGCACCATATCTGTATGTGTTGAGTGGCTCTGTGATAACTGTTTTGTCCATCCAATCTCCAGCACTTAGGGTTAGAGTTGGGTTGGAGCTACGGTTAGGGTTAGAGTTGGGGTTGGGGTTAAGAGTTAGATTAGTGTTGGGAATAGGGTTAAGGGTAGGTGTTAGGGTTAGGTTTGGGGTTGGGTTTGGGATAAGGTTAGGTTTAAGGTTAGGATTGCTGTTAGGGTTAGTGTTAGGTTGGGGTTATGGATAGGGTTGGTGTTATGGTTAGGATTTAGGGTTAGGGTTAGGGTTGGGATTGGGTTGGCATTGGGGTTAGGGTTTGGGTTAGGTTTAGGGTTAGGTTTAAGGTTAAGGTTAAGGTTAGGGTTTAGTGTTAGAGCTAGGGTTAGGGTAGTGTTAGGGTTTTGGTTGGAGCTAGGGTTAGTTAGTGTTAGACTTGTGATTGGGATTGATTTAAAGTTACGGTTAGGGTTGGGATTAAGGTTAGGATTAGGTTTAGAGTTAGAGCTAGGGTTAAATTAGGGTTCATGTTAGAGTTGGGGTTGGGATTAGGGTTAGGTTTGGGTTAGGGTTAGGGTTTAGGTTGGAGCTAGGGTTAGATTAGTGTTAGAAGTTAGTGTTAGGGTTAGGGTTGGAGTTAAGGGTTATGGTTATGGTTAGGGTCAGGGTTACTGGCTAGCTCTCTTTTATAAATTAACCTAATTCTGTTAATTTATGTATTAACATGAGGCTGTGGCTTACTGGTAATGCGCCGGCATATTACTCCTTCAGTGTCTACATGGTGTCTCCCTGGCTCTACCTTCCTTCTCTCTGCATCTTTGTTTGGATTTCCCACATAACTATATTCTGCCTGGCTATTGGCCAAAATAATTTTATTCATCTACCAATAAAGCAATGTATATTTGGAGCATACAGGACATCCTGTATCAGAGTTAGAATTAGGGTTTATGGTTAGAGCTAGTTTTAGGATGAGGGTCAGGGTTAGAGTTGATGTTAAGATTGGGGTTAGGTTTAGGTTTAGGGTTGTGGTTTAAGTTTGGCACTAGGTTTAGGGTTAGGGTTAAAGCTAGGTTAGGGTTAGGTTTGGAGCTAATGGCATTTGGGTTAGGTTTGGGGTTGGGGTTATGGTTAGGTTTAGTGTTAGGGTTAATGTTGATGTTTGTATTAGAAGTAGGGTTTGGGTTAGTGTTAGTGTTGGAGTTAGAGTTAAGGTTAGGGTTAGGGTTACTATGTTGATCTACTGTGTACTATGTCCTCTAGTGAGAGTGGAGTGTTGAAATACCTCAGTGTCAGTGTTAGGGTTAGGGTTAGGGTTAGGGTTAGGGTTAGGGTTAGGGTTAGGGTTAGAGGGTTAGGGTTAGGGTTAGGGTTAGGGTTAGGGTTAGGGTTAGAGGGTTAGGGTTAGGGTTAGGGTTAGGGTTAGGGTTAGGGTTAGAGGGTTAGGGTTAGGGTTAGGGTTAGGGTTAGGGTTAGGGTTAGGGTTAGGGTTAGGGTTAGTGTTAGGGTTAGGGTTAGGGTTAGGGTTAGGGTTAGGGTTAGGGTTAGGGTTAGGGTTAGGGTTAGGGTTAGGGTTAGTGCTTCTGCCTTGGTCTACTGTTCATGGTGTCCACTATTGAGAGTGGAGTGCTGAAATCCCTCACTGTTACTGCACCGAAATTTTTCTTCCTTGACTTTGGCTCTGCCTCACAGAATTGAATGCTCTGAATTAGGTACACATAGACTTGTAGAAATTGTATCTTTTGTTGAATTGCTCCTTTAATCATTACATGATGGCCTTCTTTTTTTTTTTCAATGTTTTTGTCCCAGAATTCCTTTTATTAGATGTAAGTACAGCTACTACTGCTTACTTTGAGTTTTCATTTGCTTGGAATACCATCTTCTCTCTTTCTGTTCACTTCTATGGGGGTGAGTTTCTGGAAATCAGCTTGTGGTTAGATCATGATTCTTTATCCTTTTGTCTGGTTTGTTCCTTTTAATTGGAGAATTTAGTCTGTTTACATTTAAGTTTATAATTGACAGGTAAGGACATTTTAACACTATTTTGTTTGAGTTGTTTTACATATCTTTGATAGTTTTTTCCCTACTCTTGTTTCCCTGTGAAGTTTGATGATTTTTTTTTGTATTGTTAATATTTGTATCTGCCTTTCTGAAAACAGCTGTATTTTCATACACATTCATCTTTAATTCTCTTTGGATGTAGGATTCTCTTATGTATCTTTTGTAAGTCTAATGTTACACGCATAAATTCTGTGATTGCCTTGAAAGTTCTTCATTTCTGAAAGCGAGCCCTATAGTAGTCTTGGTTGGAAGCTGTTTTCATTCAGTATTTGAACTATGTCATTCCATTCTCTCCTGGATAATACAATCCCAAAGAAATCTGCTGTGAGTCTGATAGGAAGGTCCTTAAATGTGATTGTATGCTTTTCCTTTCGTATTAATTTTTTTCCTTTGTCTACTTTTAAAAAGTTATTTATTTATATTTAATTTGTACTAGTGTTTTGCCTTCATGTGTTTATGTGTGCCATGTGCACGCCCAGTGTTAGCAGAGGCCAGAAGAGGACTTCACATGTCCTGGAACTGTAGTTACTGTCAGTTGTGAGCCACCATGTGGATGCTGGAGATGGAACCCAGATCCTTTGCCATGGTAGCAAGTGCTCTTATCCAGTGAGCTGTCGCTAGCCCCTGTCTTACACTTTTGGTGTTTTGATTGTAATAAATTATGGTAAGATTGTTTTTGTAGTCATGTTTGCTGGGTTTCTGTAAGCCCTTCTGCATATGAATGTCCATATTTTCCCCAAGACTGGGGAGTTTTTCTGGTATAATTTTATTGAGTGGGTTTTGTTTTAAGCCTTTAGCTTTTTCTTCTTGCCTCTAACTATTCCAAAAATGCAGCTGTTTGTCCATTTCATGGTTTCCCAAAGGTTTTTGACAATCTCTTCATTCATGTATTACTTACTTTAGTGTCATTGTGACCAAAATACTTGACAAAAACAACCTAGATGGGGGAAGACTTACTCTGGCCCATGGTTCTAGAAGGCAGAGCACAGTGTGTCGTGGCAGTGGGAGTATGTGACAGAGCATCCTTACATAACAGTGACAAGGAAGCAGAGTGTGGACCTAGAGGCCAGACTTAACCTGCAGAGGATAACCCCTGGTCATGTACTGCAGCCATCTGGGTGTTTGCCTTCTCAGGTCCCACAGCTTCTTGACATAGGGCTTCCAGCTAGAACCTAGGTTTTCACAACAGGAGCTGCAGAGTTTCAAGCTGTAATGATTTGGGGGTTTCTGTTTTGGTTTTTTTGTTTTTGTTTTCTTGTTATTGTTCTTTTTGTTTGTTTTTGGTGTTTTTGTTTGTTTGTTGTTGTTGTTGTTTTGGTTTTTGTTTTGTTTTGTTTTGTTTTGTCTGATTAGAATGCTTTTCTTTCTTCTGTTTGAGCTGGTCTATTGATGGTGCCTGGAACCATGATCATTGCTCTTATCAAACCTTCCTTTCCAAGGCTTCTGTTTGACTCTTTTACAAACATCTCCACCTGTGTGTGGGATTCCTTGCTTACTTGTCTCCTTAATTTTATTTAACTTTATATGTCTCTCTTGAGTCTCTTTGAACTCTTCTGTAATCATTTAAAACTTTTAAATTAGGGTGATTTACACTGCAACCTTTCAACTGTTTGTTTCTGTATCTGCAGGGGAGAGTAACCATGTCCTTCTAGAAGCTTCATGTTACCTTTCCCTGGAAGCTTCTTATTTTCCCCATCTTTTTACCCTGACATTTAGATCTTCATATCTAGTTGTTTTGCTGTCTCCACTGCATTTTTAAAACTTTTTAAAAATTTTTGTGTGTACAGTGCTTTGTCTGTGTGCCATGGGCATGCAGTACCCATAGAGGCCAGAAGAGGGCATCAGTTGGCCTTGAACCACCTTGTGGGCTCTGGGAATGGAACCTGGGTCCTCTAGAAAAGCAGTCAGGGAGTGCTCTGAACCACTAAGCCATCTCTCCAGCCCCTGCGATGACCAGTCTTCTTAGTAAGCCACTTTCTCCTGGTTGTGTGTCTTATGGCTTTATTTTACATTCATTCCATTGCTAATAGCTAAACACTTGTCAAACATTCATATATCTTCTTTGGAAATTTGCCTATTTGTTTTTGTTTTATTTTGTTTTGGTTAGCTCTGGAATTCTGATCTTCAGGCAAGCTTTATTTGTTAGATTATAAATAAAATATCACCACATACCATGATGATAATGGCCTAACCTCTGAAACTGTAAACAAGACCACAATTAAATGTTTTCTTTTATAGGAACTGCTTTGGTCGTGGTGTCTATTGCAATAGAACAGTTCTCCAGCTACACAATGTTTGGTAGCAAAGCTTTTATTCTTTCTTTCTTTTCTTTTTTTACATCTAGTCCCAGTTCCCCCTCTCCCCTCTTCCTGCTTCCCCTACCTCCCCTCACCCCAGCCACCATTTTGCTCCTCAGAGAGGGTGAGGCCTCCCATAGGGAGTCAACAAAATCTGACCCATCACCACGTTGAGGCAGGACCAATAACACACACACACACACACACACACACACACACACACACACACACAAACCTAGGTAGAGCAAGATACATTGCCATAGGAAATGGGCTCCAGAAAGCCAGTTCATTCATTAGGGATAGATTTTGATCCCACTGCCAGTGGCCTACAAACTGCCCAAGCCACCCACTGTCACCAGCATTTAGGGGGTCTAGTTCTGTCCTATGCAGGTTCCCCAGTCATGAGTTCAGAGTCAGCTGTTTCTGTGGGTTTCCCCATTCTGCCCTTGACCCCTTTGCTCATATTATCACTCCCCCCTCTGTGCGACTGGACTCAGGGAGCTCCGCCCAGTGTTAAACTGTGGATCTCTGCATCTGTTTCCATCAGTTACTGGATGAAGGCTCTATGATGACAGGATGGTCATCAATCTGATTACAGGGGAAGGCCAGTTCAGACACCCGCTCCACTATTGCTTAGAGTTTTATCTGGGGTCAACCTTGTGTATTCCTGGGCATATCCCTAGAGCCAGGTTTCTTGATAATCCTATAATGGCTCCCTCTATCAAGATAATTCTTTCCTTGCTCTCCCTCTCTGTCCTTCCCGCAACTCAACCATCCTGTTCCCTCATGTTCACCTCTTCACTCCCCTTTCTTCTTCCCCATCCCCTCACCACCATCCTCCCTCTAATACTCCCGATTTACTCAGGAGATACACATATGTCTCTCTTAGGGTCCTCTTTGTTGCCTGGCTTTTCTGGGGTTGTAGACTATAGGCTGGTTATCCTTTACGTTTATGCCTAATATCCACTTACAAGATGATCACATAGGTTTTTTTTCTTTCATTTTGTTTATATGGTGGATTACATTGATGGAATTTTGTATGTTGAACCATTCTTGTATCTCTGGGATGAAGCCTACTTGATCATGGTGGATGATTTTTCTGATATGTTCCTGGATTTGGTTTGCCAGTATTTTATTTGTAAGGATGGAAAAATTTAGCCTAACTCTTCACTGACCCCAGGAAGCTAGACGTTTAAATTCCAGACCCTGTCCCCTGGCAGTAAGTAGGCAAAAGGTCACATTCTTTGCTGTTTACGACAGGGCTTTTTACCACAGCACCAGTGAGTGAGTGAACACAGGAAATGAGCTTTGTCACCCCACCCAGGAGCCCACGCAAAGGCAGACCTCTGGGGCTAAGAGCTGGCTTGGATAGTTTAAATTGATTGGTCCGCACTGGATGCTATGAGATGATTGGTTTATGATGTGCGGGCTTTGTTGTAACCCTATAAAAAGCGGTCTCAAGCCTGTACCCAGGGTCCCAGTCCTCTACCCCCATGTGAAATATGGCTGTGGACTCCAGTGCACTTGGAATATAAAAGACCTAATGCTTTTGTATCAAGACCGTTTCTTGTGAGTGATTGGGGGGGGGCACCTTTCCTGAGTGGGAGCATGAGGGCCAATGCTCTCCGGGTCTTTCATATTGAGTATTTTTGCATCAATGTTTATGAGGGAGATTGGTCTGAATTCTCTATCTTAGCTGTGTCTCTGTGTGGTTGTGTATCAGGGTAACTGCAAGCTAGCAAAAAGAGTTTGGCATATTCTTTCTGTTTCTATTGTGTGGAACAATTTGAGCACTATTGGCATTAGCTCTTCTTTGAAGTTCTGGTAGAATTCTGCGCTGAAACCATCTGTCCCTGGGCTGTTTTGGTTGGGAGACCTTTGATGACTGTTTCTATTCCCATAGGGGTTATAGGTCTGTTTAATTTGTTTATCTGGTCTTTATTAATTTTGGTATGTGGTACTTATCAAAGAAAATTGTTCATTTCCTCTAAATTTTCCAAATTTTGTGGAGTACAGGTTTTTGCAGTACAGCCTGATGATTCTCTGGATTTCCTCAGTGTCTGTTTTTATGTCCCCTTTTTCATTTCAGATTTGGATGTCCTCTCTCTGTCTTTTGGCAAGTTTAAATAAAGGTTTATCTATCTTGTTGATTTTCTTGCAGAACCAACTCTTGGTTTCATTGATTCTTTGTTTCTATTTTATTGACTTCAGCCCTCAATTTGATTATTTCCTGTCATCTACTCCTCCTGGGTGAGTTTGCTTCTTTTTGTTGTAGAGATTTCAGTTGTTCTGTTAATTCTCTAGTGCAGGATTACTCTAGCTTCTTCATGTAGGCTTTTCGTGCTATGAACTTTCCTCTCAGCACTGCTTTCATTGTATCCTGTATGTTTGGGTTTGTTGTGCTGTCATTCTCATTGAATTTTAGGAAGTTTTTAATTTCTTCTTTTATTTCTTCCTCAACCCAGTGGGAATTCAGTTGAGCATTGCTCAGTTTCAATGAGTTTATGGGCTTTCTGCAATTAGTGTTGTTGTTGACTTGTAACTTTAAGCCATAGTGATTTGATAAGATACAAGTTTATTTCAATGTTTTTGTATCTGTTGAGGTTTGCTTTGTTACTGAGTATATGATCAGTTTTAGAGAAGGTTCCATGGGTGATGGGAGATGTCATTGTGTAAATATGTTCCTTATTGGTTAATGAATAAAGCACTGTTGGCCAATAGGAAAGCAAGATAGGTGGGACTAAGAGACAAGGAGGTTTTGTGGAGAGGGAGGAGGAGTTTCAAGATGTAGGACAAACAGAGCAGAATTCTGGCCCCTCTCTCCGGTAAAATAAGACCACATGGAAATACTTAGATTAATAGAAATGGGTAAATATTTAAGACAGAGCTAGCCAATAAGAAATGCTAGAAACAGGCTAACAGCTTTCTATCTAATATAGTGTCTCAGTGTATTATTTGGGACTGGCACAGCTGTGGGACCAGACCAGCAGGGAAAACATGCTTGTAACACATGGGGTGCCAAGAAGAAAGTATATTCTTTTGTGCTTGGGTGGAATGTTCTATAGATGACTGTTAGGCCCATTTGAGTCATAACATCTGTAAATTCCTTTATTTCTCTGTTAAGTCTCTGTCTGGAAGACCTGTCCAGTGGTGAGAGTGGGATGTTGAAGTCTCTCATTATTAATGTGTGTGGCTTGATGTGTGATTAAGCTTTAGTAATGTTTCTTTTACAAATGAGGGTACCCTTATATTTGGGGCATAGATGTTCAGAATTGAGACTTCATTTTGATGATTTTTTTCCTGTGAAGACTATGAAATAGCCTTCTTTATCTCTTTTGACTAACTTTAGTTTAGAATCTATTTTGTTAGATAGTAGGATAGCTACACCAGCTTGTTTCTTAGGTCTATTCAGTTGGAAAATCTTTTCCCAACCCTTTATTCTGAAGTGATTTCTGTCTTTGTAGTTGAGGTGTGTTTTTTGTATACAGAAGAAGGATGGATTCTGCTTTTGTATCCAATCTGTTAGCCTGTGTCTTTTTATAGGTAAACTGAGTCCATTGATATTAAGGGCTAATAATGACCAGTGATTGCTAGTTCCTGTTATCTATGTTTTTGTTGGTGGTGGTATTGTGTGTGTGTTTGCCTGTGTTTTTGTGGCTGTCGATAACTTCCTTGAATTGGAGTTTTCCTTCTAGTACTTTCTGTACGTCTGGGTTTGTGGACAGGTATTGTTTGAATCTGGTTTTATCATGTAATATCTTGTTTTCTCCATCTATGGTGATTGAAAGCTTTATTGGGTATAGTACTCTGGACTGGCATCCAAGGTCTCTTAGTGTCAGCATAACACCTGACCAGGACCTTCTTGCTTCCATTGTTTCTGATGGAAGTCTAATGTAATTCTGATAGGTCTGCCTTTAAATGTTACTTGGCCTTTTCCCTTTGCAGCTCTTAATAGTCTTTCTTTATGTTGTATGTTTAGTGTATTGATTATTATTTGATTAGGGATTTTTGGGTCAGTCTATTTGGTATTCTGTACAAGCTTCTTGTACTTTCATAGGTATATCTTTCTTTAGGTTGAGAATGTTTTCTTGTATGATTTTGTTGAATATATTTTCTGTGTCTTTGAGCTGGACTTCTTTTTCTATCACTATTATTCTTAGATTCAGTCTTTTCATGGTATCTCAGATTTCTTGGGTATTTTGTGTTAAGAACTTGTTGGATTTGACATTTTCTTTGATTGATGGATCTATTTCCTCTATTGAATCTTCAATGCCTGAGATTCTCTCTTCCATCTATTATATTCTGTTGGTTATGCTTGCATCTGTAGTTCCTGATCATTTACCCAACTGTCCCATTTCCAGAGTCCCCTCAGTTTGTGTTTCTTATTGCCTCTATTTCAGTTTTCAAGTCTTGAACCATTTCCTTCACCTGTTTGATTGCTTTTTCTTGGTTTTCTTTAAGGAATTTGTTGATTTCTTCCAATTTTTGTCTGTCTTTTCCTCCATTTCTTTAAGTAAATTTTTCATCTCCTCTTTAAGGGCCTCAATCATCTTCATAGCATTATTTTTTTAAAAAGACTTATTTATTATGTATACAGTATATTGGCTGCGTGTTTGCCTGCAGGCCAGAAGAGGGCACCATAACTTATTACAGAACGGCTGTGAACCATCATCTGGTTGCTGCAGGGAGTTGAACTCCAGACCTCTGGAAGAGCAGCCCATGCTCTTAACCACTGAGCCATCTCTCCAGCCCCTCGTGGCATTATTTTTAATGTTGTTTTCTTCTACTTCATCTGTGTTGGGATATTCAGGTCTTGTTGCTGTAGAACCACTGGTTTCTGGTGGTGCTGTATTGCTCTGTGTTGCTACACTGTTGTCTAGCCATCTCTTCCTCCAATTGGTATAGGTGGAGCCTGTGCTTCAGGGCATCTGTCTCTCTTCCTGAAGTTGGTGCAGTTGGGGGCTATGGCTCCTTTGATCACTTCTCCAGCTGTTGGGGGACCCACGGCTACGGTGGTCATTCATCTATGTGCAAGTGGTCCGCAGCCCCAGTAGTTAGTGACATGGCTGGATATCTTGTACAGAGAATGACATTGGATGCTGGCTGGGACACAGGTGTTTTGTTTTGTTTTGTTTTGTTTTTTGGGATTTGTTGTTGTTGTTTTGTTTGTTTGTTTGATTGGTTTGTTTTTTGTTTTGTTTTGTTTTAGATCAGGCTAGCCTCAAACTCATTGAGATCCATCTGCCTCTGCCTCCCGAGTGCTGGGATTAAAGGTGTTTACTACCACTGCCTGGCTTCCCAGAGACACTTCTTAAGATAGTTTCTGGAAGCCACTGCTGTCAATGCTTCTGGGCTACTTGCTCAGCTACTCATCTCTCTCTCTCTTTCTCTCCCTCCCTCCCTCCCTCCCTCCCTCCCTCCCTCTCTCTCTCTCTCTCTCTCTCTCTCTCTCTCTCTCTCTCTCTCTCTCTCTCCATCCCTCCTAGCTCCCAATCCACTCACTTGGCCACTAATGGTCTCTCCTTCCCCAAAAAATTGTCAATTTGGGCCAGAGGCATACCTGCTGGACTGAAACCATTTGGGCTTGAATATTACTTCCATGGAAGATTAAAAGTTGTTCATTTACTTTTGAGTCAGATATGACATTGGTTGGGTAAGCTATTTCACTATCATGTTGTTTGTGTGTCTTTTAAGGGCTTGGCTCATTTCATATATTAATAAGTATTGTAGGTATATTACTACATTCACTTAATATCTTCAACACCAGTGTCCCTTCCGGCCCATATTGTGACCATCTGAGTTCTTCACTGCTTAGCACAGCTATCCATTCGTTTGGCGTATCCTCCAGGTAGCTTTATTGACTCTGCTACACAAGTGTCAGTATCATGATGTCTGCTCTAGCTCTTGAAAGTTCATTTCTTCTACTCATTTTAGGCTTAATTTTCTCTTCTTTTTTAAATTGAGTTTTTAAAAATGTTTCTTCTCAAAACACAACAAAGAAACAAACAAAAAAGCTGGGCACAGTAGTGCATGTCTTTCGTGCCAGAGGCAGTCAACATAGTGAGTTCCAGGAAGCCAGAGCTAAGTAAAGAGACCTTGTCTCAAGAAAGCAAAAATAAAATATCCCCCAATATACTTTTTCTTGTTTACTTCTTTGAACAAGGGGGTTGGTGGGAATGTGAAATGGAGAAAAGGCAATCACAATAAAAACCTGCTTTATGTTTTCCTGATCTCTTCTATTTACTAACCCGTGAAGTTGGGACTTGGAGGGTTTGATTCTTTGTTTTTTAAGCATCTCCCCATTTCACAGGGATTCAAACTAGGGCTAACACTCAGAGGAAAAGCAAACACTTTGTCACATACTGTGACCCACCAGTCTGCCACAGTGGTACCTCCACACACCTTTCTTCTATTGTTGGACACGTACAGGATGCTGCACACAGACAGAAAAGAAACTGATCCCATCTGTGATACAGGAAACTTCTCCTTGGGAGTTCTTTCCATCAAGCCACACAGGGTTATATCTTATCTCATAAGGCTTCATTTCCCTTTAATAATCTCTAGTGCTGGGCATGATTGTGTCATGCAAATGAAATGGTCTGACAGTAGGGATGGCATGGCATTCTCACCTTCTCCGGTTCATCACTCATGATACCAATAAAGGTGAAAGTCTAGATCCCTTGCTGGATAAAGCATTCTGGGTTCCTCAGGACATAGAGCGTTCTCTCTCAGGAGCCATGATTTCCCCAATGCTGGCCTTCATTGTCTGTGGGTTGCTAACTCGGGTGACTAAAGGTAATGGGACCTTATAAATTTGGGGTGATGGAGTTAGGATGAGTTGTTACACAGAGCCTACACACCACTGCCTTGGTGTTCTCAGTGGTGGGGGGAGCATCATGCAGGGAGAAGTTTGGATCACTGAAAATCAGGAGAAAAGGTCTTTCTTTTTCTGGGAGCCTTTGCCCTTACTCTCTGATATTCTTCAGTCACGGCATCCTCTCCAGAAGGCAAGAATCTGCTGCACTGTCTGATATTGGAGGTCTTTCTGTACTGGTGCCAGCTGGACCTTCCTCCACTTGTGCAGCTGCTCTGTGACTATGTCCTAAAGTCAGAGCCGTCCCTCCATCCTTAGTCCTCAGAACACCAGCAGGGGGGAGATGCTCGCCTCACTGTCTCAGTCACATTAAACAAGCTCATGCTGTATATCCTACAAGAGACATTAAGTTTGTGGTCCATAAAAGGGTAAAGATGTGGTGGGAAAACACCTGGCTGATGAGAAGCCTCTGATTTCAGGTCAATATAAAGCACTTATCCCCTTTCTAAAACCATTGGTGCTTTTGTTTTTCTATTTTGGGAAATGTTTGCCATTGGTTTATACATAAAACGTCAACACAGTTAGTTTAAGTGAAAGGAACATACTCAACAACCTAGAAAGCCTAGCTCAGTCTTCCCTATCAGGATCAATCACTGCCACTAATTTTCTGAATGCTCTAGTACATATGAACCTGTTTATATGCTTATCCCTAGCAGCCTCTTAAAAGTCAGCTATAAATGAACCATGTGGACTGTTCTGCAAATGTATGAGCAGCGCGCCTTAGGGGCTTTTTTTAAAGACAAAATCTTAAATGTTTTAACAAGGCTGGCTTCAAACTTTCTGTCTTTCTGTGTTAGGAAGACTCGGTCTTGGGGTGGCAGGCATGAGCCACCCTGCCCAGATAAGACTTCTTATTAATACATAGCCCTGCTTCATTATATTTAAGTGAAAGATAAACTTTGAGAAAAGTGGGATTTCTTCACTTTATCTAATTGCTTCACTATAGCTAGGACACAGCTCCTTATCACCAGCAATTCTCCAAGGAAAACTTATAAACAAATGTGTGCTTTTTCCATCTGTGAGGGAGGGGGAGAGTGGGGGGGAAGAGAATGAGAGGGAGGAGAGAGAGCTATCAAAGACATCTTTTTTCACTGTCACCTATATGTTAGCTTTATAGTCACTTGTCTGGGTATTTTCTATCATAACCTCTGATCTGCTAAATAAAATGCTGTCTCCGAGGGTGTGAATTCAGGTGCTGTAGTTGTGAGTCTACACTCCACTAGATTTCTGAACCCTTGACGATTGATTTTTTTAAAGAGCCTCCATGGACTAAGAAAGCAGACTCATTAAATTTGGAGATGTAACAATTTGGTTACAAAGATTCTTTTCCCACCTCCATAAATGAAATGGCTGGCCTGTGCATATTACATCTTACTCACTGTGGATGTAGCAAGTGAGTCAAAGGGTTCATGGCTATGCTCATTTTCTGACTGTGGAGTCAGGGCCAAAACCACAGAAACTTCTGAAATTGTTAGAAAGCAAAAGTAAATGCTTCCCCATTATTCTCTTTTGGTTTTGTTGTCATCAACAGATGTCCAGCCCACTTACAGATTTCCTATGGCATCATCAGTATTTTCCCCTACCAAGTACTTTTTGAAAATGGTGTTTTCAATGAGAACATATTTCAATAAATAAATGCAGTGTAAATTATTTGTCCAAATTATCATTGCATGATGCACTTATGCTGTTAGTATAAGATAGCAAAAATAAGCTTTCTTATATAGCCATAACATTTAACATTAAAAAAAATTGTTCCTATGTGCTTAATAAATATATTTACAAATGCTATACATGGAAGATTATATTAGAATATTTGATTTTCATTTATGTTGTTGCATAAGGATGCATCAAATTTCAAATATGATTTATTATTTTTATATTTAAATTAGAAACAATCTTATTTTACATATCAATCCCAGTTCCCTCTCCCACCCATCCTCCCATGCCCCTCCAACCCCCGTTCCACCCCCCATTCACTCCCCAGAGAGGGTGAAGCCTTCCATAAGGGATTATCAAATTCTGTCAAGTCATTTGGTGTAGGGCCCAAGCCCTCCCCTGTGTCTCTAGGCCAATGGCGTATCCCTCCATAGGGAGTGGGTTTCTGGAGTCCGTGCACTAGGGATACATCCTAGTTCCACTGCCAGAGGTCCCATAGACTGCCCAGAGGCCTGGTTTGATCCTGTGTTGGTTCCCCTGCTGTTAGACTGGGGTCCATGAGTTCCCACTTGTTCAGGTCAGCTGTTTTTACGGGTTTTCCCATCATGGTCTTGACCCCTTTGTTCATCACTCTTCGGTCTCTGAAACTGGATTCCAGGAGTTTAGCTCAGTGCTTAGCTGTGGATCTCTGCTTCTGCTTCCATCAGCTACTGAATGAAGGCTCTAGAACGGCACTTAAGGTAGTCATCAATCTCATTATAGGGGAAGGGCGTTTAAAGTAGCCTCTCCACTGCTGCTTAGATTCCTAGTTGGGGTCATCCTTGTGTATCTCTGTATAATTCCCTAGTGCCAGATTTCTCTTTAAACCTATAATGACTCCCTCTGTTGATGTGTCTCTTTTCTTGCTTTCCTCTGTTCATCTCTCCATTCAATCTTCCTGATCCCTCATGTTCTCCTCCCCTCCTCTTCTCCCCTCCTCTTTCTCGTACCTCTTTCTCCCCTCCCCCTATGCTCCCAATTTGTTCAGGGGCGCTTGTCCCTTTACCCTTCACCAGGGGACCATGTGTATCTCTATGGTCCTTCTTGTTTCCTAGCTTATGATGTTTTTTAATGTTTTCTATACATGATCTATGCCTACCCTTTTGTTCTGGGGGGTTGGATCCATAGCTTTTATTTTTGTTTGTCCTTTTAGACTCTGTCTTGAAATTTAATCTCCAAACTTCATTCTGTGTTTTAGGTAATATAACATTTGATGTTTGATGAAACACATTTTTACTAAGACAAGCTGTCCAACAGAAGGCTGCTACCAACCAGGCTTTTGAAGTATCATTTGCATTCTCTAATATTTGGATTTTGAGATCTTGAGGGTAATGATCCTGTGTCCTGATAACATAGTACATCCAAACCCTAGAAAAATAGCCATTGCTACTCTAAAGAGAAATCTACTATGATATAGAGTTCATTGCTTTAGCTAAATTCTTGGAATTACTTTTAATGTTTCTGTTCCTGGGTTGCTCACATCTTTCAGGATTCAACTGCTCTCACTAGCTCCGCTCTGGGCATTCTGACTCAGGTCTCCATCCTCTCTCCCTTATGTCAATGCCTGTCTTCCTGCTGTGTCCCTTCCGTGTCCTACCTCCATAGTCTCTAGTCAAAATGGCATAGTGAGTGAGCTGCTGACATTGGTTAATCCTGTATATCATGAAAGCACATCATGATATGCTTTTTACAATCTGGCCCTAAGACCTTCTCACTTCTAGTATGGTCCTTGTTTGGCCACTGCAGCCACATCGGACCTAGTTATCTCCCTCAAACACACATGCCCTGTACCCTCAGTACTTGTCCAACACATTAGTGTGGGTGATTCCTTTACCTTCTTCAAGTTGCCTGGTTTCACCTCATCACACACACTCGTGATAGTTCCTGTTTGCTAAGCGGTGTCTTTCCTTGGATGTTCAATCATCCTATGTATGCCTTCCTCTTTGCAAACCATTTCTCATCTTCTCATATGCAAGGCCCTAGGCCAGAATCTAAACTCCACTGTGATTTTAGTTTTTAGGAACCACAGCAGGGGCTCAAAACTTTGAAGATTGTCTGTCTATAGCTGAAACCTTAAGAAGAGAAAGTTAAAAAAATATTCATTGTATCACAACATTAATCCTTGGAGACATTTGACCATCTCCTCAGCCCTTTTCTCTCTAGCTGAGGAAGTAAGTGTGTCTTCGCCTAAGAGCTTACTTACTCCCTCTTTTTAATAGTGATACTTTTAAAATATATGTTTTATTGAATACTAATACTGCCATTGATTTATGCCTCAAAAACCAATATGATAATGTAAGTGAAACAGACAGACATGTTCTGAATGTTCCAGTACACATGGTAAATTTACACAATTATAACTTTTAGATTTTTAATGTTCTTCATTTCTATGAAATGGCTCAGCCTGTGCTCTAATACTCTATTCATGTGCTGATGCATCAAGTGAGCTAAAGAACTGATAACCATACTCATTTCTGACTGTAACATCATAGTAAAAAAATATAAGAACATTTTTGAAATTGTTAGAAAGTAAAAACTTTCTTCCTTTGCTCTCCCTCGGTTTCCCAAGCATCTGCATAAAAATGTATACTGCACTCAAAAAATTCCTATGACATCGTCAGTGCTCACCCACTTAAATACTTTTTTAAAACTGTATTTTTGAGAATTTATAACATTGCACTAAATAGATTCATAGCCAAGGATGACCTTGAATTTCCTAGTCTCCTGTTTCCTCCAGAATGCTGGGATTCCAATGTTCAGCACAGTGTGCAGGTGTATGCCATAATGAAGATTGATTGGCAGCACTAGACTAAGTGAGTTACAGACTCAGTCTCTATCTGGTCTCTTGACACTGAGAGTAGGCAGAACTTTTTCTCTCATATTACTCCATGGCTTTAACTTTCGCTATTAGCGATAAGCATTGATCCTAACATTCATATCTTCAGCTGAAAACTCTCTTCTGAGACACCACTGCCTTCTTGACACCCTGGGTTTGTCATGTCATGTTCCCCAAAGCAAATGCTAGGCCCCACCATTTCTTCTTCTCCTCAGCTATTCTTTGTTCTTCTGTGAATGGCACATGTCTCCAGCCACCTTCGAAGTTCAGAAATCCAGAAGTTTGATTTCTCCATGTGTTGTTTCTTTTGCCTTGTCCAAACCACCTATCTACCAGTAGGTTGACCCAGAAGAACCTCTAGAACATCTGCATAACCCACTCTTTCCTGTCTGTCAATGAAGCTCCCAGAACTAACTAACATAGAACAGAGCTCTCATTATGTTCTCTCTCTCATATTGAGCTCTCATTATGTTCTGAACAAACTAACAACACTTAATTTGTAAAGGGAGTGTGGGCCTGTCACTGCTACCTCACATTTTTTCCTACTCCAGACTTTGCACATCGTGGTTCGGACCTGGTGCCATACCTGAAGCCTTGCACATACACCCAGCAACTTCTTCCACTCAGACTAAGCATCACTGCTTCTTTTCTGAACTCCTTTCTTTCTCTGAACCTTTCCTGCTCACTTCCATCTTTCTTAAGAGTCTAGGTGACTCACACCTTTGATCCCAACACTTGAGAAGCAGATCTGGTCTACAGAGTGAGTTCCAGAACAGCCAGGACTACACAGAGAAACCCTGTCTTGATTAAAACCAAAACAAACAAACAAAAAAGTAAGAGTCTAGATTTACATAACAGCTCCAAATGTGACTCTCTCTCTCTCTCTCTTTCTCTCTCCCTTCCCCCACCTTCCCTCCCTCCCTCTCTCTCCCCTCAGGCATGCACCACCATGTCTAGCTTCCACTACTGTGTTTTGAGGGCAAAATTACGATTTTAATATGTTTTGTGTTTCTCCTGTGTCTCTTTTAATGGCTTTTAGGGCAGGGATAAATTTTTAATTGAATGAAAGTTATGTTTATGCTAGAATTAAAAAATTTTACTTCCTTTGTGTTCCCTGAAGCTGCCTGGTATCGACCAATAAAATGCTGGAAGAATGAGGTAGGGTATTGTAGAATCCGCTGCCTAGATAACGAAAGGTACATATACCTGTGTAGGAACAAAGCATCGTGCTGTATTCGCCGAGAACTAGCAGGAGAAAAGTATCCACAACCTCGACCTTCTGTGGCCCTCCCAGAGCCTGTAACATTCCCTGACAACTCTGTTTCTGTCTCACTGGGGACGAGACTTAATGACGAAGTAAATTTTAAAGAAATTACTGCTGTTACTGTGAAGTCAACACCTGCTGCTGTGAAGTCAACACCTGCTCCTCTGAAGTCAACACCTGCTCCTCTGAAGTCAACACCTGCTCCTCTGAAGTCAACACCTGCTCCTCTGATGTCAACACCTGCTCCTCTGAAGTCAACACCTACTGCTAAGAAATCAACATATTTGAAGACTGTTGCTGTCATGACCACACCCAATCCCACTATGAAGACATCCTATTCTGGGTCTCTTATTGCAAAGACAACATATCCTAATTCTGGTACTATGAAGACAACCCATTCTGAGACCCCTGGACCATCCATTCTCATACCTAATACTACAGTTCCATAATTTGTCTCCTTTTGTGTCTGGGATAGCTATAAACACTGCCCAGAATGATAACCAGGAGCTAATGCAAACAATCTTGGCTTATGTCAGAAACTGAGTAATAATGGGTATGAACATAAATGCTATAGCCAGGATACAAGCCAAGTGTTTCTTAGATAATTCTCTTTAGTAGGCTCACATTCCTTACCTATATGCTCTTTTGATTTGTTAAAATATATGGGCTAGTTTCAGTCTCAAGGTAACATTGGTGCACCCAGGTGTTTTGTTATTATTTTAATTGTGCATATTTATGGGGTATCATACAATGATCCCATACATGTATATACTGTGTAATATGGAATTTAAATCAGGGTAGTTAACATTTCCATCTTTTTAGGTGTATCTTTAAATGTTTGTGCAACACATCATTGCACCTGAGACACAGTGTGATATCTCAGGACACAAATACAGTTTGTGTTGATAAAATTAGGATAGTTCATAGTTCCTCCTACTTATGATTGCTTTATTTGGAAACTTTGAGCTCTTGTCTTACTAATTAATAAAATACAGACTAGGTTGCCATGCTTATAATCAACACACTGACCTATGGAACGCTTCTATGTAACTGTGTTTGGGTACCCATTAGCCAGCCTCCCTTGATCTCCCTAGTGGCCTTCTACTCCAGGTACCATCTTCTGTGAATAATGCAGCAATAAACATAGGCATGCCGGGATCATTTCACACATACCACATCTGGCTTTACAGGGCTTCTGGCAAAATTAACTTGCTTCTTATGCTACCCACTAAGCCAACCCTACTTTTTAAAATATAATATCTATTCTGACTGGAGTCAGTTTTACAAGGATACCATTCATTGCCTCATCAAAGCCTGGTTCTTGGCCTTGCTTCACATCTATGCCCCACCTCACAATAAACACCATACTCAGTTATTTTCCAGGATGTCCATGGATTTTTAAAAATGTACACATACATGCCATGTGTGTGGAATGCCCTCAGTCATCAGATCAGGCCATCAGCTCTCATGGAACTATCCCTATAGGAGGTTTGAGCTGCCCACATGGTCGCTGGGAACTGACCTCAAGTCCTTTGCAAGAGCAGCAAGTGCTCTTAACCACTGAGTCATCTCTTTAACCCCCCACTTGCCCTTGATTTTTAACCTTAGAAGACTTCTTATATATCAGAAGATACAGTTATTTTCAATTTATGAATGAAGCAATTAATCACTTATTTTCTGTCTTACATTCATGGCAGTGTCATTTTGTCTCCCTCTAATCTCCCCCAACTGCAGGAGATCCGATCTTTCTCCTGTCACTGTTCACAATTACGTTAACGTTGTGTCTCACCTTGTCCTTTATATTTGATTGTTTTCTTTTCTTGAAACAAAACATCCTAATAATGCTTACAGGTAAACTTTGTGGCTGAAATTTTGTTATTTCTATATGCCTACAGACATTATTCTCCTTCACATTTAATTGAGGGGGTGATATACCATATCCAGCCTCATAAATGAGACAGAAATAATACAGGCTAGCCCTCAGGAATGTCAGTACAGGTTAGCTCTTAAAAACATCTCCTGGCCACTGGGCTTCTTTTCTTTATTTGTCCCTCACTGAGTTATCTATAACTTGACCCTGAGAGTGAAATTTTGCTTCTCTATGAGGATTGAAATCATACAGAGTCATAGGGAGAGGTGAGACCTAAGTTCTCCTAGAACAACCCTGAATTTTTGTTTAGTCACCGAAAAGAAGAACTTCCTTCCATGACATTTTTTTTCCTTGAATGTGAGGTTTTTACATCCAAAAGTTTCAGACAACCTGAACAATGAAGGTAATGTCCAACCAAAACAATTGGCTGTTGTGTGGGTGCACATCAGGAAACTAAAAGCAGTGACCCAAGTACAATATGCACAAACCCTGGCCACTAGTAGACTTTTTTTCTAAAAAAAAAATCATTTATCCATATTTTAACTGACAAATTATAATTGTATGCATTTATGGGGTGCTTTATTTAACCTTTCAAAATTGCTTTATCTCCACCAGATTATAAAGATAAAAGGAAGTATAATGGCTAGCTTTAGGCAGTCCATTAAGAAGATAAAGACAGAGGTCACAAATGGAGAGTTAAAGTTAAAATTCATAGGTGCAGTCAGACCTGGAGGCCGGGAGAGGGTCATCTATCTATCTGGTGGAGGTTCTCATGTACAGGTGTCCATGTGGCCCACTTCCCAGATGAGCATGGTAGCACATGTCAGCAGTACTGCCATTCAGGATGCAGAGGCAGGGAGATCAGGAGTTCAAGAACAGTCTGACATAAGATTCTATGAACCAAACAGAAACACAGAAATATAGGGCTTTGGCTTCATTCCTCATGTTCTGTGCTATTTGTTTGAGTTGTTGTTCTATTGCTGTGAAAAGACATCATGACCAAGGCAGCTTATAAAAGGAGTCATTAAATTGGGTATCTGCTTACAGTTTTGGAAAGTGAGTCCATGATCATCGTGGTGGTGACTGTGGAAGTAGGTAGGGAGCAGTAGCTGAGAGCTTATATCTGATCCACAAGATAGAGGCACAGAGAGAGCAGGACTGGGCCTGGCATGGATCCTTTGAAACCCACGCCCAGTGACACACCTCCTCCAACAAGACACACCTCCTAATCCTTCCTTAACAGTCTACCTACTGGGAGTCAAGCATTCAAATATATGAGCCTAAGGGGGCCATTCTCATTCAAATCACCAAACTGTGTTTCCTTTTATCTCAGCCTTTTTCAGACTCCCATAGCTTAAGTTTTCCGGAATGCAATCCTCTGCCATTCCCTAAAAGTCCTTCATTGCCCTGAGGCTCTGCATTGCTCATTGCAGGTTGGCAGCTTTATGCATGCGGCCTACTGATTATTCACACAAATAGGATGCATCAAATGCCATGGAGAGAAGGAAAGTGAGTGTTAGGATGGTTCCAATTGGTCTTTGGAAACAAGGACTAGTATAAGTCAGACTGGCCTACAAATGGTTAAGTCATCAGAATGACCTTGAACTTCTGACAGTCCCACCTCCACGTTCCAGAGACCTGTTGGGACTACAGGCACAGGCCATCACTCATGAGATGTGTGTAATGGTGGGAATCCCTTTCAGGATTTCCTGAGTACTAAGTAAGCATTCTATCAAATGAGCTGCACCTCCAGCCCCTCACCCCAAGGTATTTTGAGGCCATGAGTTTTTCAGCTTCATCCTTACTGATCAGAAATCTCTTTGCCCTTTTCTTTGCCACACACAAAGTTTCTCAAGACCTTAAAACTGGTGATCAGGTTAATGGATGAGGACATCAGAGGGTGAGCATCCAGGTTCTCAGGTTCTGACCATTAAGTCAAAACTGCTACACAGAGGAAAGTCTGTCCTTAACCTCTGCTGCCAGAAGCTTCTTTTAGAAATTCAGAATTTTATTTGAATTCACAACTCATTTGTCCCCATGGTCCCATTGCTTTCCATGTCAACTCTGTCCCCTCTAATCTGAGCCTCCTACATCATAGTCACACACACACACACACACACACACACACACACACACACACACACACACACACTGAGAAATGTCTGACCAGATAGATGCTCTGATGCAAAGAGCAGGACCCGACCAGCGGCGGGGAAAAACCTTCTCATAACAGACATCTGCCCTTGTTACATCCAGTTTTCCCACCAACCTGATCCCACAGCTGTGTCAACCCCAAATAACACACAGAGAAGCTGTATTAGATATAAAACTGTTAGCCAGTTACTATCATTTCTTATTGGCTAGCTCTGTCTTAAATATTAACTCATTTCTATCAATCTAAGTGTTTCCACATGGAAACACTGGAGAGAGGGTCCAGACCTCTTCCTCTCAAGTCCCTACATCTTGAATCTCCTCTACTACATCTCCCAGAATCCTCCTTGTCACCTAGTCCCACCTATCTTGCCTTCCTATTTACCAACAGTGCTTTTATTAATTAACCAATAAGAGAAACATATTTACAGAATGACATCTTCCATCATCTCCTCTTTTCTGTCTAAATAAAAAGGAGTGTTTTAACTTTAACATAGTAAAATTACATATAACAAAGCAGTTACTAAGCAAGAACTACAATTACAATATTTAGTTCATTAATATTATATAGAATTAAAGAAAATATTCTATCATCTATCCTATCTTCGTGAGTCTAAAGTCTTATATGTAATTTATCTTTAATTCTAACTAAAGAAAACTATAAGCATAATTATCTGTCTTCAACTCCATCAAAGACCACAGAAGGATAATATATAAACTCCAGAAATGACAGAGACATCTTGCTACCTGGTCAGTCACCCAAAGTTCTTCTGTAATGTTCCATCTTCAACCTATAGGCCATAGTGTATCTAGCAGACTCCTCAGCAAAGCAGGAAACTTTAAACTGTCCACCTGTACTGACAGTTTGTCAGTCACTTTTCTCTGTGTCCTGCAGAAACTTGCCAAGTCAGGGTAAGACAGCCTTTTTACCTCCCTGCTTTTGTTGTGGTCTGTCAGATACTCTAGGCCTTAGCCAAAACTGAGACTTTGGGTGACTGTCCAGGTAGCCTGCTGTTTCTGTCCACACTGCACTGTCTGGAAGCTGCCCATCCACACTTCCTGCCTATTCTAGTATTGTTATCTTCCTTCTCAGGTCTTTGATGAGGTTGAAGATTAGACTATCACAATTATTATCCTCTCTTCCTAGATAGAAATGTTAGGTACTAGACTTAAGCTTCCCAGCTTAGGACAACTCTACTGTAAATCTCTGTTATGCCTTCACCCTAGGATTAGATATGTAAGTCTTAAGTTTGTATGTTCTTGATTTTCCTTTTCTTAGAGCATACTTGATATTCACTGTCTTTGTATATAGTTTTGTGTTGGGCCTAAATCTTTTCTTTAGACTAAAAGGGCAAGTGTAATAAGATAGTCACCTGTCACACTGACCACGCCCATCAGGGGTGGATGTGATGTGGAAGAACTAGGTCTGGGGTAGGGACCCCGGAGCATTCTCTTGCTTCCTGGACAGAGACAGAGAGCATCCAGAGGCATCCTTGGGACCAGGAACCTGCTGGTGTTCATCTGTCTCTGTTGTAAGTTATTTCTCCCTGAATAAACATCTATTCAGCCTATCTGTTTTCCCTGATCCTTATTTTCCCACGATTTGCCCTTTTGATTTCTCAGTGTCCAGGTAACATTCCACTATCATTACCAACAGAGATGAAGTTGCCTCTGGGTCACATGCACAGGGCTAGTAACTTTCAAGGGAGATACAGGGAAATAAACTGACTGACTCGAGCCTCCTTGGCTCTAGGTATATCCAGGAACTCCAGATAACTTTAGTCAGATCTATCATGAAGTGATTCATGAGTCATAGTGCTCCCGAGTGACGGGGTCCAGCTTCTACATCAGCTGACTCAGACTGGACAGCTGTGGAGAGACCATTGTCAAGGAAGTTGACCTAGGTGAACTGGGTGCATTGCTTCAGAGCAGGCAGGAGGGCACTGAGCTGAGAGTCCCCATCTTAATGAGTGGCTGTCATTCTTCCTGAGGGACTGCAGAGCAGCCAAGTACAAGTAAATTAAGTATTACCACATTACCGGGTTCATGTGCTAATGCAGCAGGTGCAGTGAGGAAGATGGAGAGTCTGATGGGAAAAGCTTGCAGTGAGTGATGGTGAGGGTCTCCAAGGGGTCTGCAGGCACCTGAGCAATGTTCTCAAGTGGTGTTTGAGAAAGCAGAGACTCTTCATGTAGAGATGCTGAAGGCAGCTGAGTCTGGAGAACTGGGAAATGAACCTGGCCATGCTCTTCTTTATCTCTGGAGAAGCATCTTCCACACTGAGGAAGGGAGTTCAGAAAGATTCCTCATCTCACACAGATAAGGTATAAACCAAAACAGAATTCCCAGATGCAACCAAATATTCAGTTCCAGCTCCAGGATACAGTCTTGATCTAAAATTGTCCAGATGTGAATAATAGTGTAGACGGACAGTGCGCACATCTGCACCTTCCCACAGCACAGCTGTACAGAATCTTTTTCTCTGCTTGGCCCACTTCAACAGTTTTTGTTTTGTTTTGTTTATGTTCATTCAGATTTTGACCACTTTAGGTCAAAATCAGCCAATGCTTTCAAGGATTGCTTCACCCTAGATACTGAATAGCCCTCCCCTATTTGCTTCTGACAAATGATCTCTGGTGAGCAGTCACCATCTTCAGCTCCCGTCCACACATCCACCCACATGGAGCACTTGGAGTCCATCCACCCACATGGAGCACTTGGAGTTTCCAGCTCCTTGGCAAACTTTTTGGACAGTCAACGCCTCCAGTCCATCCATCACAGCCTGCAAAGTTCCCAGGTTGGGGGGCTGTGGTTTGAATAAGAATGGCACCCATTGGCTCATATATTTGAAGGCCCGGTCATCAGGGAGTAGCACTGTTTGAGAAAGATTAGGAGGTGTGGTTCTGTTGGAATAGATGTGGCCTTGTTGGAGGATGTGTGTCACTGGGGGTGGGATTTGAGATTTCAAAAGCCCACACCATACCCAGTGTCTCTCTCTGCCTTCAGACCAGGAAGCAGATCTCAGCTACAGCTACAGTGTCATGCTCCTCACCATGAGGACAATGGACTAAGCTTCTGAAACCAAGTCTCCAATTAAATACTTTCTTCCATAAGAGTTGCATTGGCCATGGGGGTCTCTTCACAGCAATAGATCACTAACTAAGACAGGAATCTTCACAGGGAAGCAGGAGAAAGGCCAGGGTGATACCATTGTCCTTCAGATGTTAATTTGTCTACCGGCAAAGGCTTCTTTGAACAGTACTGGAAAATCCTCTGTGGGCAGGTCCTCCTGAGCTGAGATGGCCAAGCCACATCCCTCAGCAGCACCTGTCTTGCCAGCTCCAGGAGTGTGGATGAGACCTGGGTGCTCATCCTGATGGATCTGCAAGGGGAGGAATCCCGGGGAAGCATGGTGACTGGGTTCCCATCCCAGCAGGGCCAGGCAGAGAGTCCAGGCTCCAGGACTCTGAATCTCTTCCCAGTTTCAATATATTAATACCACATGTGTTGTTACGAGCACTTTCCCGCCAGCCTGGTCTCACAGCCACATCAGCCCCAAATAACAGAGAGACACTATATTAATTATGAAAATGTTCTCTGATTACTAGCACTTCTTATCGGCTAGCTCTGCCTAAATTAGTAACCCATAATTACTAATATATGTATTTCTACATGGTCTTACCAGAAACACTCATGCTTCCTCTTCCCCAGGTCACATCTCAACCCCATCCTACATTTCCCAGAATCCTCTATTTCTCTTAGTCCCACTTATCTTGCTTCCCTATTGGCCAACAGTGCTTTATTCATTAACCAATAAGAAAAATATATTTACAGAGTGGCATCTCCCATCAATGTATGAGTAAATCAAGCTAATCAACAGACCAGTGATCTTGATGGCCTACTACATTCTTCTGACTTAGTAGGTCAAATGATCTCCAATAGCTAGAGGAATAATAGAGGACTCACATCATATTCTCGTAAAAACAAATAAATTCAATAACGTTGGAAGATCCACATTAAGTCCCATTATAATCAAACTGTCAAGGGATGGAGACTGAGATGCTTGAAGAAGCAAAAGAAACCACTTGGTCTGTGTTGATTAGGGTTAGAACTGGTTTCCCACTAAAATCCAGAGGTCAGGTGTGTGTGTGTGTGTGTGTGTGTGTGTGTGTGTGTGTGTGTGTGTGCACGCGCCTGTGTGTGCTAAAAGGCAAAATCTGTCAACTAAGAATTTTGTATCTGACAAAAGCAGTTTTCGAAATTAAATGAAAATGACAGAGAGAGAGAGAGAGAAAGAGAGAGAGAGAGAGAGAGAGAGAGAGAGAGAGAGAGAGAGAGAGAGAGAGAACATCAGTGGCTGAGCAGAAGGCCTGGAAGCTGGGGGAAAGAGAGGACAATACTCAACTCCTGGATAAACAAAAAATCCAGGATAACCCAAACAATCCTGTACAATAAAAGAACTTCTGGAGACATCACCATACCTGGTTTCAAACTATACTATGGAGGTACAGTAATGAAAACAGCTTGATAGTGGCATAAAAACAGATGAGTGGTCCAATGGAATCGAATCAAAGACCCTGATATCACTCCACACACCTCTGAACACCTGATTTTTGACAAAGAAGCTAAAATTATACAATGGAAAAAAGCATCTTCAACAAATGGTGCAGGAGTAACTGGATGCTGGTGTGTAGAAGACTGCAGATAGATCCATAGCTATCGCCATGCACAAGACTTAAGTCCAAGTGGATCAAAGACCTCAACTTAAACCCAACCACACTGAACATCACAGAAAAGATGTGGAAAGTACCCTTGAATGCATTAGCACAGGAGACTGCTTCCTAAATAGAACACAAGTAGCACAGACACTGAGAGCAACAATTAATAAATGGGACTTTTTAAAACTGAGAAGTTTCTGTAAAGCAAAGGACACAGTCAACAAGACAAAATGGCAGCCTACAAAATGGGAAAAAAATCATTACCAACCCCACATCTGACAGAGGGCTGACCTCCAAAATATACAAAGAACTCAGGAAACTAGATATCAAACTACCAAATAATCCAATTAAAAGTCAGGTTCAGATTTAAAAAGAGAACTCTCAACAGAAGAATCCCAAATGGCTGAAAGGCACTTAAGGAAATGCTCAACACCCTTAGTCATCAGGAAAATGCAAATCAAAACAACTGAGATACCATCTTACACCTGTCAGAATGGCCAAGATCAAAAGCTCTGATAACAACTTATGCTGGAGGATGTGGAGTAAGAAGAACACTCCTCCATTTCTGATGGGAGTACAAACAAGTACAGCTGTTTTGAAAATCAGTATGGTGGTTTCTCAGAAAATTGAGAATCAATCTACCACAAGACCCAGCAATAGCATACACCCAAAGGATGTATACTCACACTACAAAGACATTTGCTCAACTATGTTCATAGCAGTATTATTCATAATAGCCAGGACCTGGAACCAATCTAGATGCCCCTCAAAGAATGGATAAAGAAAATGTGGTACATTTACACAATGGAGTACTACTCGAGATTAAAAACAAACAAACAAACAAACAAACAAACAAACAAAAACCAATGACCTCTTTAATTTGGAGGCAAATGGATAGAATTGGAAAAAGCCATCCTGAGTAAGGTAACCCAGACCCAGAAAGACAAATATAATATGTACTCACTCATAAATGAGTATTAGACATAAAGCAAAGGACAACCAGACTACAGACCACAACCCCAGAGAAGTAGGCAACAAAGAGGACCCTAAGAGAGACATATATGGATCTGCCTAGGCAGGGGAAAAAGACAACTCTTGAGTAAATTGGAAGTGTGGAGGGCAGTGGGGAGGGTGGGAGAAGGGAGGGGAGGAGGAAAGGGGAGTGGGAAAAACATTTATATCTCAACAAAGAAGTGGCCAAGAAAAAGAAAATAACATTGTTCCCAAAAGCAGAGAAACTGAGGGAATCATTACTAACCAATCCACCATCCAAGCAATGCTAAAGGGTGTCCTTCAGACAGAAGAGGGCACCTAGAGAATAACTCAAAGTCATTTGAAGTTGCCCAAAGTACAATGGCTTAATGTGGCTTAGGCTGGAAGTTCCTCTTTCGCCTATTTTATTTAAGATATGAGGTATAGCATAATAATTATGGGTTTGTGCTATTGAGTACGTGATATATAAGAATGTAAGCTGTGAAAATAACTAGAGGGGAGGGGAGGAGATGTGTAGGAGGAAGGGGTGTACTATTGTGTCTACTCTTAAGCTAGATCGGCATCTACTTAGCTGGATGGCTTTAAATTTGAGAATTAATTATATTTTCCAGGAAATATAATTACAATGCAAAATATTACTTAACTTAAAGCAAGCTATTTCTTCTTAGCCACTTCCAAGGCTCTCTAGTTGTCTCTGTCTTTGATGATGTGCTTATCACAGTTAGATATAAACCATTTCACTTATTGTGTTTAGACTTTGTTGAGCTTGGATATGAAGGTTAGTGTGCTTTTACAAGATTTGTGAAGTGTTTGGCCATCTGTTCTTCCAATATCCTTCATCAGTTCTTTCTGCTTAGTTTTCCTTCTCCTGTCTTACAGAACTTACATAACACATGTTTCAGTTTACGTAAAACTTCTCCAGCTAGTCTCTTGGGTTGTATTTATTTTAGTTTTTTATTCTTTTCCTTTCTGGTCTCTTTCAAGAGAGGGTTTCTCTGTGTAGCCCTGGCTGGCCTTGAATTCAGAGATTCACCTGTCTCTGCTCTTGAGTACTGGGATTAAAGGCATGTGCCATCACCGCCCAACATATTCTTCCTGTTTCATAAATGCTAGTGTGTAATATAGTTGAGCAGTTCTATTAGAGTACTTTCTGCCTGTAAACTTTGCGAAGACTTCTTTTACTTTTAATGATGTGTGTGTGTTGTTTGTTTACATGTGGGTTTGTGCATGTGAAAGTATGGGGTGTTGGAGGAGTCCAGGAGAGGGCATCTGACCCCCTGGAGCTGGAGTTACAGATAGTTGTGAGCTGCCTGACATGGGTTTTGGGAACTGAATTCATGCAAGAGCAGTTACCACTATTAACCCATGAACCTTGTCTCTAGCCTGTCTGTAAACTTCTAAGACTCAAATCACCTTCATTTCACTGCTCACACCCTTGTCAGCTTCCATCCAGTCTAGTGGTGTTTTTGTAGAAACAGTGTTCTCTGTGTCTCTGTACATGCCTTGGGATTCACTCCATTAGATAAGAGACAAGCCCCTTTCCCCAGATGTCTAACCTCTAGTGGTTTTATCTGTAACTTGTGTTTAGATAGATTAAGAGGTCCATGAGTCACACCTTTCAAAGGGGATTCTGAATAATTAGGTAACATATTTTGGGCTGAATACCTACTTGGAACGTGCCATGCCCTATCATCTCCAGCACAGTTCTTTTTAAAAAAAAGAAAATATTCTTTAAAGTCTTACTATATTTGATCCTTCTAAGTCATTATCAAATGTGATTCAGTCACATCTGTAGGCAGACTTTTCTGTCAGCTCTGTTCCAGCAGCCAGCTCCCAAATAACCACACAGAGACTTATTATTAATTATAAATGCTTGGCCAATAGCTTAGGCTTGTTACTAACTAGCTCTTACATCTTAAATTAATCCATGTACCTTATCTATGCTCTACCACTTGGTGGTGCCTTTTTTCAGCATGGCATACTTATCTGCTCCCCCCCCCCCAGTCTCCTGGTGATTCTGCTCTTCTTACCAGTGTTCTCTCAGTCTGGCTTTCCTGCCTATCTTCTTCCTTCCTAGCTATTGGACAGTTGGATCTTTATTAAACCAACGAGAGCAACACATCTTCACAGAGTACAAAAGATTATTCCACAGCATTCCCCCCCTTTTTCCTCTAATTAAACAGGAAGGTTTTAACTTTAATATACTAAAATTATATACAGCAAAAACAGTTATCAAGTAAGAATTACAGTTACAATATCCAGTTCAATTGAATTTGGCAAATTTAGGGGAAATACTCTATTATCTATCTTGTCTTTGTGGACTTAAAGTTTTATATCTAATTTATTCTCGTCATAACTAAGGGAGACTGTGCCTTATTTCTCATTGTCCCCTTTTAGCGGGTGTAAGGATTCAGGCATTATGCTGGCCTGTCCCTGTCAACTGGCAGAATGCACTCAGACAGTGCTCTGGTCAGCCCAGGGTTCCATGAGTACTAGTCTGCACGCAGCTGTAAAGGTCTCCTGTAAAAGGCAGACCCCCCCCACACACACACACACAGACACACTCTCTTTCCTCTCTTTATGATCTCTCCGCTCTCCTCCTCTCTTTCTGTGCCTGTCGCCCTCTTCTCTTCTGTCCTCTTTCTGTCTCTCTTTTCTCTCCCCTTCCCCCTCCCTCCCCTTTCTAATAACCAAATAAGGGCTTGTTTACGCCAGAGAGCGCTCACCCTTGGGGAGGTGGAAGGCAGAAGCCAGCACCATCTTTAAGGTGCGGCACTTCGCAGCTCTCCACATACAGTTTTTTTTTTCTTATTTGATATTATCGATCCAGTTCCTTCTCCCTCCCTCCCTGCTTCCCCCACATACAGTTTTTAAAGATATTTCATTTTATGCATGTGGGTGTTTTTGCCTGAATGTATGTCTATGCATCACATGCATGCAGTACCCATGGAGACCATAAGAGAGCATCAGATCCCCTTGAACTGGAGTTAAGAGAGAGAGGTTATGTGGTGCTGGGACCCAGATCCTCTAGAGGAACAGCCATTGTTCTCAACCACTGAGCTCTCTCTCTAGCCTTGTGTACAATTTATAATTTATGTCCTGGGACCTCTGAGTCAGTTGCTACCAGAGAAAGCATCCCTTCGCCTTTCTGCTTTGACGCATGCCTTAGTATCAGGGCTCACTTCTCTGACTTGCATTTCTGCCCTTCCTTCTCTGTCTCTGTCTCTCAAATATCTCACTAACACACTCAGGATGTGTGACTGACAGTCCTCAGCTGGTGATCTGAATGAGAATTCTCCCCATATACTCAAGCGTTTTATTTAACACTTGTTCCCTGTTGGTGGTCCTGTGTGGGAAGATTCTGGAGGTGAAGCCTTGGGCTTTGAAGAGTCTGTAGCCTTGTTCACATCCAGACAGCTCATTTTCTGGTGTGAATAGCCAGCTTCCTGTGAACAGCCAGCTTCCTGCTCCAGCAGCCTGCTGCTGCGCCTTCCTCACCATTATGGAGCTCTCTAGAACTGTAGCCTAATAAACTTTCTTCCATACGTTGCTTTTGGTCATGGTGTGTTATGCTTTTTTAAAGTAACTAATACAGAAACTGGTACCAGAGAGGTGGCTTTTGGAGGAATGTGTAAGACTTCAGGGCTTTAGAATAAAAAAGCAATGGGGTGCTGTAAGCAGAACTTGATGGACCATTCTAGGAGGAACCTGGGTGACAGCAGGGCTGAGAGAAACACACCTGCCACCTGTCATCAAAGCTCTTCTATCGCCCAAATCTTTTCATGGATGGAAACATAAAAGTGCAGTTCCGCCCCTGAACCTCTGTGACTTACTCAAGCCCTGAGATGTGCCCGAAGGCTGTCCATGCAATGAGATTCTGGTGTTCTAAGAAGGGGATGGTTGGTTGGCCCTACAGAAGGTGCTGGATTCCTTGGAGAACTCAGTCCTGGTGTGTAAATGTATTCTTGGGATCTCTGTTTATTTGTACCTTATTGTCTTGTGTTATGCTGGGGGAATGACAACTTGGGAGCAGCAACTCGAATATATAACCTACTTCTCCAAACTTCTAAGCATATAGTTGTAGAATGTGGTGCAATTATTAGCACTTATATGAAGGCAGGATAGTTCCAGTGGTGTCTCTGAAAAGATCCTTAAAGGAAGGGTAGGGAGCTAGGTATGGTGATGGCTGCCTGTAATCCCAGCACTTGGGAAGCTGAGGATAGAGGAAGGCAAGTTGGCTACAAAGAGGGAGATCAGAGAGTTAAAGACTCAAGGGTCAATCCCCTGTTGTCTGTCTTGCCCCCTTCTTGTTTCAACATGGAACAATAATGGAGACAAAGCTGCTGTCTACACTGATGCCTAAGGATATGTGAACAGAAGAAGGGAAGGTATCTGGCATGATGAAGATGTTTTAACATCTCTGCATCTGTGCCTTATGAGAAAAATAAAACCCAAGTCTGTAGAGGACGGCGTCTTTTGTTTTTGTGTTTCAGGGCACATATAGCAGTATTTTCTAACTGCTGAGCCATGAAGTATACATGTGATGTAAGATCACATCCTTGCTTAAGTTCAAAGGAGGGGATTCTCTTCTCATACTTTTATTCTCTCATTGCATCTACTTGTTTCAAAAGATGTGAGGAGAAACAGGGTTGGGGGTGGATGGTGTTGTTTTGAGGTAGGTTCTTAGTGTATACAGACAGTCTTGGAACTCACTGATTAGCCTAGGTTTGAACTCACAATCCTCCTGCCTCAGCCTCTCAAATGACAGGATCACAGGTGTGTACCTGGCTACAGTAAGATCTTAACTGGCACCTTACACTATTTCCTGAGAGAAAAATAGCTCAAGAGCTCTAAGAAAAACTGTGGTAAATATAGAAGGTAGAGCTGAAACAGGGTGCTTTCAAAAGAACGTAACAATTCCTAAAAGCAACAAATACATATAAAATAACTGAGAATTTTAAAGCATGGTTATTTTGCAAAGACTTGGTGATCACTCACTGATGCATTGAAGCAAAAACAGTTTCAGAAAAATGGGAAGATAATACAGGATATAAATGAAAAACTCAGCAGTGTGGAACAGTAGGGTCAATGTCACTGTCACCATGGGCCACAGAGGACAGGAACACTGAAGAGGTTGAAGAGAATCTCAACAAATTCTTTCTGGTGTGGTCACTGCCCCAAGGCCCCTGAAAATAATAGTAACAAACCAACAAACTAAACATTTATTTATGAAAAAATAAATGCCATTATGAGGATAAAACAGAAATCTAGATGACACCTGTGAGCCATCAGATAATCCAGGAAGAGGTCTTCTGCAGTCCAGTGACAGGATTAAGGATAGCAGAAAGGACCTATGGGAAGGCCAAGCCATTCTCTCAAAAAAAAAAAATCACTAGTTGTAATTTTCAGTTGCTACAAGAAGCGGATGTCAAACTGTTTTTCTCAGACCTTGTGGGAAGAGAGCGTTCACTGAGCCTCAGTGTGAAACGATTCCAACAGAATGGGTTTGCTGGGGAATAGCAACTGGCTTGTTTTCTCAAAAGAAACCCTGGAGTCAAGGAAGGTAGGAAGGAAGGAATTTCACCTCCCAAAACGAAGCTGTTGTTTAAAGATGATACCGGTAAAGATCATTTGGCCAAACTGAAGTGGCTGTCAGGAGTCATGCTACAAGGCTGGTTTGAAATACAAATATTCAGATGTTTTGTCCCTATGTAAACATCTACATAGTTGGGATACCTGAAGATAGAAGGAAGAAAAGAATACCTGAAGATAAAGAGAAAAAACTTAAGGGTGTAGAAAACTTACTCAATAAAATACCAGAAAACGTCACTGATCCTGGTAAAATTATGGATATCTATGATTTCAGTTCTAGTTTGCTTTCTGTTGTTATGACAAACACTGTGAAAGGGTTATTTTACCTCACTGGTTATAGTTCATTGTCAAAGGAAGCCAGGACAAGAACTCAAGGCAGGAGCTTGCAGTGGAAACCATGGAGGAATGCTACTCATTGGCTCCCTCCCAGGCTCACAGTCAGCTCCCCTTCTTACATAGGCCATGCCCACCAGCCAGAGCGGCACTGTCCAGAGTGTGCCGGGACAGCTACAGCAATATCAATAAAGAAAATGCCCCACAGACATACCTACAAGAAGCAGGTCCTCAATTGAGATTCCTTCTTCCCTGGGTGTGTCAGGTTGACAGCTAAGATTAACCATCAGAATGTCCCTAGCCCTGGAAAAGAGCAACCAAGGGGAGAAAGGGACTTATTTCAGCTTACAATTCCAGGTTAGGATCATTGTGAGAAAGTCAAGGCAAAAACTTCAACTAGTCACATCATACCCACAGTCAAGAAGAGCACAGAGAAATGAGTTCACACACAATCACTCGATTGCTTACTAGTGGTCAGATCAGTTTCTCCACTCATATAGTTCCCGGCATCCTGCCTAGGGAGTGGGCTGAGTCTTCCCACATCAATTAAGTTTATTGAGACAATTCCCAACAGACATCCACAGGTAAATCCAGTGGACATAGCTCTCTTCCCAAGTGATTCTAGATTATGTCAAACTGACAACTAAAACCAATCATTACACCTGGACAAGAGGTTTACAAAACACCAAATAGCCATGAGCACAAAAGAGTTTCACCATGGTTTATTGTAGCCAAACTGCCAAAAGTACTTTACACAGGAAAGGGCTTTAAATTTATAAAAAAACAAAAGCACCAAGTCATAGTTAAGGTTATCTCCATTAGAGCAGCAACACATTTTATCAGAGGAGAAAACAACATAGGCTAGGAGAGAATGGAATGATATATTCTAATTCCTGAGAGAAAGTAAGTGCCAACAAAGAATATGACAGTAAGGCTATCCCCTCAGAAAGGAAGACACTTAAAAGAAACTTCCAAAATAAGCAAAATTTGGAGATCCGTGGTGTCCAGGCAAAACTTACAAACAAAGCTTAAAGGACTCTGACATTTGACAGTGAAAGGAAGTGTGAGTGTGAGTGTGAGTGTGTGGAAGTGTAAACCCACCCAAAGCCTAGAAAGAGAAAGAGAGGCAGAAGAATCATAGATGAATCAAACATCAAATCACAAAGTTGAATAAGAGAGAAAAGAACAAGAAATATGAAAACAAACAGAAGAAATCAACAAAATGACAAGAATAAGTCCTTCCCTATCAACATTATCCTTTCCTTAGACATAAGCAAGCTCAATTATCCAGTGAAAAGAAACAGACTGGGAAGATAGATAGATAGATAGATAGATAGATAGATAGATAGATAGATAGACAGACAGACAGACAGACAGACTAGCCTGTGCTGCCTATAAGAAACTCACCTGCCGGGTGGACACATGCATAATTTAAAGGTTGGAAAATGATATTCTAAGCAATTGGAAAACCCAAAGAAAACAGCAATACCTATATTTATATCTGAAAAAAATAGACTTTAAAACAAAAACTACACAGAGTCAAAAATCACTAATGATCACAGCATTGAGTCAACAAAAAATAGAGGATGATTCTAAGTCCACATGCTCCCAATTTTATAAAGCAAATCTGTTACCAGATGTAAAGGTGGAGGAGATGGGCTTCAAAAATTGTGGGGGACTTTAACACCTAACCCCCAACAATCAATAAATAATCCCAATAACAAAAAAGAAAAAATAAAAATCACCACAGGGGCCATGATGACCTGAGTGCCCTGTGCTGCCATCCAGGGCCATGGTGACATCTGGGCCCAAGCTGCAGCTGAGGGCCAGGTCTGGGTCCGTTGCTGTACCACAGCCAGGATCTATGTTGATGTCTGTGGGGCCTGTTACCATGTGGGGGGGGCATGCAGATGCCCCATGGTCTTGACCACCACCTGAGGCCATCTTGGTGTCTGATGGGCTCTTCACTGGCCTTAGGAGAGCTGGCTCCACCTCTCACAAGAGAGCTGGCTACATCCCTTACCCTAGGAAGGTGACTCCAGAGGCCCTGACTGAACAACTCAGCTACTACCCAGGCATACATGTGGGACTTAGAGTTGGCCCTGACATCTCCCCAATCCCTGACCTGCTGGAGGGAGTGAAGGGAGTGGTCTGGAACCACAGTCTCCATGACTCAGAGCAACAAACAGTAGGCTATCAAGGAGAGATGTGGTGAGGGTCCAGTATTGATGGTGAATCAGAAGTCAGAGGTTTTGAACCTGACCAAAAGCTCATTAAACAATGAACATTTGCAAGTAAAGCTGTTTGGACAAAAGGGCCAGCTGTGTGACATAGTGCAGCTTCCAAAGCCACTAAGACAAATGAAGAGGTGATGGAGAGGTGGGAAAGGTGAGGGGCAAAGATTGTTTGTATGTTTTTGTTTTGCTTGTTTTAATTATTTTTATTTGTATTTTTTAAATTTTTACTTCTTTTTAAATTTTCCTTGTGGGGTCGATACAAGGGTAAATGGTGGATATGGAGGGACTGGAAAGTAGCTGAGATTGGAGTACATGATGTGAAATTCCCAAAGAATCAATTAAAAAAAAAAAATTCTATAGGACCTAGTCACTTCCAGTCACAATCCAGTTCACCAACCAACGCCTTTATCAACACAAATAAGATTCCCTTTGACTGCTCCTCTGTAGAGAGCTGCGAAGTGCCTGGCCTTAAAGATGGCGCTGGCTTCCGCCTTCCACCTCCCAAAGGGTGAGCGCTCTCTGGTGTAAACAAGCCCTTATTTGGTTAAGTCTGTTCAGCCTGTCTGCTTCCACGTTAGAGTAACCTATCTGCAGGGTTCACGTAGCTCACTGGGGTTGGTTAGTGCAAGGGGATTTAAGCCTGTGCAAGGGTCCCCTGGGCTCTCGCGGGTCAGAAGAGCATGTTCAAGGATCCTGATCAAAACTGCATGAAGAAGAACTTCCCGGAGTTGCGGAACTTCCCAGAGCCGGAACTTCCCAGAGTCGCGTCTTCTTTGCTGGTGAGGGTCAGGCGTCGCACACTCCTCCCATAAAGAGAAAACATTTAGACATGACTGGGCGTGGCCAAAGTGGCATGGCCATAGAAAAACAATGAAGTGTGCTAGTTAATTCTTTTTCCCACACCCATTACTTCTTTTACACACAAATTTAAATTACTATCCATCTTGTTTCAAAATGTTGCCTTTTCTCCCAGAAACATGTTTACAAAGACAGAAGTCACACCCTTTTTTAATAAAAGCCTGGAACTGAGCCAGGGACACACCTCATCTTGGGAAGCTGGAGAGGGACACAGATGCAAATTTCAAGACATTTTTGAACAGCAATAGTTACTTGCTGATTCATTCATCTTCAAAAAAAAAAGATTTTCTGGGGCTGCAAAATTCGACCTTGCATGTAAAAGCATTTGCCACACAGGCCTGATGATGTGCATTCAAACCCTAGGTCCTACGTCAAAGGCAGGAACCAATCCCCCAAAACGTGCGCTCTGACCTGCACATGGGGGACACGGTACCCTGTCATATTATACACACTTACATTATATATGTACAGCAGTGATAATAATAACGGGGTTGGAGAGATGATTGCTGTTACTGCAGAAGACCTGGGTTCAGTTCCCAGAATGTTGACTCATTTGACACCTTCCTGACTTCTGCAGGTCCCTTCACTCACGTGGCACACACAGATATACACTCAGGCCACACACACACACACACACACACACACACACACACACACACACTATTAAGGAAACAAATATTTTTAAGTAAACTTTAATTTTAAAAGGCTTTCTGAGTTCCCAATTACCAACACAGTAGCAACTTATTCAATTAATAAGCAATAATGTAGATTCTTCTCTGAAAAGAATGTGGTAAAGGAAAGAATCACATGCATATATAGACGCATATAGTGATATGGAATTTATGAGCAGAAAAGCACAATGCATGTAAATATCCAGCAGACTCTGTTTCAGGAGAACAGACGGACAGGTGAAAAGGCAGCACACAGTCTACAGTGAAGTGGATCCTCTGTGAACACAGGTGCCTTGGAAAAGCACAGATGTGAGTCTCCAGCCTGGAAGGAATCATGTTTCCTGAAATTCTTCCCTGTCTGTAAATTGCCCTGTACTTAACAGAGCTCACACCTCTAAGACACCCTTCTGCCCTGAAGGCATACCTAGCACAGGTCTCTGGGTAATGTTCTTTCAATCAGAGCCACGTGGCCAATAGCCTGAAGTCATGGTTGACACAGTAGCCTATATTCTCCTGTTCTACTGGCTGAGCCCAGCCTCCTCCTAAGGTGACAATAAAGATCTGTGTTCAGAGTCATACTGCCTAAGAGTCCTGGACTCCATAGAACCTACTGCCACTGAGAGGAGCCATGAAGTCCCCATTACCTACTGTAGTCATCATTATTCTCCTTGCCCATTTGGTCACAGGTAAATGCAAAATCTTGGGTCAAAAGAAACATTAGTCAGCCTAGAACAGCATCTTGTACAGGAATCCCTGACGTTGTGAGCTGTGGTACAGGGTCCTCACTGGAAGGGAGCTGGGGTTTTCCCCAAAGTTCCTCAAGGATCTCAGAGTAGGGGAAGGGAGTGAAGATCCTGCTCACTTCTCCTTATTGGCTATGAAGATGCCTCAGTAGTATCGCTTCCCCATGCCTCACGGATGTTGTAGTTCTGATTCCTGGTTATGGGACTAGAATACAGATGGGAGAATGGTGCTACATTTGGATGGGGGGAGCTGTTGGAGTCCACACTAGACTGTTCTGTCTGCATAGGAATTTTCTCCTCTTTTTAGGTTGGATGGTTGGTTTGGTTTTGAGTCAGGCCCCTGCTCTGGAGAGTAGCAGGCCTTGAACTTGGGGTTTTCTTGCCTCTACCTCTGAAATTCTGGGGTTACAGGAGCATAGCACCACACTCTGTCAGTTTTGTTTTGTTTCATTAATTAGCTAACAAGTTTTGAGACAGGGTCCTGCTATGTGGCCCGATCTAGCTTCAAGCTCACAGTTCTCCTGTCTTTGCCTCCTAGTCACTGGGATTTGAGGCATGTTGCACCACCATGGTTTTTATTTTATTTCATTTCATTTTGTGAAGCTGGGGACCACACTCAGGGGCTTGTACTCTACAGGGTTCTAGAGCTAGATCCACAGCTATTACTGGGGACCCCTCTGATCCTGCAGGTAAGTAACAGAAGTTCTATTGATCTATCCAAGGTGTTGTTTCTCTTACCTCACACTTGGCATATCTACTGCTAATTACCATTATTTAGATTTGTGATTTTACTTTTTTACTTCAAATTTCTTATGAGCATTATAAAACATATTTTTGATTTATATTATTTAAATGTCTTACAATATGTTCATTTCCGCTTAAACTTTTATTTAAGGGACAAAATTTTCTTTTACATGATGCTTTTCTAGTTCTCAGAGGAGGCTGAAGAGCTGAGAAGAGATAGTGGTAGAGGTGTACCGTGACCAAGACTGCTCAAGTCCATGACTGTCCCCCACACCACACCCTTCTGTCTGTGACTCTTGCCTCAATCTGTGGCTTTTTTTCTTTTTTGCTTTCTTGTGGCTTTGCTGTCTCCCATTCTTTATCATCAAGTTCTTAGACCTTGCCTTCTTGCTCACTACCTTCCACCAAATATCTTGCCAAGTTTTTAATATTGACCAGAGGAATGAGTTAAGCCACAAAAATCGAGGTAGGAATTAGTCAGAGAATCTCTTTGACATTACAACACATGGTGAGGTAAGTCACAGTTATATATAATGTGGACACATACACAGGTACTCAGGAGGCTGAGGCAAAAGTTCCAGGCTAGCCTGAGTTGCATAGTGAAATGTCTCAAAACCACAATAACAAAATTATAGAAATTATAACAAAACTATAACTCACTATCATAGAGGCATATACAGAAAGAGATAGGTATAGAGTTAGGTATCTAAATATGTAAGAAAGTGTTATACCTATCTTTCCAAAGCTATCTACATTTTAAAGGTTTATTTTTATTTTGTGTACATGAGTGTTTGTTTGCTTGTGGGTGTATGGACCACCGGGGTGCAGTACCCTCAGCACAGGGTGTCAGATCCCCTGGAACTGAAGTTATAGACAGTTGTCAGCTGCCATGTGGGTACTGGGAACTGAACCCAGTTTCTCTGCAAGAGCAGCACTGAACCACCTCTCCAGCCCCTTTAAGTATACATTTTTAACAAGGCAATATGCAAAAAAAAGTCTAGAGTTCCGTTCTATCATTTGTAGGACTTCAGAAAGATGGAGAGATTTGGTAAATCTCGTCAATCATCAACAAAAATCCTGGATGTGTATTTTGGCAATGATGAGAGAAATGCCCACCATGATTTGTGTATTCCCTTTTTTAAATGTGTAGTTGTTTCTGTGAGGGTGTTTGTTTATGTTACATTTCAGGAAACTTGTCACAGATTTTTTTTTTTTTTTGGTATAAAAAGTTTTATATTTTTTCCAATTTAAAATGCTGGAAATGGGCGCTGTGAGTGAGTGCAGAATTCTACTTTTGGAAATGACAGGTCTGTTCTGTATATGTGTGCATAAAGAAATCTAACTTACTCTTCAGGGAAAGTTTATTTGATTAAGAAAAATAGAATAGCAACCAGCGAAAGCCTAGGGAAAACAGTGCTCAGAAGGTGGACGCTTTTGATGTGTTTTCTGAGACAGGGTCTCTCTACATCGCCCATGCTCTCCTGGGACTAACTTATGTAGTCCAGGCTAGCCTGTAACTGAGAAATGTGCTTAACTTTGCCTTTGCCTTTGCCTTTGAGTATTTAATTTAAAGGTGCTACACACCGAGTCCTGCCCAGGCACGGTTTTATTTATGCCTGTTCAGTGCCCAGACATGATGACTTGCTCTCCTCTCCGCAGGTAGCTGGTATGTGAAAAAGTGTGCAAACAAATTGGGCAACTGCAGGAAGGTGTGCAGAAAGGGAGAGCTGAAGACGAATCCTGCTACGGGGTTTTGCCCCATAGGAAAACACTGCTGTGTTCTGAGCCTCAAAGTTCCAGGATGTGGGAGTGTCACAATTGCTTCAGGAGAAAGCGAAGCAAGCACAGGAGGGATGTGGACGGGGACGGAAGCAAATGGGACTCTGGGAGGAAATGAGACGCCCGGAGCAGATGGGACGCCTGGAGTATCTACCCAGAAGGCCACCACTGCTGCTCCCTGAACGCTGCAGCCTCTGTCTCTTGACCTAAAGGTTGATTAAAGCAAAGAGGCCTGAGCCGGTGTTGGTTTCCTCTCTACACCCCTTTTCCATGGTGTCTCCTTTCCGCCAGGTTTGCCAAGTCACCCTGTTTCCTCACTGTGGCAGTTTCAGGATGGGGATCCAAGTTAAAAAGATGTGGGCACACGGTGGGTTAGTTCCCAAACTCCGCCCAAAAAGGGGAAGTAGAAGCCTGTTTTCCTAAACAACAGGCACAGACCTTAAGTAGGCCAGGGCAAAGAGTGCTTTACTGCCCCTGAAATGTAGGGAGGGGCTGCACAGACACTGGGTCTCACCAACAGTCCTGCCCAGGGCGGAACCAGAGCCTGGACTTATGCAGCTCACAAGGGTGCTAATATTAACGGGGACTGGCTGATTGAAGGCTTCCTGAAGAAGTGATTTTCTATTAACTAAAGGCAGGGTCTCACTACGTAAACCAGGCTGTCCTCAAACTGGTGATTTTTCTGCCTTAGCCATTCAAATGCTGGCATTACAGGCACATGCTACTAGACCCAACCACCCATTACAAAAACCAAAACCAAAAACACCCTGCTGTAGCGGGAGAGAAGTCTCTGCATTGCTCTTGCAGAGAACCAGGGTTCCGTTCCCAACGCCCACAGGGCAGCTCACAGTCTTATATAACTCTAGTTCCAGCGGCTCTTTCTCTTCAGGCCTCTGGGGAACCAGATACAAATGTAGTACACGTACATGAATGCAAGCCAAGCACCCATTCATATGAAATAAATGTTTAAAAATCACCCGGAAGAACTCCTTCGTGAGCACCTTCTTATGTTTGACTTCCCCCACCAACCCAGGCCCTGGTACAATTGCCTCACTTCGAAGAAAAGCAAACGATTTCTAAGCAGTAGAGACCTGAGACAGAATCGGCTGCCTACACCATGATGTGTAGTCATATTCCTTCGCCGGGAAATCCTGAATTTTAGCTTTCAGCTTAGGTAGGAAGAGATCTCAAGGACTTCGATGAGACCTGAAGACTGGGCTAGATCCTCACCTTAAGTAGCAGGATTTTCTAAGACTCTGTCACTCCAATATAGCTTGACAGCAGCATCCCAGTCTACTCTTCCTTCCTCAGCAATAGCTTGGTAGAGAGCAGGAAGTCTGGTCAACTGCACTTCCTTGGCCCGAGCAGTGGCCACGTTTGCCTGTTCATCAGTCTGAGAACTTGGGGAACGGTAGGTGGGGTGGGCTGAATATCTCTCTCCCCATCCTTGGCATAATAACATAGTTCCAACTTAAAACAAACAAAAACAACGACAAAAAAAAACGAGGGGCTAGGAAGATTCTCAGTGAAAGTAGTTGCTGCTAAAGCATGAGATTCACTCCCCAGAATCCAGATAAAGCGCTGGCATGATCACAAATGCACATAACCCAGCACTGTGGAGAGCATCCGGAAGCACCCAGCGCTGTGGGGAGCATCCGGAAGCACCCAGCGCTGTGGGGAGCACACGGAAGGACTCTGCACTCCGGAGAGCTGAAAGGAAAGTTGCTTGGGCTTCAGGTTCAATGAGATCCTAACTCAAAGGAGTAGACTCAAGGTGATACTCAATGACCTCTGGCCTCCAAATGGGCATAAAGGCATTATGACCACATACATACATACACACACACACACACACACACACACACACACGACAGAGAGAGAGAGAGATTAGCTTATGCTTTGAACTCCTAACAAGCCAAATATTTAATGTAGATACCCAACAGTGGAAAGAAAATGTTGGTACAATGGCCCTCTCCACTTGAGTCGATGAGTGCCACCAGTTCAGTCCTTTCCCTTCACTTGATCCTAATCCAGTTACTAATAACCCAGATGCATCCTACCTTCTCTGATACATGCACTGATTCCTATCTTCCCCATCCCCCACAGGATCAGCCATCATGACTTCCGGTGGCCACATCGCCAGAGCCTCCCACTGTTCACTCCGTACTCCTCTCACACATATGCAGCCATCTTTTACAGTATCAGCCAAGTCAGTTTTTCGGAACACAAATATGACCACTAATCTCTCCTCTGGAGTCACCGCTCAAAACATGCCAACCGACAATCAGGTCCATTCTCCTTGCCCACTGCATTTAGCGCCTGCACGGCATCTGCGCATGTACTTCCTATTACTCTCCACACAGCAACTGGGCTTGTTCATCCTCACCTAGGGTTGATTGCAGCTCACTGGATTGCTACTGGCTTCCAGATCATCTCTTTCCATTGCCTCTGCCTGGGGGCTGGGGGAAGCCTTATAATTATTCTTGTTAAGGACATGTATAACCACATTGCAGAGCTCTTTCCACTTCTGACGCTGCGCTATTAGGATTAATCTACAAGTTTATGCCTTCAAATTGTATACTTTATGTGTCTGTTCATGGCATTTGTTCAATAGTGGGAACAAATTTCCTAGACAGAATTTCTACCGATTCTTTTTTTTTTTTTTTTTTAAATTACGTGTGTGCACAACCAGGTGCAGGTACCAGAAGAATCCAGAAAAAGGTGCCCGATACCCTGGAACAGAAGTTTCATATGGTTGTGAGCTGTGTGATGTGTGTGCTGGGAACTGAGCTGAGGACCTCTGCAAAAGCAACTCGTACTTTCAATGACTGAGCCATCTCTCCAGCTCTTAAATTTTTTTATTTTTATACCTTATTTTTTATTTTTAATTGTGTGCCTATATGTGGGTGTGTGTACATGTGAGTGTGCATGCCTACAGAAGAAAGAAGACGCATCAGATTTCCTGAAACTGGTATCCAACACAGGTGCTGGGAATTAAATTCAAGTCTTCTGCAAGAGCCGTGTATTATTCAGCATTCTCTAGAGGAACAGAACTGATAGGATGAACCTACATATTAAAAGAGTGCTTATAAGAGTGGCTTACAGGCTGTGGCCTCTCTCTAGTCCAACAATGGCTGTCTCCTGATGGGAAGGCTAAGAATCTGGTAGTTGTTCAGTCCAAGACGCTGGATGTCTCAGCTGGTCTTCAGTCTATGCTGGAATCCCAGGGAAGTAGATTTTAACACCAGCAAAGGAATGCCTCAGAAGCAGGGTAGATGGACTTGCCGGCAAGAGCAAGGACAAGCTGGCAAAAAGCAAAAGCTCCCCTTTTCCACATCCTTTTATATGTAGGCTGACACCACAAGGTGTGACCCAGGTTCCCTGCGATTCTTCCAGCCTCAAATGATTCAGATTTAAGGTGGGTCTCCCTATTTTAAATAATCCAACCAGAAAAAAAAAATCCTATCAGGCATGGTGGTGCACACCTTTAATCCCAGCACTCAGGAGGCAGAGGCAGGCAGATCTCTGAATTTGAGGCCAGCTTGCTCTACAGGGAGAGTTCCAGGACAGCCAGAGCTACACAGAGAAATCCTGTCTCTCTCCCAAGAACAAAAAGAGAAAAAGAGGAAAGAAGAAAGGAAAGGAAGAGAAAAGAAAAAGAAAAGAAAAATCCCTCACAAGTGTGCCCACTTTCTTGGGTGTTAATTGATTTCAGGTATAGTCAGGTTGACAACCAAGATTAGTCATCACTTGCCATAGCCACTGTGCCATACCTTCAGGCCAGTAGATTCTGTAGTAAGTCTTATTGATGAAGTAAAGAGGGTTTTTGATAGCCCCAAGGATCTGGGGTATTATTGAAATCTTATCTGCATTTATTATAGATCTTCCCCTGGGAAATGGGCTTTTGTCCTTGCAAAAACATAGCTATGGTCTACGTCACTACATTTGTCACAACTGGTAGGCAGCATATCCTCCTACACCCATGGCTGTCTTTGTAGGCAGAACACATAAGCGCACACAGCAGGGTGGGCAGATGGAAACAGGTCACTTCAGCAGAGAAGGGCAGTAGGAAGGAAAGCATGTGAGCTTTGGGGTCATACATATTGAAGGTCAGTTCTCTGTCCTATAAGATGTTCACTTTTAGACTAGGGGCAGGTGATACCCCATCTCTGAGCATGTACTTTTGAACATGAAGAAGAGAGAACATATATACTCCACTGAGGGTACATTACATTACATATATTACATTTGCAAGAGTGGTATACCACATTAATCACACTGCAGAGACTTAGTTAAGGTAGGTTGCTTATTCCTGCATGAGGATTAGCAAGAATATTTCCTGAGGGCCCTGCCTGTTGGACCATGGCTACCCTGCGTGGGTATGTGTGATGATAAGCCGTGCTTCACCTGAAGGGGAATGCATTACCATAAAAAAGAGCATCGAGGTGAGGGCCATGGGCTCTCTTTGGACAGCCAGATGGTCTTTTAAAGGCTCTTGAGGGCACTTGATGTGCTTTCTCCTCGGTAGTTAACTGGATCACTGCCTCAAAATACCTTAGACCTGTGATCACTTTGACCGTGAGTAGCGACTCTAAGCTAAGTACTAATACAGCCTCGTCTTCTTGCCTTACAACTCACCCTTCCTCATACCGTGTTTGAACTTGAGCAGCAAAATTGCCTTTGCTATGCTAAAAGCCCAGAAGAAACTAGCAATAGAAAGAACAAACCCCAACATAACAAAGGCTACATACAACACTACTATAGCCAACATTATACTAAATGAGGTTAGACTGAGAGCATTACCTCTAAAACATGAAGCCAGATACAGGTGTCTGCTGTCTCCACTCTCATTCAATGTAGTGTTTGAAGTCTTAACCAAAGCAATAAGACAAGAAAAAGAAATAATACATGTGTAGGGGCTGCTGGAGGAGATGTCTCTGCAGTTAGCAGAGGACTTGGGTCTGAGTCCCAGCATCCACGTGGTGTTTCACAACCATCTGTAACTCCAGTTCCAGGAGATGTGTTACCATCTTCTGATCACTACAGGCAGCAAGCACACACATGGTGCACATTCATACATGTAGGCAAAACACTCATGCATAAAACAAAATAGATAATTTTAAATTTTTTTTAAAAAAAGAACACAAATAGAAAGGAAGAAGTCAAATTATCTGGATTTGTACAGAACATAAGCCTGTACTTAAAAGACCCTAAATATTTCAACAGTAGCTTAGTCACTGTCCTATTGCTGTGAAGAGACACTTAAATGACATTCTGTAGGTCTCTGAAGTGTTTGAAGACCACCTGTCTAAAATATATCTGTGTTGAAACTAGAAAGCATACCTAACATGACTACAAATTTGATTGTTGTAGATAACTAGCTACTAATCTGTATTTCTTAGTTATCCTAAATAGTTTATAACAATATCTTTTGAGGACTAGAAATTTACATTACATTTTTAAATAAGCTGTATAGGTACAATACCTTAAATAAGAGTAGACACATATATACAGTATAACAAAGATAATCTTAAATTTGTATCAATATACAAAAATCCATAACAATGTAAAATATTTTAGACTAGTAGTTGCGTTTTAGTTTAAAAGTAAATTCAATAATCTGCCCTTTTATCCTATACCCTCTTTCTGTCTTTTCAGAAAAAGATGCCTGAATCTAATCTCTTTTGTTTAGTTTTTTTTTTTCCATGATCTTGACCAATAACAACTTGCAACTAACCCCCTAAACAATGATAAACATCTATAACCCACCAAAGAACCAAAACCCACTCACTCCACCTCTTGGGAATGTAGGTGTTATGTTCTTAAAATTACTTCCTGTTGTCTGGGGGTAATGCCATCTTTAGGGGACCCTGAGAAAACCGAGATAATGGTCAAGTCCTGGAAGTTATTGTCCAGTCTCAGAGTGATGGGAAAGTTCAGGGCTTATCTGAACTCATGGCTGGAGTAATCTATGAGGCTGGGTCATTTCCGCTAATAGTTACTACTTTACTGCTTCTTTAAAGACTTTCCTATTTTTTCTATCATTGTCTATACCCATTTTTTTTTCTTTCTTTAGCATCTGAGTGCATTTTTTAAGCATATTGCACCTGTTCAGAGGTTTTCTCAGTTTAGACCTGGCTTTTTTTGTTTGTTTTGTTTTTTGGGTTGTTTCGTTTTGGTTTTGTTTTTGTTTGTTGTTTGCCAGTCCGCAGCTTTTCTCTGGGCTAAACCTTAAACTGTTAGGCTACCAACTGAGAGTCTCTGCTTACTGCATGGTGCTAGCAGCTGGCTCCCTCTCCTTCAGGTCCCTGGGAGCTGATAGGCCATTCGTACCAGCCAGATACCAATCCTAGCTCTGGGAAGCCATTGGGCCTGCGCTGCTGCAAGAGTTCTGTCTATAGCCTCCCTTTCTGTATAATAGTGCACTGTTCAAGTGCCCAGCTGTGTTGCATGGATTCTTAAAGGCGCCACACCTCTGTATGCTGCAGGCAGTGGGCCCCATTTATGTGCCCCACGTTGGCCAGCAATTATAATTTGACTTTCTTTTGGGGACCACCAAATAATGGCACAGATACTTTTTATTAATTACAAATGCAAGCTTCGCAATTAGCTTAGCTTTAGGCTTGTTCACAACAACCTCTTATAACTTAAATGAATCCACTTATATTAATCTACATTCTGCCATGTGGATCGTTAACTTTCTTCCATAATGTATGCCTGCCTGCCTCCAAGTCTCAATGGTGAAATCCACATGTCTAGATTCTTCCCCCTGAGCACCTTCCTCTGCTTGGGAGTCCCACTTAACCTCTCTAGCTAGTGGCCATTCAGCTTTTTATTAAACCAATCATCACCATAACACACCTTCACACAGTGGTAACAAGTATCCGGCAACCACTTCTCACCCCAAACCATAAGCCTGTAGGTTTACTCTTCCCAAAGATGGTGATCTAGGAGTGGAGATTATCTCCATCCACAACGGTGTACCACATAAATCCAAATTCAACTCTCTTTGTCACCTATTCTAATATGTTGAAATGACGAGACACGCGGCTTCTTAATTTCTGGCATACCTTTCAAGAAGACTCGAATAAAGATTTATGCCAAACTTTTCGGGTTTTAACTAAACTGAGCACTTGTGGGGGGAGTGGGCAGTTCTAGAGCTGCAGAGGACTGGGGCCAGGCAGCAGGACTGGATACGATGTCCCCTTGGACAGGCCTGGAACATGAGACCTCAAGAACCCAACAGCTTCAGAGCCAGGCCCATAGCTTCTAGCCAGGAGTCCACGGTCTTTGAGAGTCTGCAAAACACTGGGTTTTATTGAAGCAGGCATGACTTGCAGGGTCTGAGTCAATACTCGCCCTTTTCCTCCTACCTCCCCCAAACAAAGACCCTCTATTTTCTATGCTGCCTGAGGATGGGGGGGTGGGGGAGAATAGTAGGTACTCTAAAGCGCCCTTCCCACCTTTTTCAGTGTTTTTCTTTCTATTACCAAACAGCTACTTGGGGTTCTTTTGCTCTGTCCAGATGGAGCCACGAGTAAGGTTGAGGAGCTCTTTGCAAGGGAAGGTGACAGTTACGCGGACTCAGCAATAGGTGGCGCACTCTAGTGTCCTGAGCTGAAGTATCTAAGTCCCTCAGTCCTGGAGGCCTAAACTCTGTCCCAAATTTTTACTTTCTTTTTAATTAAAAAACAAAAACAAAAACAAATGAACAACTAATGGAAGAGGGCGCTGGAGAGATGATTCTGCCATTAAGAGAATGTACATTAAGAGATGTCTCACTGCTCATCCTGCAGAGGCCCAGAGTTGGGTTCCCAGCACTGGATAGCTCACAACTTCATAATACGCCAGTTCCAAGAGATCTGACACCATCTTATGCTCCGTGGGCGCTGCGCTCTTGTGTGCAGACATCCCATGCCTCCCCCCCCACACACACACACAAAAGTGTGTGCTCTCATAGCTTCCTAGAGACATAAGGAATTTCACTGGAGAGTAAGGGGGGGGGGGGGACGAGATGGTGCAGCGGGCGAAGGAGATGCTTCTGCCAAGCCCGATGATCTGAGTTCGATCCCTGGGACCCACATAGTGGAAGAAGGGAACTGACTCCCTAAAGTTGTCGTCTGACCACCACACACACACACACACACCACAATACATGCATGCCACCATGCATACACAAACATGCGTGCACAGGCACCAACACTAAAATGTCCAAAATTATCATTGTGTTCTTTGTTTTTTGTTTTTTAAGATGAGGAATACCTGAAGTTTGTGAAAAACCGTCTTGGGTAGAAAGTGCAAAGACTAACTGCCACCTCTCTGAGGGTTCATGTTACCTCCGTGTCCCCACTTCTCAAGCAAAACACAAGCAGTACAGCAGCTATTCGTTCACATTCAAAATATTCACAAAAGGAGTAGGTACAGGCAAAAGTATCCAACTTTATTACGTGGGGAATCGAGTTTACAGGAGGAAAGAGACCCCCGGTCTGAGGCAGCCCACTGGATTCCACAGGGCTTTGGAGGATAACGGCCTTGAGGAACAAATGGTTCGCTCAGATCGTGATAGTGAAGTACGTGATGGTGGGCAGGACTATATAGTCTTTGATTCCTTCTGGCTTCTCTTGGGGTTGGTCTGGCTTCTGGATGATTTTGTGCTTCTTATTTTCCAGTTCATTGACGCAACAGTACTTCGCACGCAGACATCCCACCTCCGCTATCTCCCCTAATTTGCATTTCTTCCTGCAGTAGCCTGATACATTGTTAAAACATCTTTTGGGTTGTGCACCATCTGGACACAGGAAACAACATTGAGCAGGGTTAGTTTCTGAGGGAAAGCAGAGATGCAGCTGGGTTTCACAGTCACAGGGACAACAGACACTGCCCTCTGCCAGCATCTCCTCCTTCCCAAAAGGAAACCTTATACAAGGAAACTCAGAACACCCAAATTAAGGACACTCAAGGGACTGGAGAGAGGGCTCAGCTGCTAAGACTGCTTGCTATACTTGCAAAGGATCCGGGTTTGATTCCCAGCAGCCACGTGGTGGTTCACAGCTATCTGTAACGTTTCAAGAGGCCCAACACCCACTCCTGGCCTCTGTGGGCACTAGACACACATGGGGTGCACATACATTACAAGGATTCAGGCATTACGCTGGCCTGCCCATCACCTGGCAGAATGCACTCAGGCAGTACCCTGGTCAGCCCAGGGTTCCATGGTTGCATAGTCCGCACGCAGATAAGACCTCTTTAAAAGAAAGACCTCTGCTCTCTAATGCTCCCCTTCCAATCTCTCTTTCCGATCTCTCTTTCCTGCTGTTCCCCTGAGGCAGACGAGACTTTTCCTGTCTCCCTCTTCCCTTCTGTCCTCTCTCTGTCTCTATGTCTCTGTATCTCTTTACCTCTTTTCTCTTTCCTTCTCCCTCCCTCCCATTTCTAATAAAACTTCTCACTAAGCGGCATGTTTGTCCCTCTGCCTAGGTCAACCTTATCTGCCATAGAATCCACCAGTGTCCTGCTAGTACATATGTATGTTATGAACACTAGTACATATGTACGTTATGAACCTGGCAGAACACTTGTACATGTAAAATTAATCTTTAAAAAAAAAAAGACAGTTGGTCCTGGCTAATACCCAAATAGCCTTAGAAATCCTCATGACAAGAAAGGAGTCTGACTCAGTCTCAGCCTGAACTGGGTACCATCCTGAATCAGGCGAAGCCCACCCTGCTTCGTGCTCTGAAGTCAGCACTCCCTCAGCCTTGTTTCCCCAGAGACACTAATGCATCCCCATCAGTACACTTCAGAGCCAAATCAGCTTTTAAAAGAACATGCCAGGCTGGGCTAGCAGGATGACCCTGCACATAGGGACACCTGCCATGAGAGCCTGTGCCCAATCCCTGCAACCCATATAAGGTGGAAGGGGACAGTAAGTCCACAGAGTTGTCCTTTGGCCTCCACTTACACCCCACACATGTACAACAACAATCAAATAAAGTTTAATTGTTGACATGGCTTCAGGAGACAGACTCAGATCCTCATTCTCACATGGCAAATGCACTCTTACTAACTGAGCATCTCCTTGGGATTTTTTTTTTCAATTTAAAAGAAAATCACAGAGGTCAGGAGAGATACCTCAAGAGGTTTAAAAAAAAAAAAAAAAAAAAAAAAAAAAAACAGACTTGCTGCATGACATCTGAATTCAAATCCCTTCTACCCACAAAAAAAGACAGGTGTGGCTGTGCCCATAACCCCAGCACTGACTGATGGGGGACAAAGTAAAACAGAAGGGTTGTGGGGTTTGCCAGCTGCCATCCTAGCTCTAAGTTCGGTAAGAGAGCCCATCTCAAGGGAGTGAGGCAGAGGATGGTAGAGTAGGATACCCAGAAAATGTGGGTGGGTATGCACAACACACACACACACACACACACACACACACACACTCACACTCACTCGCTTACACACGCATACACATACTCACACACACACTCACACACACTCACACACTCACTTACACACACATACACACTCACACACACTCACACACTCACACACACTCACACACACTCACACACACTCACACACACTCACACACTCACACACATACACACACTCACACATCCTCACACACTCACACTCACTCACACTCACTCACACACACTCACACACACATTCACACACACTCACACACATACACACACTCTCACACACACTCACACACATACACACACTCACACACACACTCACACACACACACTCACACACACACACACACTTACACACACACACATACCATAAACAGTCCTTTTATGTTTCATACTTGGAGGCTGCAGGCATCACCCTTGCCAAGATCTCATGAATTTCAGCCACTGTTGATCCCAAGAACTCCTGCTCATCTCAGACAACTCCAGAACCTGGCTGCCCTCTCTCACTTTCTTCTGCAACTCAGATAAATGTCTTACCTAGTGAGCAAACACAGCTTTAAGAATACCTGTGCCCCTCAAGATCCCAGCTTCCCCCTACTCATGTACTAAGATCCCAATGTCTCTGTCTAAGCCTTCATTTCCCTCTCTACACAGAACCAGGCAAGCCTGCAGAATAAATGTGGACATCAAAGCTGTGTTCTCCCTGTTCCCAGACTTCATAATGAGCAACAACACCCTTGAGGTCGAGAGATCTGTATTTTGAGGACCATGAAAAATGCAATATGGTTCCTGCCTGGCAATCAAGGCAGAAGGGGAGTCCTTGGTGCCAGAATTCCTCCACCAGTGCAAGGCTTCACATCTTTGCATCTGAGCTAGAAACGTTACACTCACTTGCCAGAAGAGAAAATTAAGGTTAAAGGGAATCATTCACTCGGTTAATTAGCCACTTAATGGTGAAGAAAGGCTTCTGCTTCAGCCCAGGCAGAAAATGAATTTGAGTAGAAATGGGGGTGGCCAAAGTTCTCAGATAAAAACTACTCAGCGTTCTAACGATGAGTCCAGATGATGATATGATCAGTACCTTCTGCAAGGATGCCTCTGAGCTCATTGCTTGCTCTCTCCCAGGCACCCAGGAGAATTAACACTACTGATGATGTTGGCCAGCTATCAGCAGTCTTCAACATCCCACCCCTGTTGTCACCAGCAGTAGTGTTCCCTACTTCATTCGGACAAGTTACCTGCAAGTACCACAAACAGCAGAATAATGAGAACCTTAAGCAGCCTCATGTTTTACAGACCCTCCAGACACAGCGGGGTATCCTGCAGTGCAGTGCAGCTCATAGCACCACATGCCAAGCTTTGGTTTTAACTCACATGGACAGACAGGGAGTCCAAGCCCAACCCCACCTACATCCCCAGATTTGGGATCCCCAGTCACATAATGTTCCATCCTCTCCCACCTACTCTCTTTTCCTCAGGATGTGAACCCCTACTGTGCTTTCTCCACCTGGCTGTCAGCCCACTTGGCTCAAAAATGGTTGGCTATATTCCCTGGTTTGTACGGGCCATCCCTGCTTTATGATCATCATTGCCTCTCTTTTACAAAAACAATCCAAAATGACACATCGAGTTAGATTAGAACCCAGGGAGACTGAAGACAAGATACCCAACAAAATAATGCTTTATTCACAAACTCTTTTAGCTACATCCTCAGCTCAGCATCCACCTTGCATCATTTAGGGAGCAGGCTGTGCTGAGAACATTAGTATTTCTAGTTTCCTTTGGATGACACTATTACACCTTGAAAGTATCACCAATCATCTACTTCATGAATTCATCCTTAAGTCTGACCATCCATCTGGCAGGTTCTTTCAAGTCTTTGAGCTGTCAAATTGCCATCTGGATAGGTACAAGAAGCACACAGCCTCCTCATTTTCAAAGCTGTCTATGGCTAAGTGTCAAGTTTCCTCTTGAGTAGGCTGGAAAAGATAACGAAATCTTGCTTTATAGATGTGGCCAGGTTTTTGGTGCCTTTTTTTTTTTTTTAAATCACCTGTCAACATATTTACTCCCACAAGCATCCACAGCCACACAAATTGTTTCTAATACCTAACTTATAAATAGATTTTAAATATGTTTCACCTCTGATGAAGGTTCTCTGAATTCTACTTAAGATGTTATCTTTCCAAACTGCTGCCCAGGCTGAATTTGGAAGAACAGGAGGACTAATTCTCACACAAAAGGACTGAGACAGTTGAGGAAGTTTGTTTAGAAGCAGAGAATGGGGGATTGATAATTCAAACTGCAAAAATCAGACATGCATTTATCAAAAAGAACAGAAAAATCTCTTTTTTAAAAAGGGTTCATTTATTTTTATTTTATATGTATGAGTGTTTGTCGGTATATGTGTCTGTGTACCACATGCGTTCCTGGTGCCCATGGAGCCCAGGGGAGGTGTCAGAGCCCCTGGACCTGGAGTTATAGAGAGCTGGAAGCTGCCATGTGGGTGCTGGGAATCACACCTGGGTCCTCTGCAAGAGCAAGGAGGGCTCTTAACTGCTGCAGCCCCCGATACTCCCTTTAGCACACAGGCTTTAAAGGGAAATACTTTCTATACTTTTACTCCAGAAACTGTCTTGCTAGCTCAAATTCCAGGGCCCAGTTAGGGCTGCACATACTTCTTGGTATGCTGTGTTCCTAAGACTTAATGTATCCTGAGAAAGTGTGGATTGTGGGGGTTGAGATTGCTCAGTGGTTAAGAAGCACTTGACCTTGCAGAAGACCCAGCTTCTGTTCTCAGCACATGATAGCTCACAGCCATCCATAACTCCAGTCCTAGGGTATCTGATGTCCTCTTCTGACCTCCATGGACACTAGGTGTGCATGTTGTATACAGACATACAGGTGAGTAAAACATGCGCACACATAAAATAAAATAAATAAATATTAAACTAGGCATGGTGGTGTATGCCTTTAATCCCAGCACTTGGGAGGCAGAGGCAGGTGAATCTCTGAATTCCAAGCCCATCTGGTCTACAGAACTAGTTCCAGAACAGCCCGGGCTACACAGAGAAACCCTGTCTCAAAAACAAACAAATAAACAAACATGCCTTTAATCCCAGCACTCAGGAGGCAGAGGCAAATGGATCTCTGAGTTCTAGGTCTGCCTAGACTACACAGCAAGTTCCAGGACAGCCAGAGCTTCACATAGAAAACTTGTCTTGAAAAACCAAAATGAAAACAAAGAGGCCTGAAGAAGGAAAAGTATGTTATGGTTTATGAAATGCACATCTGAGCCCCCATTTTAGAACTTGGTTAGCAATTATTAAACACCACATGATAATGGGCTGAGGGCATGGCTCTGTCAATAAAGCATTTGCAAGCATAAACACCTGAGTCCCTTCCCCAGAACCCATGGGAAAATGCCAGACATAGTGTCAGTTCCAAACATCAACTGATGCCTGATGCTTCTATGTATCTAGTCACAAACTGATTCCAAGTAAACATTCCTCCTTCATTTAAAACAAAGTTTAAAAGAGTAGCAAATGGGTGCTGGTGAGCCACAGCCACACTCTGTACTGGCTGAACCATCTCCCAGGCCCCAGGTGCAGAGAGTTTTCTCTGAGATAGATCCAAAAATTTAAATCTGAGCCCAATACATCTGTTCCTTGGGTAGGCTGCCACAGATAGATCAGAGGTATGTCAAAAGTAATTTATAGCCAGTTTCCAAATAATGGAAACTTGGCTCTTTGATGACGGACTCTGAGTGCCCTTTCAAATGTTCAGAAAAAAATATTTTTTTTCTTCCAAAATATCCTCTATTTTATTTGGTAAGTTGTTTTGAGAAGACATGTATGTGTTTAAGTAAAAATGCAAACAAAACACCTGCCAACACTGGCACACACCTTCAATCCCAGCACTCAGGAAGCAGATAAAGGTGGATGTCTGAGTTCGAGGCCAACCTGGTCTACAAAGTGGGGTTTTGAGTTCCAGGCCAACCAGGGCTACATAATGAGATCCTATCTTGAAATAAAGAAAAAAGAAAGAAAGAAAGAAAGAAAGAAAGAAAGAAAGAAGAAAGAGGGGGAAGGGAGAGAGGGAGGAAGAGAGGCAGGGAGAGAAGCAGGGAAAATCTTCCCCACTGAGAAGCACTTCTCATTGTTTTAGACATAAAATAGTAGTTACAAATAACTGTTCAAATATCTTAAAACAGTGTTTCTCAACCTGTGGGCCATGACCCCTTTGAGAGTCAAATGAGCCTTTTCACAGGGGGTCACTAAGGCCATCAGAAAACACAGATGTTTATATTATGATTCATAACAGTAGCAAAATTGTACTTATGAAGTAGCAATGAAAATCATTTTATGGTTGGGGATTATTACAGCATTAGGAACTGTATTAAAGGGTCACAGCATTCATTAGGAAGGTTGAGAACCACTTTCTTAGAGGAATTTTCACTTCAGAAAGCATGGATTTAAAAACTAGCCAAAAGTATATCTTTAGTCTATTTCTTTTCTATTATCAGACCAAGAAGCAGAAAAAAGATAACTTTCCCAGCTGGAACTCTCCATCCAGGAATACTACGGTCCTCATACAGCTGCCTTTCTCCAGCATGACACTGAATGGCTAGCCCCACTTTCCTTACCTTCCACTGACATGCCAAACTTTGGATTTCAAGTACCACCTAGTGGCCAGTTCTTTTTCCTAGTTGCTCAGCCACCCGGACCTTCAATATTGTATAATTCAACAGAAATGACATAAATCCATTGTTCTGCATGGTCCGTAGACATCTAGCGACCTCAACCTCAAATAATGTTCTAACGGACCTGGAGACGCCTCAGTGGTGAAGGGTGCTCACTGTTCTTGCAGAGGACCCAGCTGACATGAGTTTGCTCACAACCACCTGCAACTCTAGTTCCCAGGAATCCAACAGCCTATTCTAACCCCCACAGGAGGAGGCAGAGAAAGGAGGGTCCCAGGGGCTCATGGCTAGGCAGTCTAGCTAATTAGTGAGTTCCATATTGGGTGAGATGCATGGTCTACTGTGGCAGTTTGAATGTAATTGGCCCCCATGGGCTCATAGGGAGTGGCATTGTTAGGAGGTGCGGCTTTGTTGGGATAGGTATGGCATTGTTGGAGGGAGTGTGTTGCTATGGAGGCAGGACCCATGCCCAGTGTCTCAGATGACTGCCAATGCTAGAATTTGACAGAAAGACCTATTGCTGAAGACCATAAACTTGAGTCGGAACATAGAGAAATCAAGCGAATACTGATCTTGGTGCATCTTCCCTGTTGAGTAGCTCTCACAGTGCTGGGAGGTGCTATGTGTGCTACCAGAGAGGAAAGGTGATTGCCAGTCTTGCCCGCTGCAAATCCTGTGAGCTGCAATAACGAGTAGCCTGGCAACATGTGCCCCCGCGCAATAGTGACACACATGTTACCTGAATAACTAAAAATCTCCTGATTGGATTTCAGATCCGCCTCACAAGATGAAGCCTATACCTGGCACCATTAATAGAACCAAAAACCTGTGGATAGACAGGTCATAGGCTGCAGGACACCCCATTGCTATTATTCTGCTAAATGAGCATAGTATCAAACTGATTCCCAGTGACTTATTGCTATATACACAGATTCATGCATCCCTGCCATCATCAGAAAAGATTCTTGCAATAGATGGAGATTAACACAGAGAGCCACACTGGTCCACATACAGAGAATAAGAGACTATAGGGTCTCTAAGAGCTAAATGGGACCATCTACATTGTACCATTTCCTCCCAAAACTCAGAGATCAACTCAGAAGAGGAGGGAAAACAATTGTTAGAGCTGGAAGCAGAAGATGATTACAAAGAGACAGTGTTTTCCAGATCCTTCACGCAGTTGCAAGTGTAAGACTTGCACAAGCTCAAGCCAAAAAGAAATTTCAGTATGAAGAAGGGAAGTGGGCATGAGGTTCCACCCCTTGCTATTGAACTATTGGAAACTGATAGCTTCGGGAGAGGAGAAGTTGGTTTTCTTTAAGGTTGTGACTCCTAGTATGATGACCACACTACAGGGGATGGATCCACATGCAAGAAAGTTTGGGCAGCACACATGAGTTCTTTTATTTTAAAAACAAATGAGGGACTGGAGAGGCCTCTCAGTGACTAAGAATTTGGACTCAGATCCAGATGCTTGCATGGCAAACACTCTTACCCATCTCTCCAGCTCCTGGTATTGTGTTGTCCTTTGAGAAATGTCTCTTTCTCTTTATTATTTCTGTTTCCCATTTGCCAATTGCCATAATTTAATGTTTTTAATTTTTTATCAATGCCTGTCCTTTTATTTCTTAATTAAAATTATATCATTTCCTCCTTTTCTTTCCTCTCTCCATCCATTTCATGTTGCTTTTTATCGCTATATCTATGTATAAAGATGTATCCATAGAACTCTAATACAGCATGCCGAGTCATTAGTGTTGCTTGCATGTGTGTACAATTTCAGAGATGACCACTTGGAACTGGATAGCCAATTAAGAGGCTCACCCTAGGGATGCCTTACTCTCCCTCTCCCCACACTCCTTAGTTACCTGTGGCTCTCTGTTTAGGAGTGAGGCCCATGAGATTCCCCATTCCACAACAGCATGACTATTTGTATTGTCCTTGTTCAGGTCCTGTTTAGGCAGGTGTATTGTTGAGGCACCATGGGTGTAGCTAGATGTGAGTATACAACCTGGAGTAACCACAGAAAACAGGAGAGTAAAAAGAAACTATGTGAGGAGCGCTAAAGAGGGAATGGCAGAAAACGTGGGAAATGCACGAAGGAGGAAGTGGGGAAATGGGAGGAGGCTTTAGGGAAGAAACAGGAGAGAGGGAAGGGAAATATCACTAAAGATGTTTGAAAAAGCTTTTGTCTTCTCACAAAATTCACTTGGGCTCCATATAGCAAAAGTCGTGAAACTGAAGGGGGCCAGGGCCTTATCAAAGTAAAAGTGCGCATTCATAACTGGAGGTTGGGCTCCACACTACCGAGCACCATGCTTTGAAACATCATGTTTTCATAAGATTTTTCAAGACAAGGTCCCTCGCCAGCCTGGTGTATGGGACATGGGAGTCTTTTGCTCATAGACGTGCACAGGGGAACCTAGAATGTTAAGCACACAGGGTTGTTCCTTCTAGGGAATGAATGTAAGACCTGATTTGCAGTCAATCTATAGAACCCATCCTTTTCTCTTCTTTTTCTTTCTTTCTTTCTTTCTTTTTTTCTTTCTTTCTTCCTTTCTTCCTTTCTTGTAGTTGTTGTGTTTTGTTTTGTTTTGTTTTTCAAAATAGTGTTCCTCTATGTAGCCCTAGCTATCCTAGAACTTGCTCTGTAGACCAGGCTGGCCTCAGAACTCAGAGAGCTGCCTGCCTCTGCCTCCCAAATAGCATTAAAAGGTGTGCTCCGCCTATCTTTATGGGAGGTGCCACAGGCACTTTACAAAGAGTTTTGATGTAGTCTCATTTGATCTGTATTTATCTTACTTTGTTCCTCAAAGAAATCTAGATATCTTTGTTGTGCTTGTGGGATTGAATTAATCAAAACAAGAATAGTTTTCATCAGATTGTGCTATGCTTAGCTAAACCTAAAATAAACCATAGGGGTCAGAATCCAACCAACCAAAGTCTGAACCAACACTTGTAAGCCCCTCAAGGCATGCAGTGGCCGGACCCCACCCAGAGGACCTCCAACCACCAGCTTCCACCCATAGAACACTCTCACTGCCATAACAGCCATACCCAGCTCCTCCAGATACAGGTGGCTAAGTTCCACCCTATAAAATAAAAACCCCAAGATCAGGCCACAAAATCCAACCAATCCCAAGCCACCCAAAAAAAAACCCCAACCCCAAGACACTCTATATAGAGTCTGCTCCCCTCAGTTCTCTGAGCAAAGGCAGCAACCTCCTGTGTGTGTCTCTCCCGATTAATCTCTTGTGTGAGGTTTGTTGTGCCATGTGACTTTGTGGTAATCCTTGGGCCCTTACTGCCAGGATACTTTTCCCCTCAGAACCGTAACACTTGCAATGCTGGCTACTGAGTCCTGTAGCACTGAATTGCATTCTTGCCTCACACAGCTCTTCACCCTGCTGCTGGTGCAGAGACCCCACCCCCCACCCCAACAACTGGTGTCCAACGTGAGGCTCAGCACTTGAAGGAGATAAGGACTTTTTCTCTTTAAATTGAAGCAAAGGGTAGTTCAGTCCTCTCACCCAAAAGGGATGGCCCCACACTGGCCAGTGTCTGGAGGCCCACCTTTACAAGGTGCTGGAGGCCAACAGTGTCATTTCAAAAGTACTGATGTCTTTAATTGGATTGACAACAATTGTTCTATTGGCACTGCCCAGCCTTATATTGTCTCAGGATTTTCATATAACCTGTGGAGAAGAGGTATATTAACAACAAATGCAGACAGTACTTATCACTGGGATTGATGAATCACCTGACAATTATAAGAAAGTATAACCTCCCTTATTGGGGTCATGGCACAGCCGCACAGTTAAAAACTATAATAGGTCTCTGATGAGCCAATATGGGCTTATCAGTGGCCCATTCATAGGGAAAAATTGAAACAGGCCCAACTTCTAATCCAGGAATGATTGCAACTGGGACAGACAGAACCTTCAGTAAGTCCTTGGAATGCCCGTATTTTTGTAATTCATAAACAGGCAAATAGTAGATTTTGACTGTTACACGATCTCAAGGGCATAAATGCGACTATGAAGCAATGGGGGCCTCCAGCCAGGGCGCCCTGCTCCTACATGATTCCTCAAGGACATTGTGATATTATACTCGACTTAAAAGTCTGCTTTTTGCAGAAAGATGAGCTTCTGCAGGTCAGGGAGACAGGGAATGGGATGTTGTTGTCGAGAAAGAAAACCACAGACTTCTTTTCTGGGGGATAAGTTTCTCTTCTTTTTATTATTCTTTCTATTCTTTTTCTGCTACCCTCATGTTTCCCTTCTGTGTCCTTCCTGGTGGTTTCCTTCTCACTATTTCCTGGTGGCTTCCTTCTCACTATTTCCTGATGGCTTCCTTCTCACTATTTCCTGATGACTTCCTTCTATTTCCTGATGACTTCCTTCTCACTATTTCCTGATGGCTTCCTTCTCACTATTTCCTGATGGCCTCCTTCTCACTATTTCCTGATGACTTCCTTCTATTTCCTGATGACTTCCTTCTCACTATTTCCTGATGACTTCCTTCTCACTATTTCCTGATGACTTCCTTCTCACTATTTCCTGATGGCTTCCTTCTCACTATTTCCTGATGACTTCCTTCTCACTATTTCCTGATGGCTTCCTTCTCACTGTTTCCTGATGACTTCCTTCTCACTATTTCCTGATGAGTTCCTTCTCACTATTTCCTGATGACTTCCTTCTCACTGTTTCCTGATGGCTTCCTTCTCACTATTTCCTGATGAGTTCCTTCTATTTCCTGATGACTTCCTTCTCACTATTTCCTGATGACTTCCTTCTCACTATTTCCTGATGACTTCCTTCTATTTCTTGATGGCCTCCTTCTCACTATTTCCTGATGACTTCCTTCTCACTATTTTCTGATGACTTCCTTCTATTTCCTGGTGGCTTCCTTCTCACTATTTCCTGATGACTTCCTTCTCACTATTTCCTGATGGCCTCCTTCTCACTATTTCCTGATGACTTCCTTCTATTTCCTGATGGCCTCCTTCTCACTATTTCCTGATGACTTCCTTCTCACTATTTCCTGATGACTTCCTTCTATTTCCTGATGGCTTCCTTCTCACTATTTCCTGATGGCTTCCTTCTCACTATTTCCTGATGACTTCCTTCTCACTATTTCCTGATGACTTCCTTCTCACTATTTCCTGATGGCTTCCTTCTCACTATTTCCTGATGAGTTCCTTCTATTTCCTGATGACTTCCTTCTCACTATTTCCTGATGACTTCCTTCTCACTATTTCCTGATGACTTCCTTCTATTTCCTGGTGGCTTCCTTCTCACTATTTCCTGATGACTTCCTTCTCACTATTTCCTGATGGCCTCCTTCTCACTATTTCCTGATGACTTCCTTCCATTTCCTGATGGCTTCCTTCTCACTATTTCCTGATGACTTCCTTCTCACTATTTCCTGATGGCTTCCTTCTCACTACCTCCTAATGACTTCTCTCTGTGTTTTTATTTTTTCTCTTACAGCTTATATGCCCCAGCAAGATCTTTCAAGCACTATAAAAGTTACAATGTGGTTACATCCTATTTTTTAAGTGAATGATTTACAATGAATACAAGTCAAAAATAGCCATGTTTTCCATTTCCCTTACATGATTAAACATTTTACATGTCACAGATAAAAAACAAAACTATCCCCAAGAACCCACACACAGTTAAACAATTATCTCCTAGACTTCTCATGGGTTAGGAGACTTCCAGCCATAACCATTTATGTAGGTAGTAGTTTTTATAATTGGCAGGAAACAGGTTACTAGTTTCAGTTTTCATATTTTAGAGTCCTGTCCAAAGTAGCTTAACTAACAATTCATTCTTTGTCTGTTTGGTTACGTGAACTCATTATTGAAAGCTTTGTTTTTGCTGTGATACACACCAAAACCTATGAACACATCATCCAATATCAAAAAGAACTTGAGCTAACTCCTGGGACTTGATTGTTTTTCTTAACCATTAACCTAAATCATAGTCTATATGGCTCCTCAAGAGAAATTCTAAGTCCTAGCTACCTTTACCTGTGTTAATTTTCCCACTAAAGTAACGCCTATCATAATCCCTTATTATATTTGTTAGAAACCCTTAATCACCAAAATTCTAGTTGAACTAACACTACCATTGCATAAAATCATTACTTCTGAGGAACTGGTCTTCATGATAATCCGCAGGTAAAAATGCCCAGTGGAGCGGGATATTTCCATGAGATAATCACACCACCCTGCAGGCGGTGGGGATCCCCCATGCTCATTCACACCATGCCAGATGTGAATGAGCCACAGCAATAGCAGGAGACGTTCTGGGGCCGTGGGCCTTGGGGCCTCACCGCTCTGAGATTCACCCATAGTGCTTTGCCACTCTGTTTCCTGGTGGACCAGAATGCCTGAATTCAAGTGCCACCTGCTGCTCCTCTGACATGGTCTGGGCACTTTTTCTCTATTCCTTAACATCCTGATGATAAGGAATGTTTTACAACCTCTGTTCCTACTTTAAATAATCCACAGCAAATGCCAACCCAATATCAGTGGAAACTTTTCCCTAGAGGGAAGAAGAATAACCCCCACTTACGTCAATATTAAGTGTATAAAGCACTTAAGTTGGTGCTCATTAAATTTCCTGAGGTATTGGCTGTTCCTTATGTGGATGACATTCTTCTCTACTGCTTGGCTAAGCAATACTTAAACGAGTGCTTAACTTTTGTGGTACATAAACTCAAAGAGCAAAGCTTAAACATGTCTTTGGGGGGAAATGCAAAAGCAATCACCTTGTAATTACAAATTCACCAACATCCTCTTTACCGAGACCTTCCCAAACAATTCACCCTGAACTACTTACAAGAAAAAATAATAATAATAAGTCATGTCACTTGGGTACATCCTTATCTGTCTATGACTGCTAAAGATTTATCCTTTCTGGAGACTCTTAGTTAAACTCTATTAAAAAAAAAAATGTAACACCAGGCTGGGTGGTGGTAGTGGTGGTGGTGCACACCTTCAATCCCGGCACTCGGGAGGCAGAGGCAGACAGATTTCTGTGAGTTCGAGAACAGCCTGGTCTACAAGAGCAAGTTCCAGAACAGCCTCCAAACCTTGTGTCAAGAAAACAAAACACACACACACACACACACACACACACACACACACACACACACAATCAAACACCTGAAGCAGAGCAAGTTATTGGTTCTTGAAGAATGCTGCTTCTAAAGCAGTATCTCATAGAATTAACCCTTTACCTCCATATCAATTACCTATCCTTCCTTTCCCCTCATCACCCCCTGGAGTTATATATCAACAAGATAATGGTATTTTATAAACTTATGCATGCCATAATTCTCCACAACAATCTGTAACTCCTCATTTATAAGAAATTATAGAGTTGACAATGATGGGAAGGACACTTCTTACAGAACTTACTGAAATCACAATAAGTGGTAGTAATTAAAGAAAGCATAGTGCCATTAAGTGTTGCATCCAACCTCTCCAGGAAGATCTTCTTCATGCAGTTTATTCAGGATCCTTGAACAAGCTTCTTCTGCCCCAGGGGAAACGCCTGCACAAGCTTAAATCCCCTTAAGCTAACCAACCCCAGTGAGCCACGTGGACCGTACAGATAGGCTACTCTAACGCAGAAGCAAACAGGCTGAACAGGCTTAACCAAATAAGGACTTGTTTACGCCAGAGAGCCCTCACCAATGGGAAGGTGGAAGGCGGAAGCCAGCACCATCTTTAAGGCGCGGCACTTCGAAGCTCTCTACAATGAAGTAAAGGGCAGGTTGGTTATCTGTTCTACACTGATAACTGGCAGGTAGCATTAGCATGTTATTCAGGATCTAGAGATAATCATTATCCTAAATGCTCACGACTATGGGCTGGCCTCCTCCTCGTCCCTAATACTTTTTTTTTTTCAGGCCACTCAAAAATCTCATGGACTTCTTCATCAATATGCAAAATCATTACAAATACTATTCTCTATGTCACCAACAGGCAGGACAAATCATTGGGGCCCTGTCCTTGTTTTTTCACCCTACTCCCCTCTGCTGGCAGAATTAAATCTTAACACCATTAGGCAGGCAGTCATTTCTCGCAATGTGGAAGCTTAAAATACATTCACGTAATTGTTGATACTGATTCTAATATGATTTTTGCTTCCTCTCACAAGGGCAAAAGCCACCTCAGATGCCATTAATCATTTATTGTACATCTTTCTAGGACTCCCATTACAACCAGAACCTGGTATAGTCCTGTTTATACTAGCAAACACTTTAAGATATTTTGCAATTTATGGAATATTCATTATGTTACTAGAATCCCTTACAATTCACAGGGTCAAGCTATTGTGGAATGACACCATCAAACACTTAAGCAGAAATTTTTAAAAATAAAATGTGGGTATACACACCCACCTAAGTCCTGCATACTAGGCTACTTTAAAAGTAGTACTGCTTTAAAGTAAGCAGTGCTTACTTTAAATTTTTTCACTTTAAAGGATACTGCTTCTTCTGCTGCCCAAAAATATTTTCCCTAAAAGAGACACAGCCTAAAACATGTATTAAATGGAAAGATATAGAAACTAATCAGAAAGGGCCAAATGTTCTTCTAATATCAAGAAGAACTTATATTTATGCCTTTCCAGAAAATAAACAAAGCCTCAGATGTCTCTTACACCACTGATTCCAACAAGTACAACATTCCTGAGACTACCAGACAAGCAAAGGGTCCACAGATAGACAACCAACCCATCAAGAAATGTCCCAAGAGGAAGAATAAGCCAATAACTTATGGAGATATCAAGACTTTAACTCATCAAGCTGAGACCTTGGGGAGACAATACTACTGTCATAGTCACTGGTCTACTGTTGTGAAGAGACACCATGACCAAGGTAACTATTATAAGAAAAAGCATTTAACTGGGGGCTTGTTTACAGTTTCAGAGGTTTAGTCCATTACCATCATGGCAGGAACATGGCAGTGTGCAGGCAGGTGCTAGAGCAGTAGCTAAGCGCTACATCCTAATCCTTAGGCAATGAGAGAGAGAGACCCTGGGGATGGTTTGGGCTTTTGAAACCTTGAATCCCACCCCTAGTGGCATACTTCCTCCAACAAGGCCACACCTCTTAATCCTTCTAATCCATTCAAATAGTGCCACTCCCTGGTGCCTAACTAAACATTCAAATATATGAGCTTATGGGGGTCATTCTTACTCAGAACACTACAACTACTGACCCCAAAATGTACTGTTATGTTTATTGACTATATGACATATTAATTCTCAGCTTGTTAATGCAGAATCCAAATATTTTTTAGCAGGGGGGATAAAAAGCATGCCTGTAGTAGGAAACAGTATGATGCTGTTTTGCCATGCTAAAGATTGTTTTTATACTTTGGAACCAGTTGTCTGAACAAATGATAGTAGACAAATTAGTCACATGAATGGAGAATATTTTGGTTAGACTAATCTAACTGATCAATCCACATGCTATAATATAGATTTTAGCATAATTAAGTTCTCTTAGAAAGCTCTATTAGTGGAAAGTATGGTTGTATAAAGATGAAGAAAAGAATGCAGTGACAAATTCTTTATGATTTATTAAAGCTTGCCTGAGGATTCAGAAAGCAAAGTCAGCCACAAGCCATAGAAGCCAGGCACACACCTTTTATCCCAGCAGCCAGAAGCTAGGAAATGGTGGCACACACCTTTAATCCTAGGACTCAGGATTAAGAGGTAGCCGGATCTCTCTGAGTTCAAGGCCACCCAGGGATACACGAGATTGAATCAGTCTAAAAGAGTAACAGAGCTCACACCTTTAATCCCAGCTCTAGAGAGGTATAAAAGATAGGAGCAGGGTCTTCAGTAGTCAGTATCAGGCTCTCATTCTCCAGACTTATTGAGGGTAGGATCAGGCCATTCAGCCTGAGGTAGATTTAAGAGCTAGTGGCTACTTTGCTTTTCTGTTCTTCAGCTTGAAGTTTGAACCCCAATATCAGTCTCTGGGTCTTTTATTTATTGTGTTACATTTGTTTTTTTTTTAATCTATTTGAGTTACAAAGGAATCTCTAATGTATTGCTCACTAAACTTGATTTTATTGTGCTTAAACTAGTGCTATCTGTTGCCAATAGTTTATAAAATAACTTCTGGCTTCATAACACAAAGCAATAAATGAGGACAACTGATTTGTATCAGAGGAGACTCATCTATTCCTGGGCTCTTAAAAAATTATGCGATATAGGAGTTACTCATAAATTATATACAAATAACGAGGAACAAAGTAGAGCTCACCCACACTCATATTCATAGGGCTTCCTGATGTGGAATATTATTTTAAGATGGGTTACATTTGTTTATGCTGTGGAACATTTGTTTTAATGATGCAATGATATGATGCATTCTTTTATGCTGCATTTGTTTATCCTTGTGAAGATGTGTTACTTTGTCAATTTGTCTAACAAAGAGCTGAACAGCTAATAGCAAGGCAGGAGAAAGGATAGGAAGGGCTTGCAGGCAGAGAGTATAAATAGAAGGGGAAAAAGAGGGATCAAAAAGCAAGAAAGATCAAGTAGTAAGAAAAGAAGGAGCCAGCCACACAGCCACAAAGCCAGCCATGAAGGGTAAAAGGATACAGAAGTAAAAAAAAAAAAAAAAGCCCAGAGGCAAAGGTAGATAGGGTAATTTAAGAAAAACTGGCTAGAAAAAGCCAAGTTAAGGCTGGTCATTCATAAGAGACAATAAGACTCTGTTTGATCTATTTGGGAGCTGGGTGGTGAGGCCCCAAAGACAAAAAAATAAATAGTAAGAGTAAAAATAACCAACAACAGCTCCCTGGTATTCCTGTCAATGGTGCTTTTTAAAATGATATTGTTCATGCTTCAAATACACCCTTTATCCCTCCTTATTGTAATTCCATTTTTGATCATATCCGTCTCTCAGGTAAACAACTGCCTCTGGATGGATCTTTTTTGTGTGAAAATGCTACTTATACTGCTCTTCCTGCAGTATAAGTAGGGACCGTAATAGTTCTGAGCATCTACACTGTAATGGTTGCCACTACAATGGCACATCCTAAGAGTGATTACTGGAATACAATGCGATGTCAAAAATGGCCTGTTAAGATCAGCAAAACTACTAATATTAGAGCAAAAATATTAGCAGACATTAATCAAGAGACGGGTGAATTTAGAACCATAGTTTTACAAATAAAGTAAATTATTTGTTGCCCAAGCATAACCTTGTTTGTCAACTATTTTCTGGCTTGTGTGGCTTTAATGTGTCAGAGTTCTCTCATACTATCGATGGTCAAGTTGATCATCGGCACAAGGAGAAAACAAAATTTCTCAAGGTGACCTTTGAATAGATATCATAACTAAAATGGCTTCACCCTTTCCTTGGCCCCCTGCTGCTATTCTTATAATTCTGTTTTGCTTACCTATATTAGCTAGACTAATCATGCAAACAATACCTTAACTTTGACCTCTATTACAGCCACAATTTTCTCTTTAAAAAATAAGAAGTGGAGGTTGGAGAGATGGCTCAGCAGTTAAAAGTACCAGCTGATCTCCCAGAGGACCTAGGTTCAACTCCCAGCACCCACATGGCAGCTCACAACTGTCTGTAACTCCAATTCCAGGGGATCTGACACCTTTGTACCAATGCACATAAAATAAAGTTAAATTTAAAAAAATAAGAACTGGGGAGATATATGGAGCATGGACATCTTTGTGCTCACAGACACACACTAGGGGAACCTAAAGTGTTAAACACATAGGGTCATTCCTTCAAGGGAAAGAATTCATGGCCTGTTTTCTGCCCAAAAGGCTGAAGCTGATGTAATTTTTAACCTGGTGACCTTTGTGGGATCTGTGTGACTGGAGACTTTTCAGCAATGGACCCTTCCCCGGACCCTTCTCATAAACCTGTTTTTCTATAAGCCAGTCAGTCTATAGAAGGTGGAAGGTGCCACATGCACTATACAAAGAGTCATGTATGATCTGCATTTAGCTTACTTTGTTCCTCAAAAGGGATTTAGGTATGCTTTGTTGTGCATGTGGTGTCCTGGTTAGGGTTACTCTTGCTGTGAAGACACACCAGGACCAAGGCAACTTTTAAAAAGGAAAAACACTGTGTCAATTGGGGTGGCTTACAGTTTCAGAGATTCAGTCCATTATCAACATGGTGGGGAGCATGGCAGCATGCAGACAGGCATGATGCTGGCTACATCTTGATATGCAAACAACAGGAAGTGGACTGTGTCACTGGGTATGGCTTAATCGTATAAGAGACCTCAAAGCCCACCTCCACAGTGGCACGCCTCCTCCAACAAGACCACACCTACTCCATCAAGGCCACACCTCCTAGTAGTGCGCCCCTCCCTTTATGGCCATTTTCTTTCAAACCACCAGACTGTGTTGTGCTTAAGTAAGCCTAAAATTAACCACTAGGGGTCAGACTTTCAAAGTTTGAACCAACACTGGCTACTGAGTCTTGTAATGAACTGCATTCTCGCTGGAGGTCACAGAGACCCTTGAAGCCAGGGCTTTCCAATTAGGCTAGGCAGGCTGGCCAATGGGAGTCCCGGATCCTTCTATCTCCCTACCCCTGCCCAGTGCTGGGATTATAAACTCATGCCACCCACAATCAGCTCTTTTAGGATGATGCTGGGGAGCACACTCAGGCTCCCATCCATATTTGCACAGGAAGCACTTTGCCATCTCCCCAGCCCAAACTACCCACATCTTACGAAACATCAGTTTTACTTAAAATCACTAACATCCAGTTTTCCCACACTTGGATACTTGGTAAAAATTTTCTCAAAAATTAACAAAGCAGATGGTTTGTTATTTCAAAACAAACAAAAAATAGTTGGGAGTATTTGTTACCAGTGCCCTTACATTACAATGTGTAGTTGATATTATACCGTTAAGAAATGATATCAAGGGCTGGGAGGCTGGGTTAGTGGGTAAAAGCACTTGAAGTGCACCCATGAGGGCCTGAGTTCAAATCCCCAGAGCCCACATTACAAAAAAATATAGTTTCAGAACAGCCAGAGCTACTAGTGAGACCCTGTTTCAAAAAGCAAAAATAAGCAAATAAAAACAGATTTATCCATATGGTGGTACACACCTTGGATCCCAGCATTTGAGAGGCAGAGGCAGGTGGATCTCTATGACTTTGAGGCTGGCCTAATCTGCATAGTGAGTTCCTAAACAGCCAGGGCTATATAGAAAACATTTTTTTTTTAATTGGTGTTGAGGGCCTGGAAAGATAATTCAGTGGTTAAGAGCAGTGGCTGCTCTTTAGAGGTCTCTAGTTCAACTCCCAGAACCTACACTGCAGCTCAAAACCATCTGTAACTCCAGTTCTGGGGCATCTGATGCTCTTCTGGCCTCTGCAGGCACCAGGCACATATGAGGTACACACTATGGGTGCAGGCAAAACACCCGTATACATACAATAAAAAAATGAGAGAAATGATGTCAAAGCAATTTAAAAATCAAAGAGGATGTGAAGTTGGGAGGGAGATGGGGTGAGGAAACTAGGGGGAGCCAGAGCAGGTAGTGGGGGAACAGATATGATTAATGTGCACTGTAGAAGCATGTGAAACTTTCAAAGAACGAAACTGCTATTCGTAAGAAACAATAAAGAAGATGGAGGGAAAGTGACATCAATGTTCCTTCTCCTTGAACCTTGATTTTTGTAACCACAGTGACCAGTGCAGTGGAAGAAACTGGAAGTGACTTCTGCATCAGTGTTCCTCCTGTTTCTATCCACCATGTTAGGAGGACTCTTGGGCCACAGTGTAGACGTGGCTGATGGATACAGAACAACCTCTAGCTCACAGCCTGTATCACAGCTAGGATTGAAGTGAGTGGATTTCCAGGACACGACAGGCTTCAGGCTGTGAGTCTTCCCCGCCAATGCCACAGACATGATTACAGGGTTGATGCCCCTGCTCAGCCCTGCAACAGCTGTCAACAGGTAAATAAGATGGAAGAAAGCAAGTGATGAGAAGACAGTAAGTTATAACGGTTGTTGAAATCGCTGTGCCATGGAGACATTCCTTCTGCTGCAGTGTCGCTGTGTGGTGCATCTAGAGAGTGTGCATGCCTCCTGGTCATTTCTTTCCTAAGCACACATCAGTGATGCCTGCTTCCCTGGGTTTGAGGCCCAGGAAGGATGATGGATGAAGCACACTGACTCCACAGAGCTTGTTTCAGCACACCTCACGAGTAACCCCTACCTGGTGCTCACTGACCATGCCACTCAAAGGTCAATGGAGATGAGAGAGAGCCCTTTGGGGGAATGGAGAGATAGCTCAATTGGTTTAATGTTTACCTTGTGAGCATGAGGACTCAAATTTAATGCTCAGAGCCCACAATTTAAAAAGCCAAGTATTGTGGACTGTACTTATGATTTTGAGGAAGGCAGAGATAGGTGGATGTCTGGAGCTCTCTATACAGCTAGCCTACTTGGTGAATTCCAGGCCAGTATGAAACCCCAACACAGCACTTACAGGCTACACACACACACACACACACACACACACACACACACACACACACACTGGAAGGAAGCAAGGGGAAGGACAGAAGGAAGGAAGGAGGGAAGGAGGGAGGGAGGGAGGGAGGGAGGGAGGGAGGGAGGGAGGGAGGGAGGGAGGGAGTGAGGGAGGGAAAGGAAGGAGGGAGGGAGGGAGAGCCAGCTCCTTCTATGCAGCTATTGCTGCTTTTACGTTAAGAAGCCAGTGGCTCACACCTTTAATCCCAGTATTTGGGAGGCAAAGGCAGGTGGATCTCTGAGTTTGAGGCCAGCCTGGTCTACAAAGCTAGTTCCTGGAGAGCTAGAGGCAGGCAGAGAAACCATGTCTTGAAAATAAATAAATACAAAAACCAATTTAATCAAGTGATTGTTTTTAAGATTTATTTATTTTGTGTGTATGGGCATCTTGTCTCCATGTGTATCTGTGTACCACATGTGTACCTGGTAGCCACAGAGGACAGAAGAAGGTGTTAGATGCCCCAGAGCTGGAGTTACAGACAGTTGTGAGTTGCCATGTGGATGCTGGGAATTGAACCTGGGTCCTCTGGAAGAGCAGTATTCATTTGTAATCTCTGACCACCTCTCTAGCCCTAATTGCATACTTTTTGTAGAAGAAATAAACTTTGTGGTAAATATTTTCAAGCAGAAGCAATTAAGTTATGATATTGAAAGCGGGGAAATTTGGTCTTGCCAATAGCCAGATCTGGCTCCTTTCAAATATGGAAGATGCAGTCAAGTCTATGAAGTCAATAGTTTGCATTTGTTGCTGTTTATACCATGCTCAGACAATGAATAATGTATAATATTAATCATATCAATTATCTAACATTCATCTCCTGGGGAATGTGTGGTCTTCCCACACATTAGCTGTGGAAGTAACTATGTCCGTGCATGTTTATGTTTGGGACTGCCTGGAGCTTCAGGAACAGTCCCGATGCTCATCTCACCCCAGAGTGCAGAAGATCAAACATCTGTAGGCCTAGACCTGAAAAGCAGAGCTCTGTTTGAAGTACCTATTCTGTGGGCCCATCACCTCTCTAGCCTGCTTCCATTGACTGGAGCTCTGGATAAAGTTACCCTTGCCCTGCTCCAGTGTTAAGAAGTGTGGGGCTGGAGAGAGACAGCTCAATGGTTAAGGGCTCATTCTGTGTTTCAGAGAACAGATCTGTTCCCAGCACCCAAAACTCACACCCACTTTTAATGTCAGCTCCAGAGGATCCAATGTCCTCTTCTGGCCTCTGAGGGCTCTGCACTCATGTACACATACCTGCACACAGGCACACATACATGTGTTTGGGGGGGGAAATCTTTTTAATAAAAGAACAAGAAGTACAAAGAGCATCCTTTCTTTCTTGCCTTAGATATATTGTGTTCCCAAGACAAAGAGTAGCAACACAGAAATTTGCTGACAAACTTATCAAGTGAAATCAGCGGAAATTCGGCTCCTCTGAGCAACACACAGACCTGTTTTAGCTGCACTTGACTGCTCATGGCCCAAGGCCATGAAGAGCCCAATAAAGGCCAGAGCTCAAGAACGACAACTCAGATCCAAGGCTTCTTTTCTACTGCCCAGCCATGAAGCTCCTTTTTCCTCTCATTGCCAGCCTCATGCTACAGTATCAAGTGAAATCAGGTAATGTAGGCTCCTGGGTTTGGGAGTGGTTGATACAAGGAAGCAGGACTGGGCTGCCCATGGTGTCAGGACCCCTAAGAGATGCTGAAAGAGGACATGCCCAAAAGAGATGCTGGAGAGCTGACCCAATGCCTAGACTGTGTCTGATGGAGATGCCAAGGAATTACAAGGAGAGTGGGGTATTGCTTGTGTATTCAGAAACTGTCAGCCATGTTATGCCGCTCTCTGCGCTGTGTATGTACATGTCTCTGAGCTTGCAATTCAGTTTGGAGCACGCTCATGTCAGCGCTATTTCTGACTTAGTCATCCAGTATATTTTTAAAATCTTTGTGTGTCAGAGAGAGGGGGTGGTGCTAATACAGTGTGGTGTGTGAGAGAGAGAGCATATGAAGGAAAAGATCGGAGGACGTCGGGTATCAGTCCTTCCCTTCCGTCTTGTTTGAGACAGGGTCTTTGGTTGTCACTATGTACACCCGCTAGCTGGCCCATGGGCTTCTGGGAATTCTCCTTTCTCCACTTCCTGTTGCGCTGTAGGAACTCTGGAATTGCAGAGGCCTGCACCGATGCATCTGGCTTTACCTGGACTTTGGAGAGCGGAGCTCAGGTCCTCAGGCTTACACAGCAAGTGTTTTACCCGCTGAGCTTTCTCCCCAGCCTCAACCAAAACCATCTCTTAGCGAAAAGGTTCAGTTGGCCTGGATTTCTGTGTGCAAAGGATGAAATCCCTGCCTCTGTGTTCAAAAATCCTTTTCAGGATTTAGAAAACAGGTCGACGTCTCCATGTCAGCCTTTCCAGAAGTCTTATAATTTCTCTTAGTGTCTGATTTCCTGGAAACCCTCCAACTACCAGGAGGGCTTCTGGGGACACATGATAACACATGACAGGACAGAGCCTGCCCAATGTTCTTTAAAAGGAAGGAAAAGGATGGAGGCTTGTTTCTGTGAAAAAGAACCACCCAGCTATTTGGAATAATCATAATGAATCAGACAAAGGAAATAGGCAAAGATGTTTGTAATGTTTTTACGTTGGGAACATAGAGAGGTAAGTCACTTAAACATGGCGAGCTTCAAAACTGACATGAATGCAATGGACAAATCAATGTGACTGCTTCTAGTCCTAAACTGTTTCTGTTTTGTATCCGCTGTGAGAAAGAACAATGTGAACTGAAGATGTATGAGAAGAACCAAACAAATACATATGTGAAAGTAGCCTTTGAACCAGGCGTCAGTGGCTCACGCCTCTAGTCTCAGCACTGGGGAGGCAGAGGCAAGCGGATCTCTATGAGTTCGAGGCCAACCTGGTCTACAGAGCAAGTTCCAGGACAACCTCCAAAGCAAAACAAAGAAACCCTGTCTTGAAAAAAAAAAAAAGAAAAGAAAAGAAAAAGAAAACAAAACAAAAATAGCCTTTGAAACTGTTTTGTTAACATATATTCATTCTATGTAATAATCGAATTCCATTGAATCTTCACATGTATGTAATGTATTTTATCACATTCACTCCCCACCCCCACCCTCTCTTGCCCCTCCCACTCCTACTAATCCCCATTCTCTCTGCTCTCTGCTTCCTAATAGTCCTCTTTCTAACTTCATGCTTTTTTTTTGTTTGTTTGTTTGTTTTTTGGATCAATGAGTTTTATTAGGTTTGTTTTCAGAAGCATGGGTCATGGACTGTTTACAAGAGCACGGACAGATTATCAGTGGCTACACCATAGAAGAAAATCTCTCTCTGTCCCCAACCATCCTTAGCTACCTAAAGATTTTCAGGGAGAACAGCAAGATGTTGACAGACACTCTTTTGTAGGTTGTTATGGGCTCTATAACCTTTGGAAATTATCTGATGCTAAATAAATCACTTCTGATTTACATAAATTTGATAAGGTGTGTAACAGAGAAAGATTTCTTAATTGAGGGAAAACAGTGAGACATTGGTTTGGGACATTCAAAAAATGAAGATGAAGACCAGTGGGGAATTAAGCTAGAGATAACAATAGAGAAGCTAAGCTACAGTAACAAATTAGATCTCTGATGGACAGAGTATCTAGATGCTGGAAGTGACAGAATGCCAGGTTCCAGGGACCACAGGTCTAGTGATTGACAGGAAGGTCAAAAGCCATGGCCTTTGAAGAAGACACTTCTAAAAATCCTATTAATTCTGTTTTAAAATTCTTTCTTGGCTTATCTTACTTAACATAAGCCCCTCCATTCCACTTACTTTCTTGCAAATTATCATTTCGTTCTTCTCTGTGACCACACAGAGAGAAGAGTACTGCATGCCGTCTTGTGTGGGAGCTAAAAAAAATAGAGAAGCTGAATATACCAGTGGCTGCAGAGAAGCTGAATATACCAGTGGCTGCCTGAGCTTGGACAAAGGAAGGCTTGCTTTGATCAGCACACATTAAATGCATGTGCTGAAATCTCACACTGAATCCATTAATGTACACAGCTAGCATATGTTAAAATAGTAATCGTGATTCTTTCCTGGATTAGGTGTATGGTAGGTTTACTGGCATTGATATTTTGCTGGTGTGCATGATACAAGATTGGAAGTCAGTAATGCTGTCTTAGGGCTAGAGATGTATCTCGGGAGGAAAGTGATTGCCCCAAAGCCCTGTATCACCAAACAGAAAGAAGGGGAGGAAGGGGAGAGAGGAAGGGATTAAAGGCTGGACCACCATAGCCTGACTCATTCATCTGAGGCCCACCAATGGTTAGCTTGGCTGGCCAGTGAACCCCAGCGACTTGTCTGCCTCTGTATTCCCACACATACAACCACACCTGTCTTTGGATATAGATTCTTGGTATTGAGCTCATTTCCTTATGCTTGCGTGGCACTTTACCAACTGAGCTATCTCCCCATCCCATTCTTGAATGCTTTTAAATGTGAAACAGGATTTCACTGTGTAGCCCTGGCTAGCCTGGAACTTACTATGTAGACCAGGCTGGACTCAAACTCATAGAAATCTGCCTGTCTCTGTCTCCCAAGTGCTGGGATTAAAGGCATGGGCCACCAAGCCCCTCTACTCTCTGATTTTTAAAGTTACTCAGGTAAAAGAGACTGAACGAGACATTTCCTTTGGGCTCCACAGGGTACAGTGACTTTCCAAGTCTGCACCATCATCAGACATTGTTCCCAAAGGCTGACAAACTCCTCTCACTCTAACCCTCTCCCATCGGAGTCTGGACATCATCGCTAACAATTAACCTTGACCCATTGGTTTCTCTCTCTTCCCCATGCAGAATTTGTGGTCGTGAAAAGGTGTATAATGGGCTTTGGGAAATGCAAAGACAGCTGCTTTGCTGACGAAATTGAGATGCAGAACTGCAAATCCAAAAAATGCTGCATTGGCCCCAAAGTGACTGAATTGATTAGAAGCTACCTGCGACACGAAATACCCCACATACCTGACAAGGACATCGTGGAGATGCTGAGGAGCGAAAAGAATTCCAGAGAAGAAATGCAAAGGAAACACAACTTAGCTGCACTCTCCCAAATCCAAGTAGTCCCAAAAGCCTCCCCTGTGAAGTTTGTCACCTCGAGGACTGGGAGGTGTGGCTTGGGCGGTACTGTTTCCACAAAGAAGCACATGAAACCAATCAGGGGTTCTGCCAGTGTTGCCTCTCAGCCCAAACCTGGACCACCTTAGACGTGGCCAGCAGAGAAGCAGATGAGCAGGGGAGCGGGTCTTTCTCGTAGGGTGTCAGGCTCCTCTCTACCTCCACAGACATTAAAATAACACATCACTGTTCTGCCAACAGACGGATAATAAACACTGTTAAGTCACTTCCAGTTTGTGTAATGTTATCATTCTTGCAAGAGTCCCCTAGAGGACAGTGCTAGGCAGGGATGGAGATTTTAAGTTTAGATGCCAGGAGAGAGCAAGCCTCAGTCAGCTCAGCAAGCGCTGAGCAAGCGCCGAGCAACTGAGCATCAGGCCCCCTGTGGGACTCTCATTTGAAGGACTTTCCCTGTGGCAATGGGAAGGAAAGGCTACGATGTATCTTGAGGAAAGGACCCCTGTGCAACCAGGGCACAGACAAAATGGAAGATGGTCAATATGTGTGTGACCGGTACACAAATTACTCTGACAAATCACTTTTAGCCATGCATTTCTATCAATTTATTCATTCATTAGTGGAGATGCCAACATTTTAGCACACACCAGAATTCAGCAATCTCAGACTACACAGCCTTTCTCTGTCCATGTGACAACCACATGGCCCTCAATTCCAGTCTTGGAAAAGTTTTATTGCAATATTGTTGATATGAAACACCCACATGTGTCTCACTGGTATTACCAGGTGAGTTTGGCACATACAAACCTCAGTGAAGTTGTTATCAGGGGTGGAGGCTCTGCTACCCATGGCTTCCACCAAAAACTAAAACAAAATCAGAAGCCAGAGATTAATGTGTTCTTGTCTCATTTTGTTGTTTTAATAAAGTACCTAACAAAAATCCACTGTGAGGAGGAAGGGGCTTGAGGACTTCCGACCTGAGTCACAGTCTGTGATCACGGGAAAGTCAAGGCAGCAGCTTGTAGTAGGCAACCATATCCAAGTCAAAGAGAGAGAAAGGAAGGCCTGCATGTGTGCGATTGTACTCCATAGCTCTGCTCTTCCATAGTGCAGGTCCCCAAACCAGGAATGCTGCTGCCCACTGTTAGTTAGCATAAACAAGACAGTCCCCCAAAGACAGGACCGCAGACCAACCTGCTCCAGACAATTTCTCATTGAGATGATTTTCTGAGGTGATTTAGGTGTGTCAAGTGGGCAGTGGTGGCTCACGCCTTTAATCCCAGCACTTGGGAGGCAGAAGCAGGCAGGTCTATGTGAGTTCCAGGCCAGCTGGGTCTACTGAGTGAGTTCTGAGTCAGATTCCAAAAGCTACAGAGACACCCTGTCTCAAAAAAGTGAAACAAAACAAAACAAAACAAAACAAAACAAAACAAAAAAACTATCAAAGTGGAGGAGACAGGTTTGTTCAAGGCTGGGGCTTGAGGAAGGTTAATAGACACACCACACCCCTCAGAGGCCCAGTGTCTGAATGGAAAAAAATTAAAGAATTTTTTTTGTTTATTCTTTGAGAATTTTATATAGTATATGTTTATCATATCTTTCATGTCCCCCTAAGTCTTCCGAGCCTTCTCTCTCTCTCTCTCTCTCTCTCTCTCTCTCTCTCTCTCTCTCTCTCTCTCTCTCTCTCTCTCTCTCTCTCTCTCTCTCTCTCTCTCTCTCTCTCTCTCTCTCTCTCTGGTTTTTTGGTTTGGTTTTGGAGTGGGTTTTTTGTCTGTTTGTTTTTGAAGACAGTGTTTCTTTGTGTAGCCTAAAGCACCCATCTTTACTGAATTCCAAGTGAGATTAGCCAGGATGAAGCAGGAGCTTCCAAGCTAGGGTGAGTCAGTTTGGACAGAATAGTTAGCCATGGCACACACTGCTGAGCACTAGGAGCAGGGCTTAACCACATCTTTGCAGTGCTGGGATTAAACCCAGGCTTTCACACGCCTGGCAGGTGCTTTACCTCTGAGCTGCGCCCCAGCCCTGACATGGGTATCTCTGGGTGAGCCCCTCACTTAAAATGGAAGGGCACAAATTGATCTCAACACAATTACTGAGTGGTTTTAACATTCAGACAGCTGGTGAGATAGGGAATTGTTTGGGAGTTGTTTCAGTATGGTTTTTATTGCTGTGAAGAGACACCATGACCAGGGCATCTCCTACAAGGAAAACATTTAATTGGGGTGGTGGCTTACAGTTTCAGAGGCTCAGTCAATTATCAGCATGATGGGGAGCTACAGGCAGGCATGGTGCTAGAGTAGTTTTGAGTCCTACATCTTGCAGGCAACAGGAAATGGTCTGAGACACTGGGCAGTATCTGAGCATAAAAAATTTAAAAGCCTGCCCCCAAAGTGAAACAGTTCCTCCAACAAGGCCATACCTCCTTCAATAAAGCCACGCCTCCTAATAGTGCCACTCCCTATGAGTCTATGGGGACCAATTACATTCAAACTACCACAGGGGCATACTTTGAAAATCTATAGTCTACTAAATTGGAAAATCTGAAAGAAATGCATGTAACACATGAAACCCACCAAAATTAAACCAAGAAGATATAAATGGTGTAACTGGGATGATAACAAAAAATGGAATTGAAATAGCAGTGAAAACATCTCAAGCACACACACACACACACACACACACACACACACACACACACACACACACACGAGTGCTTTCTGTTCTTCTTGAGGACCTAAATTTTGTTCCCAGCACCCATGTCGGGTAGCTCAGAACATAGTCCTCTGGTTCCAGGGGATGAGTGCCCTCTTCTGGCCTCTGTTGGCATCTGCACACAGTGCACACACAAACACACACTGTGTGTGTCTTATACATATATGTGTACATATGTGCTATATATACAAAATATGTTATATATATATTAATTAAATAAATGAACAAATTTTGTAGGTCGTAGACTCAGTGCTGTTACCCGCTGAGTTTCTCATGTTAGGCATTGGAAAGGGGGGAGTCAGCAGTCCCCATTTTAGCAGGGTATTGCATGGCTCTTGAGTAGAGAAATATCTACTCACTCCAGATAGGGAAGGCATCATTAGACCAAAGGTGAAACAGTCATGTTTCTATAGAGCCGTTTACAGGAGCATGGTCAGCTCACAGGTAGCTACATCAAAGAAAAGTGCCACCTTAGACAACCATTTGCCTCTGACACAATGACACATGGAGGGGAGGAGCCTCAGAACCCTAGGGAACCTCCTTGATCACTCTGAGAATTTTAATAAACCAAACTTGGGAAGATCGCATGCATGTCACAACTGCTCTGCCTCAAGACGGCAGCTGCCATATCCAACCCCAATAACAACACAGGGTATGCTTTGTAAGAAAAGAAAAGATGAAAAGTAAAAGGCTGACCCCCTAGAGTGCACCACCAACCAGCTACTAGCAGACATCCTGGTGGACAGACATCCTTAACCAAATGCAGCTGCTATATAAGTCTACAGTCTACAGAGTTATAGACATGGCTCCTTGGAAAATGTCATAAACTGGTGGTGCCATACAGACAGCAGAGAGTAGCATGGAGTGCTTCTAGCTGAAACAACCCTCACTTAAATGAGGGGCTCACCCAGATACCCACGTCAGGGCTGGGGCGCAGCTCAGAGGTAAAGCACCTGCCAGGCGTGTGAAAGCCTGGGTTTAATCCCAGCACTGCAAAGATGTGGTTAAGCCCTGCTCCTAGTGCTCAGCAGTGTGTGCCATGGCTAACTATTCTGTCCAAACTGACTCACCCTAGCTTGGAAGCTCCTGGTTAATCTCACTTGGAATTCAGTTAAGATGGGTGCTTTAGGCTGTAACTCGGTGCCTCTGTCCCATCTGCCCCACTGCCTCTGCCCGTTGGCATGTCCCCATCCCTCGGGCGTGATGTTCTTGCCTCTGGCTTTGGCTTCTCCTGTTCCTATCTTCAGTGACCTTGAGTAACCCAGATTCTCCCATTACTGAGAACTGAGCAGTAGAGAGGAGAAGCCATGAGAGACACCTGCTTTCAAGGACAGACATTTTCAAATGGATGTCTGTGGGTAGATGGGGGACAGGGGTGAACTGAGGCCACTCCAGTGTTGCTCAAATCTGAAAGTTCATTTGGGGATCACTTCAATATTTATACCTAATGTAAAAAGCAGGGACTAGAGAGATGGCCCAGTGGTTAAGAGTGCACATTTCTCTTGTAGAAGGCCCAGGTTCACTTCCCAGCATCCATGTCAGGCTCACAGCTGCCCGTAACTCCAGCTCCAAAGGATTTGATACCTCTGAGAGCCTCAGGCACCCACACATACATGCTCACACACCCCCAGGCATACACACATATAAACAATTTAAAATAAAACCGAACACATACATACACATATATATGTATATGCAAATGTATATGTCAAAATTTAAAAAGCAGCCCCTAAGAATTAAAGAACCCAAATTAGCCAAGCATAGTCATGCACATTTATAATGCTAGCACTCAAGAAGCTGAGGAAGGAGGACTGTGAATTTGAGAGCAGTATGAGCTCTATAATAGGACCTACTTTCAAAAAAATAGAAACAAGCTGGGCAGTGGTTGGCGCCTTTAAGGCACTGGGAAGGCAGAGGCAGGTGGATCTCTGTGAGGCCAACCTGGTCTACAAAGCTACACAGAGAAACCCTGTCTCAAAAAATTAAAAAAAAAGAAAGAAAGAAACAAAATGAGGTGAAATGAAGATGGTAAACTAGAGATGAAGATGATGGTAAACTGTAGAGATGAAGAAGGTAAACTGTAGAGATGAAGATGGTAAACTGTAGAGATGAAGATGGTAAACTGTAGAGATGAAGATGATGGTAAACTGTAGAGATGAAGATGGTAAACTGTAGAGATGAAGATGGTGGTAAACTGTAGAGATGAAGATGGTGAATTGTAGAGATGAAGATGGTAAACTGTAGAGATGAAGATGATGGTAAACTGTAGAGATGAAGATGGTAAACTGTAGAGATGAAGATGGTGAATTGTAGAGATGAAGATGGTGAATTGTAGAGATGAAGATGATGGTAAACTGTAGAGATGAAGAAGGTAAACTGTAGAGATGAAGATGGTAAACTGTATGTAGGCCAGTGGCTTGAGCCTCACCTGCACATTGAAACTCTTTTCAATGGCTGGAAAGGGAGCTGTGGGAGAGCCTGTTTGTGAAACAGCCTGAGGACAGCACTACAGGGGCTGCTCTCATGAGCACATAGGCAGAGAAAATTAGAGTAAGGGTAAGTCAGAATTCTCCAATCCCAATTTGAACTCATAGTTGGGAGAGGTGCTCTTTGAGACAGTCTCTTGCTATGTATAGCCCAGGCTGGCCTGGAAATCACTATGTATCCCAGAATAGTCTCGAACTTGCATTGATCCTCCTGCCTCAGCCTCTGGAGTGCTGAGGTGCCATCCCACACTTAGCAACACTATTTTCAAACATTTTTTCACCCCTGACCTATGAACAGGCATAAAAATATTGAGCAGCCAGAGCGCTGATTGCAGCAGCCACATGACTGTAATCTCTAAGTCCAACTCCCCAAAGTCTCACAGCACTCAAACTTCTTGACCTGAAGCAAATATACAAAATATACATGGAATACTTTGCTGCACTTGAGAAAAGCATCCGGGGTCACATCAAAAGAACAAAGGAGGCGGTGGAGAGATGACTCAACAGTTGAGAGCACTTGCTGCTCTCCTACAGGACCCGAGTTCGGGTCTCAGCAATCACATTGGATGTCTCACAACTGCCTGTGACTCCAGCTCCAAGGAATACAATGCCGGTCTCCTTCCGGTCTCCTTCAGCACCTGTACTCATGTATGGGAGTGCACACACATACACACACACACACACACACACACACACACACACACATGCATACACATACATACACATATGCACACACAAACATGCAGACACACACATATGCATACACAAATGTACATACAACATACTCACGTACATACACATACACAGTTAAAAAATAAACCTCCAAAGCACAAAAGAATCAACTTAAGGAGGGTTTATTTGTCAGAGATGGGGAAATGTAGCCTCAATAAAAATAAAAACCAGCTGGGTGATGGTGTCGCACATCTTTAATCCCAGCACTTGGGAGGTGGACATAGGTGGATCTCTGAGTTTGAGGCCAGCCTGGTCTACAGAGTGAGTTCCAGGACAGCCAGGGACTAGGACTACACAGAAAAACCCTGTCTTAAAAACAAACAACAAATTTAATTTAAAAAATACAAACCACATGCATTATTCACAGTTGCCAAGATATAGAATCAGCCTTAGTATCTATAAATGGAAAAATTGACAAAATATTGTGGGATAGAGTCTTTAAAATGAAAAGGTTCTAGAGGCTGGAGAGATGGCTCTTTGGTTAAGAGTACTTGTTGCTCTTGCATAGGAACCAGGTTCAAATCCCAGCACTAACATGATAGCTACCAACCATCTATAATTCTAGGAGATGCATTGCCCTCTTCTGGCTTCCTCAGGCACCAGACACACACATAGTGCACATACATACATGCAGGCAAATATTCATTCACATAACTTTATGTGTGCATTTTAAAAATTTTTTTATTTTATTATTTGTACGAGTGTCTTGCCTGAATGTATGTCTGTGTACCACATATGTGCCTGGTACCTATGGAGGCCAAAAGAAAGCATCGAATTTCCTAGAACTGAAACTGCAGATGGACATGAGCTACCCTGTGGGTGCAGGAATTGAACCCAGATCCTCTGGAAGAGCAGTCAGTGCTCTTAATCACTGAGCCATCTTTCCAGCCCCACACATAAATTTTTTAAATTAAAATAAATCTTTATTTTTTTTTAGGTCCTGGCATGGAGTCAGATGGTAGTGGTGTACTTTTACACCTGTCTCAGAGACAGACAGACAGACAGACAGACAGACAGACAGACAGACAGACAGACAGACAGATGGCAGGCAGGCAGGCAGGAAGGCAAATAGAAAAAAACACTGTTTTTATAACCAGATGAATTAGATGTGGGAAATAAACATTCCAAAATCATCACAGATGAAACAGAAACATCTGTGTCTATCTATCTGTCTGCCTGTGATAAGATCTTGCTACACAGCTCAGGCTGGCCTGATTTTCTTGCCTTCCCCTCCAGAGAGTTAGGAATACAGGCGAGAGTCACCATGCCTGGTCACTTGTGGGTTGTGATAAATTTTTCAGAGAAGTTTGCCCAAAACAACCCAAAAACCAAGTCTGGACCTGATGAGGGCTCTGGTTGCCATGTCCTGTCTCTAGGTTGCATGCACAGGAGATGCTGAGGGGGTGGTCAGTGACTTCTGAAACATGATCTTGCCCTTCAGCGAGCTAGGTCTACACACAGCCTAGCATAAGGAATAGTTTCTGTAGTCAGTAATTTTTTTAAACCATCAGAAAACTAAGAATGATAATCATAACTCCAGAAAGTTCCGTGGCCCTTAAGTCTTTGCACTTGCCCCCAGAATGAAGCCCTACTTCAGCTTGTCCCACTGACAGAACGCTAGTCAGGAAACCCAAAGACCAAGAGATAAAATTTTTGTTTGTTTGTTAGGAAAAGAGTTTCACTATGTAGCTCTGGTTTTTCTTGGAACTTACTATGTAGACCAGGCTGGCCTCCATCTCACAGAGTTCTGTCTGCCTCTGATTCCCAAGTGCTGAGATTAAAGGCACACACTTCTATGCTCAGTGAGATTAACATTTTTAAGTGATTTTTATCCAATACATATGTGCATTCACCACACACATATGGGAGATGTCATTCTGTAAAGATGTTTCTCATATTGGTTAATAAATAAAGCACTGTTGGCCAATAGGAAAGCAAGACAGGCGGGACTAGGAGGCAAGAAGGATTCAGGGGAGGGAGGAAGAGAGTCAACATGTAGGACCAAGAGAGCAGAGGTCCGGATCCTCTCTCCGGTAAGATAACACCATGTGGAAACACTTAGATTAATAGATATGGGTTAATATTTAAGACAGAGCTAGCCAATAAGAAATGCTAGTAACAGGCCAACAGCTTTATATCTAGTACAGTGTCTCTGTGTATTATTTGGGGTTGATGCAGCTCTGGGACTAGGCTGGCAGGAAAACTGCTCATTACACATGTATACCACATACAAGGCTCTCACAAACAAAAATAAATACATACATACATAAATACATAAGGGAGCTTAAGAGAGGGCTCAGAGGTTAAGAGCACTGGCTGCTTTTCCAGAGAATCCAGGTTCATCTCTCAGCACCCACATGATGACTCACAACCGTCTATAACTGCAGTCCCAGGCAAATCTGATGGCCTCTAGGGACACTGCATTCACATGGTACACATACATACATACAGGCAAAACACCCACTTACATAAAATAAAAATCAATAAATTAAATCAGAATAAATAATAAATAAATGGCATATCATTTCTCAGCCTTTGGTTAAAATCAAATGGAAAGAAAGGGAGAAAGAAAGGAGGGAGGAAGGAAGGGAGGGAGGAAAACTATAGACACTAAAAACAATTTCAGGTAAGGATTACATTCATAATGTCCAGCCCATTTGTTTTTGACAAATTTAGAGAAAATACTCTATTATCTATTCTATCTTAGACCAAAGTTTTATACCTAAGACATTTTTGTCATAACTTGTATTACCATAGCCCCATTTCCCCTTTAAGAAGAGATCTCTGGCTCTAATCTCCTTTGTTTAGCTTTCTCCCTGACCATGACCAGTAACATTTTGTAACCAACACCCCAAAACATGACAAATATCCATAATCCACCAAATACCCAAAAATCACCCACCCCACCTTCTGGGAATGTGGGTGTCATGTTCTCTAGACTGCTTCCTGTTGTGTAGGGTGATGGCATCTTTGGGGCAATCTTGGGAAAATCACAATAATGGTCAAGTCCTGGGAAAACTAGTTATAACATTTGTGGTCAAGTCTCTATGCAATGGGAAAGCTCGAGGCTTATCTGCAGTCCTGGTTAGAACAGTCTGTGAGGCTGAACCATCTCAGCCAGCAGCCTTGAAGCTGTTCTGGATGCAGGACTCTGAGGAAACTGCAACAGAGGCATCTGAGAGGCTGGATACCTGGGCCACCTGTTTTCATTGGTGTCTGGTCCTCTTGTTCTGAAAACACACAAACTTTAAAATCTGTATTTTATAACTTTATTATCACAAGTATGAACAAGCCAGTCAAAGATTATTCTTTGTTTTATGTTTGAGTGGGTATAATATAGGTCATCTGTCTTGTAGTTTCTTCTTGGTTTATTTCTTTATGTTGGTATATAGGATTTTCAATCTACCCTTTCTCTTCTTGTATGGGTGTGGTATAGACATGTGTGTGTGCTCTTATCTGTATGGAAACCATGTCTTCCTCCATTAATCACCACCTTATTTTTTATTTATTTATTTATTTATTTATTTATTTATTTTGTGACAAGGCCTCCCATTAAACCTGGTTATCAACAATTGGCTAGCCTATCTGAATAGTAGATCTGAGATCTTCTTGTCTCCCAGACCCCAACACTGAAATTAGAGGGTTGTACCTTTAAATCTGTCTAGTTCCTTACCAACTGAGATGGCCAGGTGCTCATCACAGAAGTCCATTGCCAACTGAGCCATCTCCCCAAATTCCCAGCCCCTCCTCTTTTGTGCAGTGCTTTCTTTCATTTGTTTTGTTTGTTGATACAGCATCTTTCTACTTAGACCAGGCTAGGGCTCAACAATTAATACTCCTGCCTCAGCCTCCCAAGATAGGCTAAGTGATGCTCTGCCACACAGCAGTTTAATCAGTTCTAAAGACACCAAAGATGTTTTCCGATGTGGACCATTATGAATACTGTAGACAGGCTTCTGTGAAAACATCAGCTTCCATCCCTTTGGAAGGCATGCCCAGGTATATGGCTGCTGGGATTTATGATGTGGGTTGTGTTCAACTCTAAAAGATACTACAAGGGGATACACAAAATGGCAGGACCATTCAGCCCCATCAGCCATGTGTAAGGGCTTCACATGCTCAGCAGAGTTTGATAGAATCTGCTTTTGTTTGCTTGTTTAGGCCATTTATCAAGTGCACAACAGTATGCCATTGCTGTACCTGATGTCATTGGGCCTCTCTGTTTGTGGGCTCAGGTGTTGTCTGCATGGCTTACTTGACCAGGTGCTTGATGGGAGTTCAGCTCAGGTGAGTGTGTTTATCATAATCAAGTGAACTTACCCTTGGATTCCTGCATTTCACTTATTCACATCAAAGTTTAGAGACGAGATAGGCCTCCAGATGCCTGAGTAGGGAAAGGCGCTTGCCAAGCCTGATGATTTGAGTTCAAGCCCCAGGACCCTCCCTGGGAGGAAATACCAAACTTCCACAAGCTGTCAAGCACCATGATATGTGCATGGACACACACATAAATAAATAAATAGATAAATAGATAAATAAATAAATAATAGCAATTTATGATGAAGACCATAAAAATACTAATTACTTGACAAGAGCATGTAGATTCTACAATTTAAAGTGAAATACATCAAGAAAGTGACTGGATCTGGGTTTGATGGACACATGCCTGTTAAGATGAGGCTGGAGGGTCAGGAGTTGAAGGCCAGTCTGGGCTGCGAAGCAAGAGCCTGTGTGGAAAAACACAAAAGGAAAGTTGGGAAGGAAGGAGGGTAAAGGATAAAGGTGTGGACAGACAGAAAGGTATGTTTAAGCCAACACACTCCTCTAGGACTGAAAGCAGAGCGAAGGCTAGTTGGGGAGGGAAGGGGACCCGCAGGAGGAATTGGAGCAAGGAGTGAGGGAGGAGAAGCAAAAACAGTAAGGGACTGGGGTGCCACTCAACTGGTGAGTGCTTGCCTGCTGTGTGAAAAGCCTTGAGTTCAGTTCCATGGACAGCGGAAAAATAAAAGTCTGCAAATCTCAAAATGAAAGTCGCTGTCTGTATACTAATTTCCTAGTTTAGCCTAAAGCCCTCAAGAACAGGATTTGAAGCAGAAGGCCAGCTAAGGCACAGACCTCGCTTGGATGGCAGAAGGAAGAAAGGCCTCAGAGAGCAGAACCGAGGCCAGCTCGCAAGTAGGGACCACGCAATAGCAGTTAAGAGTCACTTCATGCCCAACTCCTGGGTAAACCTGTCCGTGATTGATTTTTGATCGAACTTTATCGCCATCTGCCGGCAGAATTCGGTATCACCACAGCATGGAGATGGGCTTACTAGGTTAAGACTTTTGAAAATGGCTACTCAGGCACTCACAAACTGCTCCCGATTCCTGGAGTCCGCGTCCTAGACGCATGAGGTTCAGATGGAGGGTCCCATAAGTGGACAGTGGTGGCACACGCCTTTAATCCCAGCACTTGGAAGAGAGAGGCAAGATGTCTGTGGGTTCAAGGCCAGCCTGCTCTACAGAGTGAATTTCAGAACAGCCAGGACACAGAAACCCTGTCTCCAAAAAAAGAACAAAGAAGAAGAAGGAGAAGAAAAAGTGGACGTTTGTCCAATTTCCCAGTTAGTCCTACTCACTGACCTGAGAGAGACTTTTCAAACCCTCCTGCTAAAACATTCCTTTAATCCCAGAACTGGGGAGGCAGAGACAGGTGGAAACCAGCCCTGGTCTACAGAGTGAGTTACAGGACAGGCCCCAAAGCTACGGAGAAACCCTGTCTCGAAAAACACCAAAAATAGATAAATAAATAACAATACCTGGTGTACCAAAAGGAGAAAGAGAATGGGAATGGGAATGGGAATGGGGAGGCCTGGGTAAGAAGAGAAGAGGAGCTTCAGGGGGAGCAGAGGAAAGAGGAAGAGGAAGGAAGAGGAGAAAGGAGGAGAGGAGAGGCCCCTACCAGGCATGGTAACACATCTGCCATCCCAGCACTGTGGAGGCCAAGGCAGGAGCATCACTAGCTCCAAGCCAGCCTGGCCCTGGGAAAAAGAAACAAAGTCTATGGAAACACACAGATTTGTTGCTTTGAGATAGGGTCTCTCTAGGCAGCCCTGGCTGTCTTAGAACTCCATAGGTAGACCAGTAAGATCAAACTCATAGAGATCCACACACCTGCCTCTGCTTCCAGAGTGCTGGGATTAAAGGTGTGTGCCACCATGCTTGGACCAACGTTAATCTTGTAAGGGACTATATATAGACACATGGCCATTGCTTCACCATAAATGTGAATGAGATCATACATAAAATGGAGAAAAACCAAAGTGGGGAGGGATCAGAGGTTCAGAAAAGCATCAACTACCATGATGTGCCTCTCTCACAGCTGGAATCCTAAGAGGAGGGCTGACTTGGAAGTAGGAAAGGGAAGACAAGGGAGGGTAGCAGGCATGGATATGACATGCATGTGTGAAAGGTCACGGTGACACCATCTGCTCTGGCTAATGTGTACTTATTTTAAAAAGAATTAACAAAAACATAATGCCTAGTCATCGAGTGCCTGCGGTGTGCCTAGTTAAAATCCTCATGCTCACCCCTGGGAGTGTGTGGTGTGTGCACATCCCAGCGTTTTGTGCAGAAGAGGCTGCCGGGTGTTCCTCTCTCACTCTGCTTTATTCCTTTGAGGCAGAGTTTCTCCCTGAGCCTGGAGCTCCAAACCCTTCCAGCTAGGCTGGCAGCCAGCAAACCCCAGTGATCCTCCTGACTCCACTCCCAACACTGGGGCTACAGACGTGTACAAGACCACACCAAGCTTGTCACATGTCCTCCCGGTTGAGCAGCAAGCACTCTTAACCACTGAAAGAAGAGCCCCAAGTCTGTGTCTTTTCAAATACCCTGGAGATATCAGGATTGCTTGTTCCTGTCATTAAAGACCACACTGATTTTCTGGGTCCTACACCCATGTTTTCCTCACTCCTGGTATACCCCAGTAAAGGTAGATGGACTGGAGACAGACAGGATAGTATCCCTTTACCCCAGCGGCCCTTTAATGGTTAATGCTAACTTGACAGGATATAAAAGTACCCATGAGACAAGTCCCTGGGCATGCTTGTGTGAGGTTATCTTGTTTAGATTGAGGTGAGGAGACCCACCCTATTGTTGTTATCTAAATTCATATCTGATGGTTTTACAAATAAAGGCTCAGAAGTCACAGGCAGGGATGAAACCCTGCTAGCTCAGAGAGCTTGGGAAGCAACTGGATGACTTTGTTCTTAGCTGGTGTCTCCATGTGGTAGTTTAAATGTAATTGGCCCCCATGATCTCATAGGGAGTGGCACTATTAGGAGGTGTGGCCTTGATGGAGGAAGTGTGACACTGGGGTTGGGTTTTGAGGTTTCATGTGCTCAGCATACTGCCCAGTGACTCATTTGAATTCCTACTGCCTGCAAGATGTAGGACTCTCTGTAACACAAATAATAAAAACCTAGAGACAGATATTGGGGTTAAATCTGAATATCAGAAAAGCAAATCAGTCAGCCACTAGCTCTTACCTCTACCTCAGACTGAAAGGACGATCCTGGCTCTATGAATCTTCAGACTCCACGGAATGCTCTGAGCTCCTTATATTCTCTCTAGTTCTGGGATCAAAGCTGTGAGTTCTGTTTCTCTTTTAGACTGATTCACTCTCGTGTAGCCCAGGATGGCCTTGAACTCAGAGACCCATCTGCCTCTGTCTCCTGAGTGCTGGGATTAAAGATGTGGCCACCACTGCCTGTCCTCTATGGTTAACTCTTGGCTGTGTGTGTGTGTGTGTGTGTGTGTGTGTGTGTGTGTGTGTGTGTGACTAGCGTCTTAGCTCCTAACTAGGTGTGTGGCTAACAAGTTGCTTAGCTCTGCACTCTGATCTTCAGGCAAGCTTTATTTGTTGTTATCACAACTCTCAGCTACCACATCTGCCTGCATGCTGCCATGCTCCCCGTCATGATAATGGACTGAACCTCTGAAACTGTAAGCAAGCCACCCCAATTAAATGTTTTACTTAATAAGAGTTGCCGTGGTCATGGTGTCTCTTCACAGCAACAAAAAAAACTGAGACAGAAGTTGGTAACAGGGACTGAGGTATTGCTGTGATTGGTCTGACCATGTGTTTGTTTGGAGGAACTGGGACTTTGGTACTCTGAGTTAGGAAAGCAGTAAAATACTTTGAGCGCTGCTTAATGGGCCATACTAGTTAGGAGCATGGAAGACAGAGGTGTTAAGAATTATTTGAACCGTTGGGGCTCACTATGTTTTGAGTTTTAGTATGCTACCTAGAGAGCCTTTTTGTGATGTTTTGGTGAAGAACGTGGGGCTGCCTTTTACCCTTGTCTGAACAGTCTGCCTGAGGCTAAAGTGAAAAGTTTTGGATTAATTCCACTGGCAAAAGAATCTCAAAATAGCCTAGTATAGATTCTATCTCGTGGTTATTAGTGCTAACTCTAATGACGATTTATAATGAAAAGGAGCAAGCTAAGCAGGGTAAATTATAAAATGTAAATTTTGAAAAGAAAAAGAGCACCAGAATATGGAATAGAGCTAAATCCTGTGTTCAAGGAGATAAGCGCTTTAAGAAATTGAGTAAAGGGAGTGGTGACCTCTGAGCAAGATCCCATCTAGGTAAGTTTTCAGATTGTCAAAAGGAATTAAGGACAAGCTAAGAGCAGGGCATGGTGGCACACACCTTTGATTCCAGCACTCGGGAGGCAGAGGCTGGCAGATCTCTGAGTTTGAGGCCAGCCTAGTCTACAGAGCAAGTTTCAGGACAGCCAAGTTTAGACATGAAAGACAGAAAGCTGGTGAAGATGCGATTGAACAAGGGGGTCATGCTCCAGCCTCGGAAGCAGCAGAACTTGGCAACTCCAGTCACGTGGTTCTGGCTTCAGAGTGAAGAATGGAAGAAATGGGTTATAGAATTTGCCTCTGTGCCTAAAGGAAGTCCGTAAGGCCAGTCATGTGTCAGGGTGTCCCTAAATAGAGGCCTGGAGAGGCCATTGCATGAAGCTGTGAAGTTGAAACCTGGATTGCCTTGGAGACCACAGATGTTGGAGATGCCAGAGTAGTGGGTTACCTGCTGAGGAGAGCAGCTAACAGGGACTGCAAGAGAGAGAAGTGTCTTGCAGTCAACAAAGCTGTAAGGAGCTACAGAACTGAAAAGTTTTGACGTCAGACATGGAGGTGCAGAGATCGGAGTTTGCCCAGCTGGTTTTTGGTCTTGCTTTGCTTCAGTCTTTCCTCAATATGCTCCCTTCCTGACATTTGTATATCCTGTGCCATTATATGTCAGACGAGTGTGATCTGCTTTTTTATTTTTACAGGTGATTACAGCTAAAAGAGATTTGCATGAATCTCAGAAGAGACTTTGAACTTTGGACTTTAAAACAGGGTTGAGGCTGTTATAGACTATGACGACTTTGAAATCATCTAAATGCATTTTTCATTATGATACTGTTATGAGCTTATGGGGGCCGAGAGTGGAATGTGGTGGTTTGAATGAATTGGCCCCCATGAGCTCATAGGGAATGGAACTATTAGGAGATATGGCTTTGTTGGAGAAAGTGTGCCACTGTGGGAGGTGGGTTTTGAAGTTTCCTATGCTCAGGATACTGCCCAGTGTCTCAATCCACTTCCTGTTGCCTGCAAGGTGTAGAACTCTCAACTACTAATCCAGCATCATGACTGCCTGATGCCGCCATGCTCCTGGTCATGCTGATAATGGACTGAACCTCTGAAACTGTAAGCGAGCCACCCCAATTAAATGTTTTACTTTATAAGAGTTGCCGTGGTTATGGTGTCTCTTCACAACAATAAAAACTCAAACTAAGACAGACGGAGTCCTTCCACTATGCCAAAACAAAAAGGACTACCATACTCGCTACTACTTCCTGTGCATTTCTCTGTTGTCCTGACTCCCTCTTTACCCTCTATGGCTACTTCCTGTCAACTAGCCACTGGCTCTGCCTCCTGACCTCAAGTTATTTTTAATTAATGCAATCTCAGGGTTTAAGGTGTGGTCAAATATCCTGTGTCACCAACCTAAAGGTGGGTGGCACCATTCCTTGGGCTGGGATTAGAAACTGAGTAGAGCACAAACATGCACCGTTCTGCTTTCCAACCAGGGACTGGTGTGGCCAGATACCTCAAGCTCCTGCCACAGTGAACTGTGAGCACAAATGAACACCATCTCCCTTGGGTGGCTTTTGATGGGGTGTCCCATCACAACAGCTGGGAAAGTAAGCAAGACAGCTGGGGAATGGTGACGCTTAATGACCAGAACTGCCTGAACCTCAGAAGCTTTGTGGGAATTCCAGAAGGCAGGAGCCACCACACAGCTGAAAACAGTGAAACCCCCAAAAGGTGAAACTGAATACCTGCCCAGCAATAAGATGGAGAGAATGGCAAACAAGAGGCAAAGACACAAACACCCGCATGAGAAACATCCTCAAATAATGTAGCCTCCACCCCTCCCCACAGACGAGTAACACCCCAGATTAGACTCCTGACCCAATGGTATGCCCTTGTCCCCTTTTTCTGTACCCACCAGTAGTGAACAAAGGGGGAACTGCACCACAGTGGCCAAGACCATGGAAATGTCATCACATGGCCTGTTTCCCATGACCAGCTTTATTAGTTCTCTCGTAGTTTCGAGTACCGGCAGGAGACACTCCCCATTCAAACCCCAAGGCTGTGGGGGTCATCTTCACCCTGACTTCGGGCTTCAAAGGGTCAGCACAGTGTGGATTCAACTCCATCAGCTGGGCTCTTGCTATCCCACTACTAAGTCTCCCAGTAAGCTTGAATACAGTACTGAAATTCTCCCAAAGGAGAAGCTCACCCACATGCTCAGCAAATATGTCCACGAGCCTCTATCTCTAGCCAGACTCTATCCTCAAGACTATCCAAAAACAACCAGTCCCTGCCCTGTGTCCCACCAAACACTTATGATTTAGACTGAGGACCTGCACCCTCACACCCGTGATGCCATCACCTACTTCACCCAGCGACTTCACCCAAGATAATACTGTCCCCTAAAGCTGCGTCCCACCGTAGCTCTTGGCACCCTCGTGCAAGCCCCTCTTCCCACATAGGATCTTCTGCCTGTGGGCTTTCTTTCCAGGGGACATTCAGGGACTACAGTAGCTATTAGATTACTCAGCAGTGAGTATCAGGTCATCTGGATTTGCCCCACTGCTTACAATGGCCAACAGATACAGTCAGCCAAAACAAGGAGCATCTGGGTGCAACTGTCCTCCAGCCCCACTGTCCCATATAAACTGAGACATTGGTGGGTTAGACCATTGCATGTTCATTTAAACTGTGACTTCTGCACTCAGCCAATGACTAGATGCCCAGTGTCCATCAAAGGTGCTTCCTTTCAGACCCTCTCCCATCTCATGCAGCTCAAACAACAGTGTCCGTATGAGAGTCTCGGGGACACAAAGAAAGCAAAGCAGCCACCCTGACTCCCTTTGGAGGGCTTTACCCATTCAGGGGCTAGGGTTGCAATTTGGTGGTAGATGATCGTTTAGCATGAGTTTGGTCCCCATCACCAAAAAGGAAAAAAAAAAAAGGCTATGGCTATAGCTCAGGATGACACACTTTCGTCATATGTGTGGCACCTGAGTCCCATTCCATGCACTGAATGAAGCAAGGCAGTACAACTCCGTCTGCATGGGAGGCACACACCCAGCAGATGAGCCTCACTTGACAGCCTGTCTCTACAGACTTCATCTGGGATACATTTTTGTCTCTGCTGTGTGTGTGTGTGTGTGTGTGTGTGTGTGTGTGTGTGTGTGTGGCTGGGGGCATGGAGAGGAGAGGTGTGGGCTGCTACAAACCCAGATAGAGAAACAGAGCAGCCCTTTGGAGTAGTTCCACATTGAACCAAGAAGCCTGCAGCTTTGACATCTGTGTGGTCACTTGGAGCCGGAGGGGGCTTTCTTTGGGGAATTGGCTCTCAACAGATAAGAGTGTACTGCTGTGAATAGCTCTGTGCCTAGCCTGAGTTTGGGCCATATCCCTACGCATTTGGGGGAGGAGTAAAGCTAGGCCAGAAGACAGGCAGCCATCAACACTGTGTACCCAGAACGATCCCAAGTGAATAAATTTCAAGGTCTCTCTTCCACCTTGGCACTGGCCTCAGCTATTCTGGGCCCCAACTGTAAGGGAAGCTGAGTTGCCACTGGACCAGGAGGGAGCCATGGAGAGGAGGGGAGGCGGCACTCCCCTCCTCCCAGATGCCGACAGCACAGCAGCCTAACCCTGCTCCTAAGGCAAAGGCCATTGCTATGCTATGTCCAGCAAAGCTGCAGTGGGCCCCCATACACCAGCACCAAGCAAACACAAACCTAGATTTATTGGCAACAGGGACTGGGCATACCTGCTTGGTCCAAGCAGCAAGGGAGAAGGGTGGAGGAGGGGCTGTGGGTCAGATTCATAATAGACGTTGTCTTACAAGTAATCCAGTCAACCCCCCTGTGCTGGAGGACAGTAGGGAGGAGAGGTGGCCAGCCACTACCATCTAGAAGGGGAGTTGATCTTGCACAGGAATGTTGAGCTCAACAGCCATGTCTGGGGTGCACCTGGCAGGAAGTAAAAAAGGACTGTGAGGGGTCAACAGGGACACCGGGATGAGGGGCAGAGGAAATACACCTCCAATTTCATTACAACCCTGATGGTTACTAAGGAGACATCATCCCAAAACTCAATCTGCAGCCACCTGCACAAGCATGCGCATATACATGGATATGTGCATGTATGTGGGGGAGGAGGGGTACGGCACACACACATACGGGTCAAAAGCGGGAAGGAGATTACGTTGTCAAGGACTAATGTCCCCCAAAAAGGACCAAGATCAGAGGGGAGCAGGAACTCGTGTCAATGTCACATCCTCAAGGAGAGTCCTTCCATGAGTGCCCAGTTCACTGCCCTGGGACAAGCTGTGCCAAGCTCACGGAGCTCTTAGCAGCTCCATGCTCAGAGCGCAGTGTCTCCTAATGCCTGTGGCAACAGAGCCAAGGGTTTCTCTCATTCACTGGCTCCTTGGCATTTCAGAAACTCAAAAGCATTACTGAAAAGAAAAACGGGAAGGAAGAAGAGAGATGGAAAATGGGTGACAGGGAAAGTCAACCAGCAAGAACAGCGAGCCATGGTGATACACAAGGCTGTCCTGTAGGGGCTGGAGCGATGGCTCAGAAGTTAAGAGCACTGGCTGCTCTTCCAGAGGTCCTGAGTTCAATTTACAGCAACCACATGGTGGCTTCCCACATGGTGGCTTCCAACCATCTATAATGAGATCTGGTGCCCTCTTCTGGCCTGCAGGCGAAACACTGTGTACATAATTAATAAACAAACCTTAAATAAAAAAAAAAAAAAAGCCTGTCATCTAGCAAGCTGCCACCATCTTCATACGTTTTACATTTGGCTCTGCCCCACTGCAAAACAGCATCACAGCTCACTCTGCTGACTGATGACATCCCCTCACAGAAGAAGACAGCTGGGAGGGTCCTGGAGCCCTCAGCTGAGCATCTAACCACTCCTCCCAACCAGACATGTGCTAGTATGTACAGAGTGAGAAAGAATAGTGTTAAGAAGGCTCCACACACACAGCCAGGGGGAGCCATCGCCCCTTCTGGAAGCAGGCTTTCCAATAAGGCTGCTTTGGGTTCACACATACCCCATGGCCCAGGCTCTGTAAGTAAGCCCAATAAACTCATTAATTTCCCAGGAGGAACCTTGGTGGAATCAAGCTTTGGTTTGTCGTTGCTTAACACTCACTCCCTCACACCTGGAAGAAAATTCTCTAAATACATGGAAACCCCAGCATTCAGGAGGCTTGAACAGGAGAATCATATTTGAAGCCTGCCTAAGCTACAAAGCAAGACTCAGTAACAAAAGGAGGGGTGGTGGCAGGGGTATGATACAAGGAAAAGCCTGGGAGGAGACAGAAAGACCAAAGGGGAAAATTACATAATTTGCAAGTACTGGGCTCTGTCACCACACAAGGCCCTGTGGTGGCATCATGAAGAGATCTGGCCTGTTCCCACTCTACCACCCCGCACTACAATAGAGCCTAATCCTAGGAAAAGCAGGCCAAGGATTAATTTTGGGAGGAAAAACATTCTCCTCTTGAGATACAGAGTGCCTGCCAAGCAGAAAATATGTCCTTCCATCCTGTCCCCATGTCTGGTGGTTCAGCCACACCAGAGATGGGCAGGAAAAGCTGTGTCTAAGCTAGTGTCAGCATAGAGACACACCTGGGACTCCTCCCTTCATGCCTAGGCTCTTGCCACCTACCCAGATCACCTTCCCTAGGCACAGGCCTGCTCAGCCCAGCATGGCAGCCAGGACTACATACTTGGGTCTCCGTAGTAGAACATCCTTAAAAACAACCTCTCGGGGGTTCCAGACCTCTGCGTATATATGTTCCACCTCTGCAACTAATAAAGGCATTTCTTCCTTCAGCTGCTGGATAAGCTGAGGGGAGAGACACAGAAAGGAAGTGTGAAGTCCAAGCCTGGGGGAAGGGGACAATACCACAGAAGGAGGGTGTCTGGGAGATGGTATGGGCCTTGTCACTAAGATGTGCTGGATTCCAGAGAGGCAACCTCCCTGTTCAAGTGAGGTGAAGGGACAGTGAAGAATGGAGGCAGGTGACAAATGGGTGGGGCACACGATATGAGAAAAACGGGATGGGTAGAGATGGGGACCTTGAGTTGGAAACTAATGATGGTGCCAGGATGAACACCCCCTCCAGAGAAGGCGGGGCCTCGTTCCCTAACTCTGATCATGGGCCAAAGGGTGAAGGGAAGTGGTTAGTGTAGAACAGGTGATGTGTGATAGTGCTCAGGGGTCATGGCCTGCAATGGTGGCCTGTGAGTCAAGTCCAGGCCAGCATGAATTCCCTTTTGAGATGAAAGATGAGTGACACCAATGGTGCAGTCACGGAAGAAGGCCGGCACCTGAGGGACAGGTCTATGTGAACCAAGGCCCGCCTGCAGGTCCCTCGCCAAGGCCATGGCCTTCCTGGTGCCCTCACCTCCCTGAACCAGACCGTGCATTTCTGCAGGCGCTGGCTGTTCCTGGTCTTCAGCATAAGTATCTCCTCATAGGGTCTCTGGGTTTTCTGCAGATGAAGAAGAAGTCTGTCTGGGTACCCAAGGCAGGAGCACATAGGTGGCTGGCAGAGGACTGGAAGCTAGGAGGGCCAGGCCTGTGCCTGGAGTCATCTCCCCCACTCGACAGTGGCTGACTACTCACCATCATCAGAGCTGTCAGGATTTTATTCTTCTTCTCCTGAATCATGTTGGACAATCTCCTCAGGACCATTTCACGCATCTCTTTAAGGTTGTCCAGTTCATCCTGGGGTCAGCAGAAGGGGCTTGGCCACCGCTCCCACTTTCCATGTCGTCTAAGTATGGGGGGGCCACGGGCTCGCTTACCTGCTGGCTGTCCTTGGCTTGCTGCACCTGGCGTATGTGATTGGCAATCTGGACCGACCTGACGGAATACTCGTGGTCCATGTAGGTGCTCAGGAAACTCACCTCCTCCTGGGCCTTCAGGATCTCAGCATTCAGCTGGTCTACCTCCTGCTGCAGGCCTGGAGAGGGACAGCATGGGGAAGCGAGGGGCAGATGTCTGGGCCTTCCTTTAGAGGGGCCAGCTGCCCTTGGCCATCTGGCCAAGTTGTGCCCATACAAGGATCTGGGCTGAGTTGTGCCCACACAAGGTAGGAGGTGGTGGGAGCTGAAGCTGCTGGGGTCTCAGGTCCCAGAAAAGAAAAATGAGAAGATGCAAGATCCCTAGATCAGTCTAGCTCTGCTGACTGTTGAGTGGTCCTCACCAAGACTATCCCTAACCAGATCTTAGCATCCTCAGACACATGCCCCTGAGCAAGACCAGAGAGACAGGGTGACGCTGCTGCCCAAGACAGGATTAAGACACCTGCCAGGATGGCTCACACCTGTAATCCCAGCACCAGCAAGACTAAGGTGGAGGACTGTTGAAAATTCAAGGCCAGCCTGAGCTACAAAGTGAGCCCCTATCTCAAAAAAGTAAATGAGTAAAAGATAATGTCTACACTGCCTTCCTCCATGGAAGGGATTCCCCACTGTCTGACTAGCAGGGTCCCTCATACACACCTCCTCCGCATCTAGCCTCAGGAAAGGGGGAAAAAACATAGATTTAAACAATGGAAGCCAGACCTAGGTCCCAGCCACTGCCTCCCAGAGGGACCTTGATAGGAAGCTTAGCCAGGCTAGGCCTGGATTCCAACTCCTAGGCACGTGGCCTACAGCAGGTACTTCCTCTCCCTCTGCTTCAGTCTCCATCTAGGTAGATAAAGTGTGACAAAAGACCCTGCATCCAGGAGGTTACATGAGTGCAGTCACCGATGCTGGAATGCCCAGGCCTGGAAAACACTGAGCACTCTTTGAAAGCTATTCGCTCTAGATCTCAGCAGTGTGCTCTCCCTGGAAGGCAGCATGGGCCTGGTGGAGCCAGAAAGGCAGTGCAAGCAGGTGCCCTCCCCCAGGAGCTCCTGAATGAGGCTGGGGGTCAGCCCTTACTGTTTATTTTGCTCTCCTCCTTTTCTTTCCACTCCTGGAGCTCAGACTTCAACTGCTGCACCCTCTTCTTGTTCGAGTACTCCAAGATGTCGATGATATTCTAGGGAAGGGGTGAGGCCAGCTGACCACCAGCCTCTGCTGGCTCTCCAGCTCTTAATGGGCTGTGGCCACAGAGTACTCCCAGAACCCCACTCCCAGGCCAGGAACCCTTACCTCCCACTTCCGTCCTCAAGGACTCCTTGCCATGGCCTGGGGCAAACTCGTCTTTCCCATATCCCTCACTGGACACCTTGCTGTCCAGTCATCCAACTCCTTACCTGCCTTTTTGCTCCCTCTCACCCCATGTCTGGGGCATCTGTTTCCTCTGCCTGCAACACTCATCCATCCAAGCTTCACCCACCCATTCACGCCTCTGTAGACTCCAGCTTAAGTATGGCTTTCCGCAGGGAGTCTTCCTGATTTCTCCAATGTCTGAGTCAGAGGTCCCCTTGGGACTCCCCAAGTCTTCTCACATCCAATACAGCACATACCCAATGCGAACTGCAACGGCCTGTGACCCCACTAGAGGGAAGGCTTTGTGTGGGCCAGGTGACTCATCACAGCTGCTCCCCAGGGCCCATAGGTACACCCAGGATGGTCCATGAGGCCTGAGGAATGGCTCAGCTGACTTCAATCCCCAGGACCCACAGTAAAAAGCCAGGTGTGATGTGCAGGTTTGTAACCACAATTCTGGGCCTGCAGAGATCCCTGAGGCAGTCAGCTGAGTCTAACACACAAGCCTCAGGTCCCAGGGAGAAACCCTGCCTCAAAGAAGATGGCCAGCTTCTGAGAAATAACATCACCTAATGGCTACCGTGTGTGTGTGTGTGTGTGTGTGTGTGTGTGTGTGTACACAAGAAGTTTGCTTGGGCTGAAGAACTGTGTGGCTTTGGTCTCGGTTAAAATTGGGCTTTTGTCTACCAGAGCTTCTTAGGTGTAACGTCTCTTGGAGATAGCACCCTTAGGGAAGTAAATAAGTGATTGAGGTCACAAGGACAGTGTGTCCCCACAAGACAGCAGCACTCTCTCCACACACAGAGGAACAAGGCGTAGCAAGACATAAGAAGATGGCCATCTGCAGAATAGAAGAAAGGCTACAACAGAAGCCAGCCCCGCTGAGCCCTTGATCTTGACCTTCCAGCCTCTACTGCTATGGAGGCTCCCCACCTCCCCACCACGGCAGCCTGAGAGAGTCAGCCACCCCCACAGTCTGAACCTTTCTCTTCATCTCACAGACTCCAGGACAGCTCTGGGCAGACTGAAGTCACAGAGAAATCATTCATCCACTCTCTGACTCTTCTCCAGCCCAGACTCTCAGTCCCTGTGACCTCCCACCCTCTCACCCCAGCTGCTCTTCACCCACAGACCCTACATGCCACCACCGAGTTTCATTATAGCAGCGCGGGCCCCAGACAGTAGTATAGTTGCTCCTCTCCCCAACCCCCAGCAAGTTAACAGTGGACTCAATCAGCTGTACTCCCTAAAAACAAAGGTAGCAGGGCAAGGAAGGCACCGATCCTGGGGTAAGACTGCCTGGATTCAAATCCTGGCTCCGATTCTTGCTATCTGGATGACCTGGAGCAAGTTCAATCCCCTAGCCTTGTGCTTTCCATTTCTTTCCTGTAAAATGAGGACAAGAATAGCACCCACCCTGTCAAGCTGTTGTGAGGTATATGAGACTGTACATAGCGCATTTGGCGTCTCACTGCGGTCGCCTGGCCAGCAGTGGTGGTAGTGGCAGCACCAAATACTTTCTACTGCACAAACACCAGGAGTGTAGCCACAACCTCCCATTTGAGGTTGTGTTATTGTGATCCACTCCACCAAACTCCAAGATACAACGTCAGCCCGAACTCTCCCAGATGGTAAGTGGGGATGAAGGCAGGCACTCCATTTTCTCAGCTAGGTCGGGGAGTGGCCAGCAGAGGGCGCGCCGGCACAGGAAGGAAGCTAGAAGAGGGTAGGAGGAGGCTCACCCCGAGAATGCCCTGCTGCTGCAGCATTTCGCGCACATTCATGGCCATGCTGTCCTCCATGTCCTGAATGGACTTGACGAGCTCCTGGTTGAGCTTGCTGAGGAAGCCCTCGTGGTTGTAGAGCTCCTGGAGTGTGGCCCGCTGGTTTCGAAGCATCGACTGTGGGAGGGGAGGAAGACAGCACTGTACTCGTGCCCTAACTTGCAGGGGGGGAGGGGGGATGCTGAGAACCCTCCTGCCCCAAGGCCTCCTGTAGTAAATGCTGCCAGGTGATTCCCCATCCCGTGCAGGTCAGAGTGCCTGGAAATGGAGACACCCACTAAGCAAGACACACACACACACACACACACACACACACACACACACACACACACACACACCATTGTCACATCTCTAAGATGAGAATTCATCCTACAGTTGGTGGCTTATCACCATCTAATTAACAAATATCAGTAGATAAGGATACTAAAGACCTCTTCAAATCAAAGAAAACTAGAAAGAATGAACATGATAATGGCCCAAGTAGGTAAGAAGGCAGCAGAGATGGCAGGCTGTGTTTCGACCAGAAGCAGGGAAGGGTGGAGGAGAGAACACCCACAGTTTCTTATCGTGCAATGCCCCTGTGGAAAGTGAGTCTGAAGGGGTAAGTGATTTTCCCAAGGTGACACCCAGTGGTACATAAGATCAATAGTGTTAGTAGTTAATAACAAATAATTTTAATAACAGCAACTGGCCTACTGGACATGAGAGTGGCCAAGTGCTGTGACTTACTCTACAGGTGACACATGGGGTCGGTTCACCCTGCAGCTCCCAAGTGGAGGCTCATAGAGGTTAAATGACCCTGTCACATGGCCCGGAACTGACAGCGTCAAGACAGGGGAGCTGGACTTCAGAGACTCACAGTCTCTTTCCACTACCCTACCACAAGAACTCAGTGAGATTCGTGCTGCAAGCAGCCCAGTGCGTGGTGGCACAGGCATATCACACAGCACAGGCTGAAGCAAGAGGACCACATGAGTGATCCGTGTGAGTGATGTAGAAATACCCTGTCTCACAAAGAAAAGAAGGCCGGGTGGTGGTGGCGCACACCTGTAGTCCCAGCACTCGGGAGGCAGAGGCAGGAGGATCTCTGTGAGTTCAAGGCCAGTCTGGTCTACAGAGTGAGTTCCAGGACAGCCAAGGCTACACAGAGAAACCAAAATAAAAAGAGGGAGGGAAGGAGGAAGGGAAGGGGGGAAAGGAAGGAGGAAGGGAGGGAGGGAGAGAGGGAGGAGGAGGAGGAAGAGGAGGAGGAGGAGGAGGAGGAGGAGGAGGAGGAGGAGGAGGAGGAGGAGGAGGAGAAGAAGAAGAAGAAGAAGAAGAAGAAGAAGAAGAAGAAGAAGAAGAAGAAGAAGAAGAAGCAGAAGAAGCAGCAGCAGCAGCTATGAGATGCTGGCTCACAGTGTGAATAGTTCTAGGCTCTCCCCAGATCTGCCATGGGGGGGTGGGGGGAACCTGGAAAAGTTAATTAACCTCAGATAACTCACTGATACTCATTCTAAGCAGCTAATAACTAATTGCTGCTTCAGAGAACTGCCATTTAGGAATGAGATAAAATCTCCAACACCGCCACTGGGGCAATGTGGCAAGCGAGCTCAATGTGTGCGCAGCAAACAGCTGAAACTGGTTTCTTTGGCCCTAGTGCTCCCACCCCCCCACTCCCACCCCCACCCCCCCTTCCTCCCGCTCCTGTTTCCATCCGGTCAGAGTGTTCTCTTCTCTAGTCTTTATGGTCATCCTGGTTTCACCATCTGCCCTGGCCCTCAGCTCCTGTGTGCTGTACCAGATAACAATACCAGTGCGAGTGCAGTGTGGCTGCTATGTGCCAGTGCTATGTCCTGCACTGGCATTACCTCATAGCAAGCCTCGGAGACAGACAGGCACTGCTTAGTCTTACTTCATAGAAGTTCAGATCCCACAGCATACCCAAGGTCACACACAGCAGAGCTATTGTCCATTGCTGCTAACTACTCCACTGTCTGCTCCCACATCCCAAGACCCCAAAACACACACACACACACAAAGCCATTCTCAAGTCCCTAGGAACAGAGCTCAAACAGCTGATGGAATGAAAAGCTGGGAATACACATGGATGCCCCATACACTCCTAGTGACTCTGAGAAATGGGATTTTATGACTTCTGCTCCAGAAATGTATTTGTCTAACTGCAGATCTAATGTGGGATGGTGGTGTCTCCTGCGTGATCTTGACCTCAATATGTAACCATGCAATTACAGTGTGTAGCTGTGTCTCCACTCCGGGCTACTTTCTAGGACGCCCGTCCCACACAAGGGCCTCCCTTATCATCTGGCTAGTCTCCTTCCAGCAGCACAGGGGGGCAGGCTGTGTCTGTGTTCTCACAGTGGTGTCACCTGAGCAAGGACCATGTGTGGAGCTCTGCGAGTAGACACTGGATCAATTGAGAGGGTGTCTCTTCTTTGGGGTGGGGGGTAGCTAATTCATTACTCTGTTTCTCAAGTGAAGTTCAGCCCTGTATTTGTACCCTGTGCATAGCTGCATCTCTAACACCTGGGGTGCTGCCCTGGTGTCACCAGGCCCTCCCTAAGAAGCTGCAAACTACCCTCCCCCAGATGTCTACCACTACTTCTTCCCTCCATGACCAACCTATTGAAAATGGCCTCTGACACTCTCCTGGGCCCCTTCAGCCTCCAACCTTGGACTTGGTTTCCTCATACCTGTGCTGTCCCAGCTGCACTTGCTATTGTCATTTTGGTTGTCGTTATTTGAAACAGGTTCTCATTCTGTAGTCCAAGCCGGCCTTGAACTCACCATGCAGCCTGAGCAGTCCTTCTGCCTTAGCCCCCCCCCCAAGTGCTGGGGTTACAGGAATGAGCTATCATGGCCTATGGCTTATCACTTCACATTTAATATATGTGCCTATAATCACTTGTCTCCCTAAGGTCAGAGCCCAGCCCTGGTGAATTTCCAAGCTCGGAATACAACAGGTGTTTAGTCACGACCTACCTGCTGATGGAATGAATGAATGAAAGAATGAATGAATGAATGCTTACAAAAGACGGCATGAAGAACTGCTGAGGGGCACAGTTTACTGCAACAGTGGCCATATCCGCACTGTGTGTCACACACAAACACACAAACTCTCCTACAGTCAGGATAGAAAGAACATCAGAAACAGACCTTCCTACAAATGATTGACTCATTGAAACCATCTGGTAAAATCACAGCTAAAGGGAAAAACACAGGTTTTTGTTTTGATTTTTGAGACAGGTTCTCACAATTTAACTCTTACTGGCCTAGAACTATGTTGGAAGTCACTCGCTGCTACATAGTAAGTTAAGGCAAGCTAGCAAACTAGACCAATCTTTAAAAAAAAAAAAAAAAAAAAAAAAACCAAAACTTCAAAATATGGATCAAGCCAGGCTGTGGTAGTGCATGCCTTTAACCCCAGCACTCGGGAGGCAGAGACAGGCAAATCTCTGTAAATTCGAGGCCAGCCTGGTCTACGGAGTGAGTTTATGGACAGCCAGAGGTGTTACACAATGAAACTCTATCTCAAAAAACAAAAATAATAATAATCGCCATAATAATAATAATAAAATATGAGTCAAGTGATTACCGAAGCTTTACAATAGTGGGTATGGTAACACACACCTGTGTCCCAGCGCTCAGGAGGTAGAGACAGGAGATTGTGAGTTCAAGGCCAGCCTGGGTTATCCAGTGAGACCTGACCTGCGGAGGGAGGTGGGAAATGAGTTAGCTACAATGGTACCAGCTGATGTGAAGGTTCTAGAAGAACCTTTTCCACATACCACTCCCAAATGTGCAAGGCTCTGTGCACTGCCAGCACTAAGACAAGCCCCTGGTTACACTTCTAATACAGAGAACTAGTCTAAGCCTTTCAGTCTAGACACAACAGCCCAATCTCAGCAGCCTTGGCCCCCATGCCACTGTTTTCTGGCTGCACCACCTGGTACAAGCCATCTCTTTCCCCATCTGCAAAATGAAAGAGTGAAATGTGCACACAGCCTGCCAGCTTGCCATATGGAGGAAACCGTCTGAGGAGCAGCGCATTGTCTCCTGCACTGGGCCTCTCTTACCCGCATCAGCCGGACCTTGGCCTGCATCTTCCCATGGTGTGCTTGTTCCCTTTTTTGAAGTCCTCGTAGATTCTTTGATACGTTTGCCATCTCTACCGAGGTCTGGGACTGCACTGCTGAGGACAGATGGGGAAGGGCAGAGAGGATGAGGGTACACGCAGGCCTGGGCTCCGTTGGGCCCATCCCCAGGCCCACTCATACACAGGTTTACCGTGTGGCACAAACAAGGCTGAAACTGCTACCCATGAAGAAACACCCAGCTCTACCCTGGGCCTTGTTTTGGGGCGGGAAAGCCCAGGAGAATGCAGTGATGTGGGGATGACTGAGGGATGGCTGGCAAGAGCAGAGATGGCCAGGGTGTAAGCTTCAGTTTCCCTTCAGGGTCAATCTATTCCCTGGAAGGTGAACGTAAAGAAAACGTTGAGGTAAACCAGGCCAACCCTACTGTCAACCAGACAAAAGTCAAGAACTACCACCACCACCATCCCCACCACAGCCAGGTATGGTGACACGTGGGAGGCAAAGACAGGAGGATCTCTTTCCAGTTAGAGGCCAGTCAGGACCACATAGAAAGACCCTGTCTCAAAATATAAAATAAAATAAAGAGCCTACCCCCTCTGTGTTCTTCCAGCCCCTGACACAGAAAGGGACAGCAAGTGGGGGGCAGCATGCCCAAAACCCCAAGTCCCTGCTCTCCCCACCTGGCTGGGAGAAAGGTCAGTTGAGGCAGCTCTGTCACCTGGAAGGCCACATGGTTTCCAGTCCCTCAGTCCTCCTATAAGATGGGAGCAGCCATGCCCGCCTCATAGGCGGGTCATGAAGACTGGATGAAACATCAGTGTGGCCTAAGGTGTTTAACACAGTATCTGTCACATCTTCAGAGCTGGCTCCTTGCTTCTAGCTACTATCATGTCTAGTGATCACAGACGCTATGCACAACTCTCCCCAGCCATCTCTGCAACACCGTGAGTGACAGTCAGACAGAGTATAGGCTCTTACAGAGCAAATGCTTAGGATAGGAATACAGCTCAGCTGGTACCGTGCTGGCCCAGCATGCACAAAGCCCTGAATTTAATCCTTAATACTGCATCAACTGGGCATGGTGGTTCCTGCCTATACTCCCAGCACTGAGGAGGTGGAGGCAGGAGGATGACAGCCTGGGCTGCATGGGAAGGGAGAGAGAGAGGGAGGAAAAGAGGGAGGGAGGGAGGAGGGAGGGAGGGAGGGAGGGAGGGAGGAGGCATGGGGTGGGGGGAGGAACCCTGCTTCCTATCAGACAGTTCTGTACCAACATGGAACCACCACTCAGCTGCTCGTCTCCAGCCTCATCTCCACCAAGATCCCTACTCTGAGTACGGCTGCTCACTTGAGAACCATACTAAGTATTTAACAGATCAAGATCCTTAATTCTGGGAAATTTTAATATTAAGTACTAAGATGATAAGTTACTCTTACTACATATATGCTAACTACAAGATTTTTTTTAGAGTTTTGAGACAGGGTTACATGTAGGCCAGGCTGGTCCTGAACTAGCTATGTGGCCATAGATAGTTTTCTCCTAATCCTCCTGCCTCTGCTTCTCAAGTGTTGGGATCATAGGCAAGTTTTAAACTAAACTATTGGACTTTAGAAGAGTGTAAGATTGCCCACAGGTAGAAGCCTGGTGTTAAGATTTTTTTGGTATGTGCATGTGTGTTTTCATATGTTAGGACAGGTGTGTGTACAAGTGCATGTGTGTGATCATGCATGCGGAGGCAGAGGTTGTCAACAATTGCTATCCTCATTAGCTCTCCACCTTATTATATTGAGCACAGCCTCTCACCTGAATCCAGAGCTTAGCAATTCAGCCAGTCAAGCTAGCTGGCCAGCCACAGAGACAGGCAGGTCACTGGGGCCTGCAGGCTTCCGTCCTAGTTGAGAAAACTTGATCCCCAGATCCAGGGAGAGAATCTGCTTCAGAGGAGTAGGTGGGGTATGATAGAGAACATTTAGCACCTTCTTCTGGCCTCTCTACACATGCACACCAATGTGTGACCCTGCCACACATGTGCTTATACATTCACATACAAAAATATTATAATAAAATGTTTTTAAAGTAGAAGTACTGAGCTGTATAGGAATATCTCATTATTTCATCTGAGACAGCCAACATCATTTCAGAGAGCTATGTCTTTCTGCAAACCACCAGTGACATATGCATGGCCCAGTTTTCCTTTACCAGCACTGGATGCTGTACAGCTTTTCCAAGGAGGATGTAGTGATATTTTGTGTGTGATCTAACAATAAAGCTTGCCTGAAGATCAGAGTACAAAGCTAGCCACACTAGCTGGCCACAGAGTCCAGACAGTGGTGGTACACACCTTTAATCCCAGTGCTCATGATACAGAGACAGACGGATCTCTGTGAGTCCAAGGCAACCCTGAGCTAATGAAATCGATCCAGTCTAAAAGAGAAACAGAGCTCACACAAAAGTGATCCCAGTTCTTGGGAGTGACACACCTTTAATCCAGCACTAAGGAGGTGGAGGCAGAAAGGAGTAGGACTGGGCTAAGAGAGGAATATGAAACAGGACCAGACAGCTCAAGGCAGTCTGAGCAGCTGTTAGTCTGATGCAGTCTGAGGATACAGTCTGAGGGTTCGTAGGGACAGGATTGCTGCTTTTAGTCTGAGCACTGGTAGAGGTAAGAACTCTAGTGGCTGGCCATTCTGCTTCTCTGATCTTCAGCTTTCATCCCCAATAGCTGCCTCCGAGTTTTTATTATTAAGACAAAAGAGAATTTGTGCTACAGGGGGATATGAAAAAAAAGTCTGTCCACCCCATACAGGGCATGGATGCCAAACCAAAGAATGACTCATCCCAAGTCTAGCTTAGGAAACCAGTAAGCTTATCCGGGCCACTTACAGGAGTGTGGAGATGGGCTCAGAAGAGTGTGGGTAACTCAAACCCACCCCCAAATGGGTGACAATTCATAAAAGCTGCATATCACAGCATATGTGTAGAAATCAGGGGACACCTTTCTGGTGGGGGTGGGTCTCACCTTCTACCACATGGGACGTAGGGAAGCCTGGGTCATCAGGCTTCCTGGCAGGCACTTTAGCTGGTTGAGCCATCCTGCTAGCCCCCAGTTTTCTTATTTTGATGGACTCCAGTATAATTAATTTTCTTCCCTGGACTGAGCTTCTTGGTGCAACGTCTAACAATTTCCACACGTAGTCATAGGCCCCAGAGATTTTTCTCTCTTGCCTTTGTCGTACAGATTTGTGTTTCACTTTTCTTTCTCTTATGCATGTATTGTTACATAAGTTTTTATTCATTTTTATTATTTGTATGTTTGTGTGCCTGACTGTCTGTTTGTGAACCACATGTGTGCCATGTACCAGGAGGCCAGAAGATAGTGTCAGGTCCCCTGGAATCGAAGTTATAAGTGATTGTGAGTTGTCCATTGTGGGTGCTGGGAACCAAACCCAGCCCTCTGGAAGAGAAGCAAATGTTCTTAACCACTGAGCCTTCTGTCCAGCACCCCTCTCTCTGCTTTGTATTTTAAAACTGAGTCTTGCTAAGTTGCCCTGGCAAACCTTTAACTGACTATCGTCAGTTAGGATTACAGGCCTGGGCCACCAGGCCTAGCTTGGCCAACTGCCTTTTTAAAATATACATACAATATTTCTCATTTACTCCTCCCTCCTCCACCCAACTCCTCCAAGATACACCCTATGTCTTCCTCCCAGCTTCAATTTCATATCTTTATAACTGAATCCAGTTACTGCTTTCACCCGTAGGCAACCTCCAAGGGTACCAGGCATGCAAGTGGTACATAGACATACCTGCAGGTAAAATAATAATACACATGCAATAAAAGTAATTTTAAGGGGGCTGGAGAGATGGCTCAGCAGTTAAGAATACTGGATGCTCTTCCAGAGGACCAGAGTTCAATTCCCAGCACCTATATGGCAGCTCACAACTGTCTACAGCTCCAGTTCCAAGAGATCTAACACCTTCATACAGATATACATACAAGCAAAGCACCAATGCACATACTTTTTAAAAAAGAAATTAAAAATAACTTTTAAAAACTCAAAAAGATGGTTTGGGGTGTAGTTCAGCAGTTATGGACCTGTGCTGCCATGGCCATTTTCACATGAGAGCTGGTGATTTGAACTCAGGTCTGCATGGCAAATACTTTACTCACTCATCTTCCCACATACTTCTTCAAACAAGGAATGTTCCAAATACCTGTTCTTTAGTCTGGACTTGGTGTCAGAGGGAGGGGGATTTCTCTGAGTTTAAGACCAACTTGTTCTACATACTGAGACCTTCCTGACTCACATAAATATAATATATAAAAATATATGTATATAAAGAGGTTCTGGGGGTAGATAGGATACAGCATGGCTTTTCATGGAGAGGTATGAACATTTAGACAGGGCACCAACAATAGACCAGATACATTATTCTACCTGAATCCAGCCAGTGGAACCAGTGTTTACTGCAGTTACTTGAAGGAGTATGAGTTAAGGATGACTTAAGAGATCACAGATGAGCTATGGCATAGATAGCTCATAGGCCGCTGCATCCCCCAAAGCCCACCCAAGCATGGGTGAACGTTTGAGAAAACTGCCTTCCTAGAGCTTCCTGCTTGCCAACAGCTCTGCCATCGCTCTCTGAACAGCTGTAACTATTCATAAATCCTAGAGAAGGGATCTTGCAACTTTTTATTTAAGGAATTTCTTGAACCTTATAACTTTCCTTTACTTCCTGAGCCCTGTAAGTTTTCTTTACTTCTCCCTCCATGGGGTTGGAGGGGTGGGGTCTGTTAGCAGGAAATAGCTACATAACACAAGGGCTACTCTTTATAATTCAGGTTACCCTTGAACTCATGATCTACTGACTCAGTCTCCTGAATGCTGGAGGGATCACCATGCCTAGCCCACACAACCCTTTTTCACAGTTTCCAGAAAGATGAAAGATTCTTCCAAGTGAGTAAATAGCATTGCCAAGACCTCAGAATTTCCCTGGGAAGGTTAACAATGCTGTGATGGAGTCTATTAAGTCCCCAAACTGTTTGTTCCCATCCTGAACATAGAGCCAGCTTCCTAGGCAGACATGACTATGTGATCAGAAATGGTATGTGTCACTTCAGGTCTGGATCCCTTGTTCTTGCTCTCTCTTTCCTCTCTGCCAGCAGATGTCCTCAAGGGCTTACCAAACGTTAAAACCATGAGGCTAAAGGAAGAAGGAGTAAATATGATAGAGTACTAGATAGATAGATAGATAGATAGATAGATAGATAGATAGATAGATAGATAGATAGATAGGCAGACAGATAGATACACACATAATACATATATACATATATATATATATATATATATATATATCAGAGTAAATGAGAAATACTGTATGTATATTTTTAAAAGCCAGTTGGCCAAGCTAGGCCTGGTGGCCCAGGCCTGTAATTCTAACTACTTAAGAATTTGCAGGACACACCCTGAATCACTGTATGGAACAGGCCAGCCCCTCCCCACACATCTACAAATACATTCCTAAAAAATGAACTTCCATATCAGTACCTGAAGATTGAAGGCTATTTGTCATATTAGTTAACCTAATATGAATGGTGCAAAGGGCCAAAAGCAGCTATTCTAGCTTATCCCCATCACCCACGCTAGCTCCCGAGAGCCTCTGCCCACCTGGCTGGATATTAGACCAAGTCTTCAGTTTGTTTTTGCCGTGGCCTTTGGCTTGTCGGAGAGGAGGCAGAGTAGACGGCTTCGGGTTCTTCCCTGACCACTGTTAGGGAACACAATGCACCACGCGTAACACAATCAGTTCCAGGGTCCCAGGGTTCAACTCCAGCTTGCCCTTTTCAGGTTACCTGTGTCCTAGAGCAAGCAACCTGAGCTCTAAGCCTTGATTTTCTCATTCGTAAAGTGAACCTAATAACACAGCCTAAGGCCTTGAGTTGTGAGAGCTATTTGCAAAACTTCTGTTGTATTAAGTAGCCAGAACTCACCAAAAAACATGCAGGCCATGAGATACTAAGAACCTGAAGAAACCGAATGCATGGAAAACACCCCAGACCCACCCTCTGGCAAGTGGAGCAGCAATGAGATCAGTGAGCAGCTTGATTCGATCAGGTAATGAGTGGCATTAAGTGAGTTTCAGAGGCTTGCTTCAGTGGCTCTGCTAGGCTTGACATTCAGGCCCAGAGTCTGTCATGCTCAGTTACCACGACCATGGGAGCTGATGGCAGGTAGAACACAGGCTCTTGGAGACTTCCACCCACACCGGTCCATCCTGTCTGCCCTTCCGGGACTCACCAATACTTGCGACTTGTGCCCTGAGGAATGAGTCCTAGAGTAGGTGTGTCTGGAAAGAATAAGGAGCGGGCGGGAGAACTTCCATCAACCCCAGCCCAAGGAGTGATCCTACAGCCCCTCTTTACCAAGCACACCAGCGAGCTGGAGCCTGGAGAGCAAAGGCTGAGGATGAAGCCCACGCATGCGAGCTGCGCTACCCGGCCACGCTCTCTGCTTACCTATTTGCCATTGGGGAAAAGAGGAGTCTTGGTCTTCTAGGCACAAACGGTCTCCAGAAACCCGTGAAGCGTCTGCTACTTCTTGTCTCAGAATGGATCCCAAGGAGACCAGGCGCTTTCCCTAACGCCTGGTCTCCAAGGAAACGCAACTGTGGAGAGCAGAGGGAGATTAACCTGCCAGACAAAACTGCCAGGAACGTACCGACTTCCCAACCTGATTTCAAAGGTCTTTCTCTTTCCCTCCACTATCATCAAACTTTCATCAGACTTGCTTTTTCGTCCTCACTCCTGACTTTGCTTCATACTTCATCAAAAATATCATGGAGATTAGGACATGTTCATAACACACACACACACACACACACACACACACACACACACCCCTTCTGCATTCATGGATTAATCTCCACCCGTGACCAGTTCCCACACTTCCGCTCCAATCCCATATGCTCCCATTTTCTCAAAGATATTGGAAAGGCATGAAATCAAGCCAAGCCACTTTCCAGCGTGAATGGGGAGGAGCTTGGGAGCAGAGGAGCTCTTGATAGTTAATGGTTGCTAGGGAAGTGAAAGTCAGTTTTCTTTAGGGGTATGGCCTGGTAAGCCACCCATGCTCCAGAAGATGGCCCCACACTCATGCGTGTGAAGACAGCACAAATTGAATTCAGTGGCTTGTAAAGGAAGAGGACAAGAAGTTGGGAGGGGGATAGGAGGGCGGACAGGGAGGGGAGAGTGGGGAGTACAAATGATCTCAGTAAGGTGTAAGCATTGTGAAACTGTCAAAGGATAAATTGGGGGGGCTAGGCTTCTTGGGTGGGGGGAGAGCTGATTTTTCAAGATAAGGTTTTTCTGTTTAGCTTTGTCTGGCCTGGAACTAACTGAGGCCTCTCATCTCGGCCTCCCAAGTGTTGGATTAAAGGCAAGTGCCACCATGCCCAGCTGACGCCGGCTCTCTCTATATGTTTCAGTGCCCTCCTGGTTTTCCCCTACATTTCTTCTCTCTTCTTTGAAGCATACTCACTTACATAACCAACAGAGCTTCATTTCTTCTGTACAAAAAGGACCACTTCCCTGCTCTCCTACAAAGCTATCCTCTCCCCTAACACTGCCTTTATCCACCTCATCCCTGACTTCCCCTTTACTAAATCCCTTCATCATTTCTCAACCATCACCTTATTGGACCTTTCTCCAGCACTGGACACAGCAAATCACCTCCTGCCTTGAAGCATTTACATAAGTCATAAGGAAGCTACTCTTTTGAACAGCTTCCTGCTTCCTTTTCAGCCTCCTTCTTGGCTCTTCCTCTTCTGTCTGTCATTAATGCTTGTCCCAAGGCTCTGGTCAGGCCCTCACCTTCTCTCTGTCCACTCTCACTCCATCAACTCTCTGTGTGACTTGTCTTTCTGCTACAGGGATGTCACGGCAGCATCGAAGGCAGCAGGTCCCACTGCATGAGCCGTCAGGACAGGAAGAGAAGATGCAAATTGTTCAGCTTGCTTTTTCCCTTTTATTCACTCCAGGCCACTCCCCCCGCCCCCCATGGAATGGTGCCATGTACATTTAGGCTTGTCTTCCCATTTCAATTAACCTAATGTAGGAAATCCCTCACAGAAGTCTGTTTCTATGGTTATCCTAAATCCCACCAAGCTAACAACCAAGGTTAATCTTCACTCTCATGGCTTTCTCTCAGGTCCAGGCCTCCATACTAAAAATTACAGCTGCATGCACCCACTTGCCTAGTTAATGTCACAGCTTGTGTGTCTAAAAGGCATCTGTAACCTGTGCTATCCCTGAACTCTTTCTTGAAGGCATTCTTGATTTCTCATCTGTTGTGGGATATTTTGAACACATTCTGACACTCAGAGACTGCCAATAAAATTGACCTTGAATCAGGGAGGCTGGAGTTACCAATTAGTTGACCAGAATTAACTATAAGAGTTTTTGGTGGATCCAGATTAAGATAGACACACACACAGAGAAAGATATAGGTAGGGGCTTACAAAGATTGCAGGGCCTTTAAGATATGGGAAGCATGATCAGGGAAGCAGGGTCAGCTGATCGTTTCTCCATCACTCTGTGATCTATCAGATTTTTACCCCAAAATCTGACTCCCAAGTTTTATTTAATAATAGAACAATAAAATTAAGCTTCATGTATCCCACAATAAACCGTCAGCAAAATCTGGAAAGGTGGTCCGAATCTGTAATCTCAACACTTAGGATGTAGAGGCAGGAGAATCCATAGTTCAAGGACATCTTCAACTACACAGAGTTTAAAGCCAACCTGAACAAGACAGCCTGTCTCAAAGACAAAACCAAAAAAATCAAGATTGTGTCTATAGTACCATGAAAAGACATCTAAAAGTGGATCATTGAACACTCAAACTATATGCATACATCCACACACATTCATGACCCTAAACTACAGTGCCACCTTCGACCTTTACCCTACTTCAGTTCTCTCTACACACACTAGGCTTGCTAGAGCATATAGTTAAGAAACTGCATTAGGACTCTCTACAGCAGTAGAACTTATAGACTATATATAATATGGGGATTTATCGGAATGATTGGTCCAATTAACCCAACAATACAACAATGGCTGGCTATGAATGAAAGTCCAAGGATGCAGAAGTTGCTGAGTCCACAGGGCTAGATGTCTCAGCTGGTCTTCAGCAGACACTGAAATCCCAAAGAAGTAAGCTCCAGTGCCAATGAAGGATTGGATTTGCTAGCAAGGCAAGAGCAAGCAAGCAATGAGCAAAAGCTTCCTTCTCCCACATCCTTATATAGGCTGCCGGTAGAAAATGTGCCCTCCATTTTTGAATTTTAGTTAATTCCAGATGTAATCAAGCTTACAACCAAGAATAGCTATCATGTAAAAGCAAGGGAGAAAGAGCAAATGACTTTAAAATCTCCAAAACTTCAACAGAAAGATGTTACCATAGAATACTAAGGCACAGCTCTAAAAAATTTCCACCCTCTGAAACTCACAGGTGCTAACAGGACATGGTGGCATTCATCTGTAACCCCAGCACTCAGTAGACAGAGGCAGGAAGATCAAGTAGTTCAAGGCCATCCTCATCTACAGAGCTGGGCTACACGACCACAGAAGACTCTATCTCTAAATAAATAAATAATAACAATAAAGAAAGCTGTGGTAGGGAACTAGAGAGATGGCTCCATGCTTCTTGGAGAGGACTTAGGTTTGATTCCCATCACCTACATAGTGGCTAACAACCATCTTAACTCCAGAGGGGCCTACACCCTTTTCTGACAGTACTAGGCATGCACATGGTACACATATACAGACACAGACAGAATATAAAAATAAATACTTAAAAAAGAAAGAAGGCCGAGGCAAGAGAATGGAGTTTCAAGCCAGCCTCAAAAACAAAAACAAACAAACAAACAAACAAACAAAAATCAGCACTCAGGAGGCAGAGGCAAGTGGATTTCTGTGAGTTCAAGGTAAACCAACTCTACAGATCAAGTTCCAGAACAGCCAGAGCTACACAGAGAAACCCTGTCTTGGAAAAAAAAAAAAAAATCAAAATAAATAGCCAGGCATGATGAATATGCCTGTAATCCCAGAACATGAAGGATTAGGAGTTCAAGGTCACCCTTAACTATAGTGAGTTTGAGGCCACTCTGGTTTACATGAATTCTGTATCAGAAAAAGCCCAAAAGTAATTAACACATTTTAAAAACCAAGGCAGAAGGCTGTGCTCAGTAGCAGAGCACTGCCCTAGTATGCACAGGCCCTAGTTTCAACCCCTAGCATCATAGAAATGGAGGGGGGGGGAGGTAGGGGGAGGGGGAAGAAAGGGAAAGGGAGAGGGGAGAAGGGAAAGAAGAGAAACAGAGAGAGAGAGAGAGAGAGAGAGAGAGAGAGAGAGAGAGAGAGAGAGAGAGAGAGAGAGAGAGAGAGAGAGAGAGAGAGAGAGAGAGAGAGAGAGAGAGAGAGAGAGAGAGAGAGAGAGAGAGAGAGAGAGAGAACAGAACATATCTGTGTTGGGGAAGTCCCAAGTAAATATGTGTTGACGAGCACAGCCATGTAAAAGGGCCCCAAGCCTCAGACCCGTGACAGGAAAGCCTTCTCAGCCCTCCAGGGTATTTACAGCCTGAAGCCACCCCCAACAGAGACCCCCCACTGAGACTAGCCACCTCCTCCCCCTGCTCTGCATAGTAAACACACTGTTTCCACACTTAGCAGAAGGTACCTTCTTCCATTTGAGCAAGTACAACTACGTGATTCTGGCTTTTAATTTTTAGCGTTTTTGTTATTTTGAGACAGGGTTTCTCTGTGTAGCCCTGACTATCTTTGAACTCAATCTGTAGACCAGGCTGACCTCTCACAGAAACCAACCTGCCTCTGCCTCCTGAGTGCTGGGAACTAAAGGCTCCTGCCTCCACGACTCGCCTCCACGATTCCCAGTTTTTCTATAGGTGGGTGGTTAATCTCAGTTGTCAATTTAATGAGCTCTAGAGTAACCTAGACTGGACTCTGGGGAAGGCCCACCCGGTGTGAGCAGTGCTATTCCCTGGCTGGGTCCTGAACTAATAAAGGAGAAAGTGAGCTGAGCACCCTAGCTTTTGTTTGACGGTGATTGTAATGTGTTAACCTCCTCCAGGGCCCTACTGTTTTGACTTCCCCACTATAATGGTCTGCATCTTGAACCCTTCCTGTGGCTCAGTGGTTAAGAGGGCTGGCTGCTCTTCCAGAGACCTCCATTTGATTCCCAGCACCATGGTGGCTCACAACCATCTGTATTATTACAGTTCCAGGGGATCTGATGCCCTCTGCTTGCCTGCATGACGACCTGCATACATGTAGTGCACGTACATACACATAAAATAATCTTTAAAAATTTTAGAGTGTCACAGCATGCCTTTAATCCCAGCACTCAGGAAGCAAGGGCAAACTGATCTGATGAGTTCAAAGCTAGCCTGGTCTACAAAGTAAGTTCCAGGATGGCCGGGGCTACACAGAAAAACCCTGGGGCTACACAGAAAAACCCTATCTCGAAAAAACAAACAAACAATTAAAGAAAATAAACTACACCCGAGGCTGCCTACTGACTGTGCCAAGTGATCTGAACTTCCTTACCTAAAAAACTGGTGTAGTTACAGCACTGGCTTTACAGAAGAAGTTTCTATGTGATAAAGTCTAGAGAGTGCTTATTACACTATGGGGGCACTTAAAAACTTTTAATATATGGTTTTGTCTACATGAGCAGGTTTTGTGTGTTTTCTAACTTTTTTTATTATTGTGCCTATGTGGACTGGCATTGCATACCAAGTCAGGAAACAATTCTTTCCCTTCAAATAGATTCCAAGGATCCAACTCAGATCTCCAGGGTTATGTATGCTGCAAGCACCTTGACCTGATAAGGATTCCACGGACTTGTTTTGTTTCCTCTCCATTCTTAGTGTGTCTTTGTGCTCTTGTCTATAAAACCACGGCGGAGGTGAGGTAACTTCAGGAAGAGTCAATGCTTTCCTTCCACTATACTGGTCCCAGGGATGGAACCCAGGGCAGATGTGGCAGCAAGGGCCTTTACCCACCCACCAAGCCATTTTATCCCCCGTTTTGTGTTTTGTGTTTTGTGACAAGGTTTTTCTGTTTCCCTTGCTAGTCTGGCTTAGCCCACACTAGGTCGATCTAGCTGAATTTGCCTCTATTTCCCAATACAGATAGTGCCTAGCATACACAAGTTCTGCAAAATACAAGTAATGTACAGTACTTGTAAACGAACCAGTATAAACACCCACGAATGCTTGCAGATGTAGAAATTAAGTATAGGCACACACATACAATTTCTTTTAAAGTAGTATTATGTAGCTGGGGGTGGGGAAGGCTGGAACTCAGATTTGCCGAACTCCCATCTTTTAAGTGCTGGAATTAAACATGTGTGCCACCATTCCAACTTTTTTTTTTTTTTTTTAGCTATGTGTATATATGTGTGTTTGTGCACGAATTCCTCTGTAGAAGCCGCAGTTACAGTCAGTTGTAAGCGGCCTGACAGAGCCTCCTCTCCAGCTCTTAAAAACGAAATGCCAAAAAGTGAATGGGAAAGTCTTCACTACAAAATACTTCAACTTCTCTCTACATTTCAAAGTGTTCATAACCTAAAATTGACGGGAAAATTAATGTATTGCGGTGTGCTCTGGGGGGCCTCCATTTCTTTTGCTTTTTAACATAAAAGCATCACTCAAACGATGAGCGAGATCGTGGTGCACTCTGCACGGTCTTCGGACGAACTCCTGGAATGCAATTGAGGCCTGCTTGCGAAACGCCTAAACCTCGAGAGCGAGGCCGCGGGCCCAGCCTCCAGGGTAAGGGCGCGCGGGCGGGCGGGCGGGCGGGCAGGCTCGGCCCTCCGCAGAGAGGAGGCCGGCGGGGGCCAGGGCTGTCTCCGGCCAGCACGAGATTCGGGCACACCAGACTTCCAGGAGAGCGGAAGCCTGAAGCGTCGGATTTCAGAGCGGGGCGGGGAGTCGCCCACGCAGCCCGCAGCCCGCATCCCTTATCCCGAGCAGGCGCGCGCCATGGGCATCTCGAGCCGCGGGAGCGAGTGGAGGATGCTGGGAAAGAGGTAACATGGCCACCGGCGGCGGAGCAGAGGAGCATCTCCAGCGGGGCCGGCTGCAGCTCCCGCTCCCCGCGCGGCCCGCCGCCCGCGCCGAGGAAGCCCAGGGCGCCCGCGAGAAGATGGGCTGGGCGCAGGTAGTTAAGAACCTGGCGGAGAAGAAGGGCGACTTCCGCGAGCCGCGCCGGCGCGACGAAGCAGGCAGCGGTGCGAGTGGCGGGCTCGGCAGCCCCGCGGGCCTGGCCGCACCGAACCCCGGCGACTTCCCACCCGCCGGCCGCGGGGACCCAAAGGGCCGCCGTAGAGACCCTGCGGGCGAGGCGGCAGACGCTTGCAGGAAGAAGGACGCGGCAGACGTGAGTCGCAGGAAGAAGGCCGAGGTGGCCGCGGCCATGGCGACCCCCGCCAGGCCCGGCGCGAGCGAAGACGCAACCGAGAGGCCGCTACAGGACGAGCCCTCGGCCGCCGGCCCGGGAAAGGGCCGCTTCCTCGTGCGCATCTGTTTCCAGGGAGACGAGAGTGCCTGTCCGACCCGGGATTTCGTGGTGGGCGCGCTCATCCTGCGCTCCATCGGCATGGACCCCGACGACATCTACGCGGTCATCCAGATCCCCGGCAGCCGCGAGTTCGACGTGAGCTTCCGATCCGCCGACAAGCTAGCCCTGTTCCTCCGCGTGTACGAGCAAAAGCGAGAGCTGGAGGACTGCTGGGAGAACTTTGTGGTGTTGGGGCGGAGCAAGTCCAGCCTGAAGACCCTCTTCATTCTCTTCCGCAACGAGACCGTGGACGTGGAGGACATCGTGACCTGGCTCAAGCGCCACTGCGACGTGCTGGCCGTGCCCGTGAAAGTGACCGACAGGTTCGGGATCTGGACCGGCGAGTACAAGTGCGAGATCGAGCTGCGCCAGGGGGAGGGCGGAGTGAGGCACCTGCCCGGCGCCTTCTTCTTGGGAGCGGAGAGGGGCTACAGTTGGTACAAGGGGCAGCCCAAGACGTGCTTTAAATGTGGTTCCCGGACCCACATGAGCGGCACCTGCACGCAGGACAGGTGTTTCAGGTGCGGGGAGGAGGGGCACCTGAGCCCTTACTGCCGGAAGGTCATCGTGTGCAACCTCTGTGGCAAGAGAGGGCACGCCTTTGCCCAGTGTCCCAAAGCGGTTCATAATTCCGTGGCAGCTCAGCTCACCGGCGTGGCGGGCCACTGAACGCGTCTGCCTGCCGGGGTGAGTGAACAGTCAGCCAGCTTACCCTTCAAAAGTGCCAAAACTTGTTATTTTTAAGACCATTTTTTTTTTTATCCTTTTGGAAGGAGATATTTCTAAAACCTAACATTCTCTCTTATGCCTTTTTAAAACCACGTGTGCTCCTTTTCGGCCTGTTGGAAATGGTGAGTTTTACCAGGAAGGACTATTTGGAACTGTGGCGTGCAGATATGTCGCCTGCCCCCCCTCCTTTCCCCTCCAATCTTGCATTTGTTTTGGTACTTTGGTCGACACCCCGTCGTCCCCTTTGTACTTTTTACTACCTCCCTCCTCGTACGTTGCCTCCGTAGAAGACTTTTGCCCTTTGGGCTGTCTTGCTCATCTTTATGCCTCTGCCGCGGGTACAGGGCCCAACGCGGGATATGCACTCCATCAAGTGTTTATTGAGTCAAAAACGTTTCTGTCAAGAGTGCCTACGTTCTGCAGCTCTCCGCTGGACTCTTTTCATTTGCTGCTTCTATGTGATATGAGAATTTGTGAAAACGGTGTTGCTGGAAGTGTGATCTGAATAAGCTCTGAATGGTGGCCAAGGGCCTCTCCTAGCATAAAAATGTATCTGCTTTGTGACTGCTCCTTGTGGTGACTCAGAAGCCCTTCTATAGGAGCATGGAACCGAGGCAGTCCTGCTGGAAAAGACCCAAGAGGGGGCTTTTGTTGGATTTTCTTTGGGGGAGGTTGCTTGTGTTTTCTTTTTGATTTGAGACAGGGTCTCCTTGTAGCCCAGACTGGCTAGGAACTGGCTGCGTTGGTAGGCCAGGCTGGCTTCAAACTGAAGTGATCCTGTCACCTCTGCCTCCTTGAGGGTTTGTTTTTTTTTTTTACACTAATCCCTTGGTTTTCCAGCAGATGAAATGAACCCAGAGAAGTTAAATGACTGGGTCAAAGTCCACAGCTGTGTGTTGCCTCAGAGCCTCCATAATAGATCCCCAGACCCCCAGCCCGGTGCTCATCCCACTACCTCTCACACTTCACAAGTCTCCTCGACACCGGTGGGCCAAGGAGGTCTGTCTGCTCCCTCCAAGGTGATGATCCCAGCATAAGGCTGAGAAACCATCCCCTGAAAGCAGAAAGAGAAAGCTTGTCTTGCTACTTCATAGTACTAGGGAGCTAGGGAAAGGACCAGCGGACATACTCTGGGCTTCATGCGTCCTTCCTTGCAAGTACCACATCTTAAATGTTCCAGGGCCTTCCCCTCACACGGTCACTGGAATCAGTGAGAAATGGTTCCCCTCAGTAAAGAAACTTGCCAGACGTTTACATTTGCTCCTCTGCCTCAGCTACCAGGAACCCTAGAGAGAGCTCATCCTGAACCTTCAACCTCTGACCCTCAGGAGAAAGGTGATTTTAACCCAGAATCATGAGAGAGCCGTAAACTCAAAATTGTTCTTAGGGAAACAGAGGGCCTGGGTCAGCTAAGTGTTACCAAGTTAAAGTGAAAGACGTAAACTGCTTTTCTTCAGTTTTTGTCTTCTCTTTGCTGTTTTGCTATTTCCTTGTGGCTTAGAATGTAAAACCAATTGTTCAGATTTGTTCTGAATAAATATTTATCTTTCGTATTACAAGTGTATTTTTTTCCACCCCCGAAGTGTTAGATGAAGTTGCAGACCCTTGGTACTAGCGATTTCTTATCCCTGCAGGCCACAGTAGCCAGGTCCTCTGCAGTTACCTAAACCCAGTGCATTGCATTGCTCAGCTTACTACTAAAACGATTTTGTGTGAACTTTGCAGGTTTGTGGAGTTTTTTTGTGGTTTTTGTTTGTTTGCTTGTTTTGAGACAGGGTTTCTCTGTGTACCCTGCCTGTCCTGGAACACTCTATATAGACCGGGCTGGCTTTGAACTCACATATGCCTCCTGAGTGCTGGGGTTAGTTAAGGCCACCATGTCTGTCTGAGTATTGTTTTCCAAAGACAACGCTGTAGCTGCTCTGGAACCTTCAGTCCTGACTAGATTTCCCGAGTGCTCTGAGATTACAGGGGACAGATTTTGTGTGTGTGTGTGTGTGTGTGTGTGTGTGTGTGTGAGACCACCGGAAATAGGTTGGCATGTGGGGTAAAATAGAGATAGGTCTCTGGACCCTTATCCAGTGTTTTGCTGCTACTAACCTCCCTGGAAGGGCTTTCTGCTTTGAAGCGTTCTGAATTTCTGAGGGTAACAAGATGAAGTTCCCAGTGTACAGGTTCTCAGAGTTGGCAACATGAGGGTTTTGTCGGACGGATCTGAAGCTAGGACCTCAGATGGTCTTGGGAATTCAGCTTAAGCAGCTCAGCCTTGGGTCGAAAAGCCATCAGACTCACCCCTCCGGAGTTCTCCCTCCCCCCTTCCTCTTTTTCCATCTCTCACCCCCACAGGAGCTAGAGGCCTCCTAGAGAAAGCGGGCTTTCAGCACGCTCCCCACCCCCTTCCTCCCAGCAGGCTGTGTGCCTAGGAGCTGGTGTGTGAAGGAGGCTTCGCTCAGCGCCCCTCCCCCACCCACTGGAACCCCGAGGAAGAAACAGCTTCCCTGCCCATCCCCCTCGGGATGCGCGCCAGGGCCCTGTGCAGGCAGGCCAGGGCTGGAACACACAAAACCTCCCCCAGCTTCCTCCCCCCTTCAGAGCGCAGCCCCTGAGCTGCAATTCCTCAGGGAGGCTACAGACCAGTGCCTTTGCTCGGCTTTCCAGAGGCTGCCACTGCCAGACAGGCCAGCATGGCGCTCTGCAGAGCCTCCTTCCGACAGATAGAGAGCTACAGTGGAATTGGGGACAGGTAACCAAGCCATCAGCTCACAAGTCACATCCACTATTTTAAGATACTTGCTGTGGCAAACAAAACAAGTCCATCTATCTAGAACTATCTGAAGCAAATAAATGTATTCTTCCCTAGATGGGGCAAGATCTTGACTGAAACCCATGGTATAATGAGGAGAAACCACGGTGCTTGAGAAACTTAGTAGCCTGAGCAGAGAGCACAGTGGGCTGGGAAAACAGTTCAGAGACACAGTGCTTGCTTACTGTGCCTGAGGTACAGACAGAATTCAGACCAACTAAGGGTTGCAGATGTTGTCAGAGACAAAGCCTGGAGATGACA